>OY288279.1:38811957-39409457 GCA_958450335.1 Hibiscus tridactylites
CCCGGCCATTTGGCAGGTCAAGTCAATTCAAGTTTGACATTACATTATTCAGGTTTTGGATCTTTGATTTCGGAGTCAAATAAATTTTAATCATTTCAAGTTGAATGTTCCAGTTAACATTTTACGTATAGGTATTAGGTCAGGTTTGGGATAGGCTGGCTGTCTTTTTCTAGTCGAATGGATTGAGCGAGTTTTAGGGGGTTCAGGTTTGCTTTGCCAACTCTACACATACACATATACGTTCTTGCACATAGCCATTTTTATGCATACAATCCAAGGGAACACGCTAATGTTAATAACGCTTCAAGGAAATTATTGAATACCTTGTAAATCTTGTGATAGAAAACCTCAAGTAATCTAAGTTCGGCACCAGGATGAGACAACTCCACCTGCACCAACATCAAATGCAAAGCAATCTGTTGAATTCCTATCTTCAAGTAAAAATATGAAGATAATTGCCGCATGCAAAGTTGAACTAGAACTTATCTTGCACATAAATAAAGTGATATAAACAATTAAGTATGGATATAAACAAATATGATTTGGCAAATCAGAAAATGATATTATAATTAGTTCAATAAGCTAATTATACTGTCATACATAGTTTATTAACTATAAACTGGAAGCATAAATACTACGACAAATAAATCTTTGTAACCAACAATGCAGCAAGAGAAATTTGGCATTCTAATTTACCACAAAACATTAGTTTATTAGCACCAAAATCAGAAGAAAAAAAAAAGAAAAAGGAGGTGTCATGTAGGGGGTGGGTGAATAATTTAAACCATTAAAGAAATAGAAAACTCTCAATCCGAAAAGAAACTTATTAAAACTCCTCCACAACATATGCTAGCAACAATATGGGCTCAACATTTAGGTGTACAGAGGTGGAGAAAGGCTCAAAACTTAAATGGATATGAATATGATTCGTAGCATTAGACTCGTCTCTAAGGATAAAAACCACAATATGGGTCAAATTGGTGCCCTAAGCAGACCGACCTTATTCTTTAGTTTAGAATTTTTCCTTCCTTTACTTTCCACAACAATATTGGGAGAGAGAAACTATTATGGGTGAAGAAAGACTAGGAGAAAAGTTATTTGGGAGATGGGTGAAGAGAGACTAGGAGAAAGGTTATTTGGGAGATGGGTGAAGACTGGAGAGAGACTAGGAGAAAAGTTATTTGGGTGATGAGAGAGAACGAGAAATGGTAAGATGAGTGGAGAAAGGAAGAAAAACAGAGTATTTTAATTTCTTAGTAACAGTAACTTGTAGTATTTTTGTAAAGGCAAGAGATATATGGATATGTTACTCAAAGAACAACGTGGTCTTCTTAATAAAACCTCACAGTGACCCCACACAGCATAAAAATTGACAATTCAAAGTTTCACTCTGCATACGAAATGGTTAAAATACCAAGTAGTTTTATTAAATCCTAATTTGGATGACATCCTCACAGCCTATACTCTTTTCAAGCCCCTTCTCGCCATATCTTAATATCTTCAATTACAAGCAATTGGAATTTCAAATACTGCAATGCATAAACTGTAGCCCAAGGCCAATTCATAGTCAAAAGAAGATTACAAAAATAATATTTACTAACCAAGGGGACATGGGGAAAATCTAGGGAAAGAATAGGGAATCATGAAATCAAAAGAGGAAGAGGAAGAATAAAAAGGCATGACGAAAAAGTATTAAAAATCTATTTCATTAATCTAGATGAGGACATGTGCTAAATAGATTATATCCATGCCTAGCCCAAGTAGACAACCCCAGACACTGGAAAAACCTTTGTTTAGATTTCATTGTCATTTCCCTGTTTGAACTTCTGAATCAAGGAAAAGCCTTAAGCCTTTTCTAATGTCAGTTAGAGCTAACAAAAGAAGAAGTTCTTAATCACGGTATCTGCAATGTATTTTAGAATAGTGGAAAGGTTTATCCTGAAAAATAATAATGATAATTTTATCCTTTCCATGCCCTTTGCACCGATACCCATGTATGATGGCACATAAGCAGCCAAAATATCATACTAGAAATTTCAAAATCACAAAGAAATATCATCCCTTTAAAAAAACCTTTGGTATTGGCTTAGTTCACCCACCTCCTCCCTTCGTAGGTGAATTCCTGCAAGGCAGGGGTTCAAACCCTGGCACTTGCAATATCCCGTCCAAGAATTCTACCCTAGACACCCATGTAATCCAGAATATGGTGATGAATCTAAATCCACTAAAATATGACAGCATATGAGGGAACAGTATTCATATCACATATCATCAATGGAATGAAATGCTTTATCTAGAAGGCAAAATGATGTGTATTGAGGGCATAGTTTCACATGTTCTTTTTTATATTTTGAAGGCAAAAGTCAAGGTCGTAAAAAACAAATTTGCAATGGTTACCTTTGTCTTGAGGTCATCAAGAACGTCCCCTACAGTGCTCTGCTTTGGCAATCTTATAGTATGAATAACTGCCTGAGAATGAACATAATTTATAAGAGGAACAAAACCTGACAATACACTTTAAAAAACGACTGAAGCATTCTAATTTTATAATCAACACTCACTTCATCTTTGGTAGCATGATGAAAAGCAACTTTCAATGTTTTGAGGCCTTGGAGTTCTGGCAAAGGTATATCCAACACTTCATAATATAGAATATCAGAAGTCTACCAAAAACAGAAATACACCCAGTTCAGCAATAATCAAAATTATAATAATCGACTGAAAAACGATAAAGAACAATGACTAGTATTGAAAAGACTACACTTAGGCAGCCAACAAAACCTGATTGTAGTGAATCAGCATGTCAGACAAATGTTCCACACCTCGGTACTTGATAGGTTGGGGTTTAGGTTGCTGGGAATAACAGTTATGGGGTGTAAGCCTAATTTTAGAAGGATCACCCAAGCCAAGATGGTGAGCCACCTTCTCGACAACATCATCATAATTGTTAAGCTTTGACCTAGGCAAATGATTACAAGAGTGTGAACAATATAAAGTGAAATTCAGTCAAACTCATTACACCCTGCGTTTGGTAGGGGTGTTATTTATTCCTCAGGTTTTAGTACATGATTTAGTAAGAAACTAACTTCACTTTGTAATATTTAGTCACTCACATTGTTTAGTTTGGAAAAAGAGAAGGATAAATGCTATTTATTCCGAATAGGTATTATCTTTTACTTGAGTTTTTACTCGTCTTTCTAATGTCAAGTTTAGATTTGTACTATTTCTTCTCTATGTATTACGGCAAACTATTTTAAAACTCATGTAAAGTTTTTCCTTGTGGTAACACCCATGTAACCAAACGCAGCATCAGTTCAGAATGTATCCATTTAAAAAGTGTAAAATTTAGTAATAACTTACAACTCGAGAGAAAATTCATCCTCCTTTGGCTTTTCTAGAGATCTAAACCGAACAACCTACATATCATCAATATAAATAAAAAATGAAAAAAAAAACTCAATTAAATTAAATCTTAAAACATGTACAACAAAATGGGTTAAAATTAAAATCACAGACCTCCAGAAAGCATCAGAAACTAAAGTCCTCTATTTCTAGGTTTTGAATAGATATTACAGATGCTGATTACATAAAGTACATTAAACCAATAGAAATAGAAACCTTCCCTCTACAGTTCCATTTAATAGATGCCTTTACTTTTTTCTTTCTTTTGGCAAAAGATAAAAGGCACCATAAACGGAAAAACGCAATGAATAGAAAACAAGAGACAAATGGCAAAAGTAAAAGGCAAGCATTTAAGCCTAAAACTTAATATTGTGAGGCCAATTATTAAATAGAATAAAAATCAAAAAGATAAAACCCACATATCGGGTTTTTTCCCTAAGAAAGCACAAACTACAGATAAACATTTAAAAGAAAGAAAAATCTGCAGACAACAACATAAAGAAATCTCAATCCATATCAAAAACATCAACAAAATTGCTGCAGACAGTAAAAGAAAAATTAGAATCTCATCAATGATCAATGGTCCAATCTTCACACTATAACAAGTTCTCAAAGAATTAATTGTACTGCCAAGATGATTATTCCTATACCTGACGATTATGCACATATTCCAGAAACGAAGGAATATCAGGATAACGGCATTGTTCGCTAACAACTTCAGGAAATTTTTGAAGGCATATAATATCACCATCTTCAAGCTGCATACACTCACAAAGATAAACAAAATAAAATTTTAAAAAATAATAATAATAAAATTAGGAGAAACAGCAAAAAATATTCAAATACTGAGAATACAGATAATTGACTAAAGAAGATTAGTGATTCTATGATAAAGGCTTGCCAACTTATGGAAGAAAATATTGTAATTAAGAATTAATTTAATACACCTGACTGGTACGGAATGTGAGCTTCTTGTCAATGTGTTCACACATGACATTGGGTTCGAATTTTATTTCCTGTGGATGGAAGAGATAAGTTAAGATGTGGTGAACACATTATCTGAAAACCAGATGCATCAAAAACATAATAACCAAACCACCTCATAAAGTTCAATCTCTTCATCAGGATCAAAGCCTGCCATTTTGTTGATCCTTGCCAATATTTCCATTGGCTTGCCAGCACCCTTCACAAACATCCTCCCAATATAACTGGCATCATAGAAATAAAAACATCAGAGATCACAAATAGATCCACTCTAAAGAAAAGCAGGATGTTGGAATTACCGAAGCTCCTCTTTGTACGGATCATAGAGTTTAAAGAAAAGAAGAATATCTTCTTTTGTCTTCTCAGGTGGAGCTACCGGCTGCAAATCCTGAAAAATTCTAAAGATCAGAAATAGAGCACCATCACAAAACCAAAAAGCTTCAACCATGCCAAAATATAAAAGAAAATTATCAAACAAGTACCGGCCCTAGCTCCACTTCCAGAAACAACTTCAGCTCTGCATTATTTGCCTTGTTTGAAACCTCTCTCAGTTGTCCTACCTAATGGAAGTTATTACAAAGATCACATCATACACAGACTATTGTATTAGGATAACATACAAGAACAAGACAAACAACGGCAAGAAAAGCAGATAAGGTGGGTGGACCAAGAGGCCTACAACTTCCAGAAACTTGGAAAAGGCTTACTACAAATGTTACTACATAATACATATTTATGACTAGCAGAATGCATATCAATGTCATCATACAGTCAACCAAACTACACATTCTTCAATACATATACCGAATTCGCTCGATGACTAGTGAGTTTACACTTTACACCAATGTTGCTTGGACTCAGGTACAAGGGCCGACTGATGGTACAAGTTTAAACCATAGGTCATAAAACATGCTTCAGGTTTAAAAAAATGAAAGCAGAGAAACCAAGCCCACTTACTGATTGTGCTTCCTCCTGATTTGTTAACGGTCGATTTGGACGGTATGTATGGTTCTGCCTCTTGGCCCACAACCAAAAACGTTGACATTGCACAGGAATACCAAACTCTTTAGCAACTTCTTCCTGATAATAAACAATATGACATTAGAGTCTAGAGACTTCAACTTTTGCTAGCATTAACTTCAAAACTTGTAAAATAAAGAAATTTATGTTGGAGTCGAGACAAATAAAATAGAGAAGAACTAAGAACATATCTAACTGGAAAGCATACCCACCAAGGACCATACACATGCAGAAATCCATTAACTTTTAGTTCAAATTATCAAACGATTATAGGTTAAGCAGTTAAAGCTTCAACTTTTGCTGGCATTAGCTTCAAAACTTGTAGAATAAAGAAATTTATGTTGGAGTCAAGACAATAATAAAATCATCACAAATACAAGATCTTCAGGAGAGAAAATAAGAAACCTAACCCAGATCATTAAATCGTCTAAATCTTTAGTTTTTCAAAGAAAATAAAAGCTAACATGAAAAAGATCTAATACAGTCAGTTTGTTTCACATGTGTAAAATTGTCTTCTACAAAATACTAGAAGATTGGAACGATTCCTTGCACACAGGAAAAGGACCAGGCGATCACCCTAGGAAGTTACAAGCAGGAAGAAAATCCAAGTAAGCCTCGAGAAAAAAAAGGTCATGGCATTAAAGAATTACTTCCCACTTTTTTTTTCAATTTTTGGAACTCAGACAATTAACTAAAACAAGTCAGAAGATCTAGCCTGATATTTAAGTACCTTGAAAACATTAAACGGCATCTGTTTCTGAATTCGAAAGCTGCTAACTTTTTCATGATCCACCAGATCAAAGTATATATCCCTTCCAATCTGCTCAACTAGGTCTTCATTACGTGCAACCTGATGGCATGCAAAAATAAGATAAGTCATATGTAAATCTAAAGAGAGAGAAGCGTAAGGAATGCTATACCTTTATAACAGTATAGAGATGTGCCTCTGCTTTTTCCTTTCTCTTTTGCTCCTTTTCTTCTTGCTCTTTCTTCAATCTTATCTGAAATGTGACATTCAAAGCCCACAGCAACGTTTTGCAGTGAACATAAACTCCATTGCAAATTTAAATTAGTAATTAACAAATCAGAAGCAATCTTACTCTCAGGTGGTCAGCGATGTCCTTCTCATCCACATTACAGACTATTTTGTCCTTGTCACTTTCTCGTATATATACAAGCATATATGCATTTGAGTATTTAGTAAATTTAAATGGAGTGTTGTTGAACCCAGGATTTGTCTGCGGCAACTGTTGAAGGGGGCGAGTAAGATAAAAATTATCTACTGAAAGAACACAACCACATAAAAGAATATCAATTTTGAAAAGCAACAATTAGAGAACGGTACCTCCTCTTCACCACCGTACTGCTCCTCCAATGCCCTCTTAATGTCTTCTTTTGTTACCCGTTCATCATCAAACTTGAACCTAGATGACCAAACCAAAAAAACACAAAAGTGAGCTAGGTTAAACAGGAAAACAATGACAAGCAATTAGAATAAAAGCCTAGAATAAAGACATTTACAAAACATGATAGGTACCACTGATCTGAGAGGGTTGGTCTGATATAAGCATAGTAGTGCCCACCATGCACCCCACCACTATGAACCAAAACACTGCATAAAATGAGGCAGAATTATGATTATGTTATTACTACCCTTTTACACACTCATCTGAGTGAGCTATAAAAGAATAGGTTACATAGTTTTTGATATTCTGTTCAATTAAGAGTAAAAAATAAGAGAAAAGTTTAGCACAGAAAAGTAACAAAAAGGCAGAAACAAAGTCTGTATTTGCATTCTTAATCAATACAATACCAACATAACCTTAAGTTGTCATTTTCATTACTACTATGTTTGAAAATTGGTAAATAACAGAATTGACCTCTACCAAATCCAAGGAGAACAATTTTACTTAACATCTAACTAAACAGATTAGCATAAATTACTATTGCAAACAAGAATAATCATTATAAATAACGGAAATGTGCTTATCCATCAGTTGAAACATGCACAATTTACAAAGGAAGAAGATAAAATTTCAGTAATAGCCAGCTTCACTAAATGAAATACAATGCTTCTAAGTTCTAAATATCAGGTAAACAACAAAGCCTACACTATGTTTGGATTAACAGTAGTGAAGGAAAAGAAAGAGACTAAATTTAAGTAAAAGAGAGGAAGGTTAGGGAAAGTAAATGATAATATATCAACTTCATCAGACAGTTAAAATCAATAAAAGAAATGGAAGTGAAGTAATTTAACAATCTTTGTTTGGTTAAACCATGGAAAGGGAAAGAAATGTTTGATTATAATGATTTTTTAAAATATAACTTTTTCAAAAAAATAATAAATTATTCAAAAAATGAAGATGACAAAAATGATATTTACATCTTAAAATAACATTTTTTACTTTCCTTTCCTTAGATTCTCCCACAAAAAGGGGTAAATAAAAATTAAGCCTTTCCAAGAAAAGAAAGGGATAACTCAATTTCCCTTGAATAAAGAAATCTATCCAAACAAGGTCGGTTCTGCATTTCCCTTACTTTCCCTTCCATTACCCCAATCCAAACTTAGGGTAAAATTAATTGCTACAGGACAATGATGGAACCCTTAGGGCAATGTTGTCAAGGGCTCCACGCGCACTCGAGATGCTAAGACCTCTACATGGCCTGAGATGCAAGGCGCGTAAAAAGCACTAGTCCGTCTGAAATAAGGTGCATGCATACGTGTAAAATGTAAATAATAAATAATAATTAGGAAGGTAAAATCTTTGCTCCAAATATAGATTAGAAAAAGGATTATTATCCCATACACAGGCGGTGGAAACCTTTTGTTTCCACAAATGACTTAATTTTGGGGTTTGGGGTTTCAATTTAGGGTTTAGATTTTAGGGGTTTTAGTGTATGGGTTTAGAATTTAGGGTTTATAGTTAGAATTTAAGGTTTAGGATTAGAATTTAGGGTTTACGTTTTAAGGTAGTGTGGTTAGGGATTTAGGTTTTAACCTATAAACCCTAAATTTTAACCATAAACCTAAAAATCTATCAACAGCCCCTAAATTCAAAACTGCTAACATTAAACCTCTAAACCCTAAACGGAATCCCTAGACCCTAAAACTAAGGCGCTTGTGTAAACAAAGTTTCCACAAGCGCTTGTGCATGGAATAATTACCCTTAGAAAAAATAGTTAAAAGAAAGAAATACAATACAAGTTACAAAGCCAAAAGCCGGGCTCTGTTTTCAAACACTGAAACAGAGCAACATCTCAGTTTTTAAACAAGTACACCTTAAAATCAACCATAAAGGAGAAAAGAATTTTTTTTAAAAAAGTAAAAATAGTAGAGAAGATAGAGATTTAAGCAAAAACAAAAAACAAAAAAAAAGGTGGAGGTGGGAGGAGCATGAAGTTTTAAAGAGAGGACGAAGATGATACAGCTTTTTGAATTTATTTTGAAATTTTAACCTAATAAAGTTGGTATTCTAATTAATAAAATAAATAGCATTATGGTATTTTGACTTCCAAAATAGGAGGGGGCAGAAGAAGAAAAAACTGAAGGGGCCAAGCAGTGAAGGCGTGAAGCTGGCTTTTTCTTGCCCCTAAAATGAAACACAGCACAATAAAGCCACTGCCTCTTTGAAGTTGCCTTGCCCGGTAAACTGTGAAGCAGTTTTGCTTCTTTTAGCACACCTAGGCAAGCACCTTAGCATCACTGCCTTAGGGATGGTTTGTTGATGGTTTTTGTTTCTTTAGTTGTCCAAAAGTAATGGTGATGGTGGTAGTGCTGTTGATGATGATGATGATAACATATAGCATAAAATACATTATCAGCCAAAATCCTGGTCTATCAAAAAGAAAGACCCAAAAAACAGAAGAAAAATAAAGAAACCAAAATAGAAATAATGGCTACTTAAAATTTACAATATTCTGAAACAAAAAAGGGTTGTTTCGGCAATTATATCAGCTCAAATAATTATCTTTTCTGTTTAAGGTAGCCTTAGGTTAGTCTGGTTTTTCTAGTATTCAATATAAATCAAAATAATAGTAAATTAGAACTGAATAAAAATTATTAAATGATGTGTCTTCGAGTTGGGAAGTACTTTGCTTATCAAACAAAACCTTGTGGTTACAGTATTCTTATATTTTCCTGTCTTCCTTGCTCTTCAAAACTATTGCAGAAACCTTTTGGAATTCTACAACCCATTAAAATCTAATTTAGTGGGAGTTCTGCATGTTTTTACATAAAGATTAGTTTTGATTGAACATTATACCGTTAGACATGCTTACTTAATTGAATGATCTAGTAATTTGTAGTCAAAAACAGATTAAGCATTTAGAGATTTAGGTTTCTTTGAAACTTTTACTTGTCTCTAAAGTCAAGCGAGGAAAGGCAAGCAGCAGCAATAAAAAAAATCCATAGGTAGAGTACAACAAACGGCGCAAATACCTGTGAAGAGTATAAAGGTTGCGAACACTTCTGTCAGCCTCAGGTGATAAATACTTGCCATTCTCCCTATCTAGATCAAGTTGCAAGGGGAACTCATAGCGATCGTTTATCTATACAAAAGTATTGTAAAAAGTTAATAAAGAAATGTTTCCGTGAATATCAGAGATAAAAGATGACATATTTTAGCCAAAGGTGTGCACATACATGTACATAAGAGAATGGAACAGAAAGGGTCTAACAGAATTTATGCATCCTTTTTATCTTTCACCATCTCACACATACTTTCATACAAAATTTACATTCCTACAGAATTTAGTGATAAAACAAGTATCTTGGTTATTTTAGAACTGCTTCAAGGAGAGGCATAAAGTTTAAGACCACAGCCCTCTTGGTTCCTTCCTGTTTCCAGAAGAGCCGTCTAAGTCGATTGCCAATTTGCCAATTTGCCAATTTATCTAACAAAGGCTGCAAATTTATGTACTGCAATTTCTACTTATTAAAAACAGAAAAATCTTGGAAAATGTATATAAACCATTGCCATTAACTTCTAAACTAAAATAGATGATGCTTAAAGAACCAGATGCACGTGCTTGTCCAGACTACCTATTCTATTAAACTTCAGGCAACATGACACCTACAATCAAGACTAATATTCTAGAAAACATGTCATCTTATGTACCATTCCATAATAATGAGGATAGAAACCTTAGGACTAAATATTTTAAGGGAAAATAGTAATCCCAACATAGAAATACTCCAGGAAATTATTTTTTTCTTCTGTACATACTTACATTATCAAATAAGAAACAATTCAGGCATCTTCATTTTATTCAGAAACATGGGGGAGTATATTAGCAATTCCAAATATAATTTAAAAAGAAGCTTCGATACTACTTTTAGAAGGAAATGCATTAAACATAATTGGGGGTAATTTGAAAAAGTTTACAAAGACAATCATTCAGGTTAACATCATCTCCAAAGGAATAATCATCTCACAGAGTCTTTCCTGAACAAGATTTACATAAAAGGAGTAAAACCAGAAAAATTAAAGGCCAAATATACATTCATTTAAGCGTACCACCGTATAGAATTGGCTAATTAAATATGTTTAAAATTCCAGATGCAGTAGAAAACGCTTAATGGTCACTTTGTCTAAACAAATTCGAACAAGACAAATAGATTAAACAAGATATTCAATTGTCTATTCAGCAACTAACCTTCACCATAGTATCCCGCATGAAATCATACTCGAAACGTTTTAACTGAAGTTGAAGAACCGGAGGAAAGTCAATGAAAAGAACTCCTTTCCTGGCATCCTGAAAAAGGAATTCTTTGAATATCATCTTTGTAGGGAATATTTAAGCATGATAGTGTGACAAGTACAGAACATGTGCCCGGTAGTCCATCTCCAGAATACTATAACTTCTATGGTCAAGAAATAGCCAAAAAGCATGAGGAAATCAGATTGCTTTCCCAAACATATTTAAACAAAGATACCTGATTTTTTATTTTTTTTTTTTGACAAAGATACCTGATAGAAGAGACATTACAGACCACCCAAAGACAAGCAGATCTGAATCAACTTGTTCAAGTCCACAGTTTTTTATAATGTAGAATCTAACTATTAAGTTATATCTTTCCAGATAAAAATGATGAACTGATGGATCCTGGGCATCTCACCTGTAAACCATACTGTTCAGCATGATACCTATTGTCACCTTCAAGACACTCTACTTCAACATATTTGTCAAATGATGCATAAACATCCTTACAACCTTTCACATCAAGCTGAAGATCTACAGGTAATTGTGTCAACTTATAAGCCCCACAATATCAATCTTTAATAATCTAGTCATCTGTTGTAACTTTAAAATCTGTACCATAAAACGATTCCTTTCTCGTCGACTTATAGTCCACATTGATGCATTCAATATAATTCATATGATGACCTTCAAACAACTGTTGTATTGTACCCTCCACAACTGTTCCCTGAGACGTTTTAAAAGTAAATAAATAATTTAAAGAACAATTTTTTGCTAGCGTATTAAACAAATTGACAAGCAATCAGTCCCAAAATACGAATAGAAGAAAACCCCTATACCTTCATTTTGTCTTCAAGCTTTTCACTAAGAACTCTATTAAGTTCCTGAACGTCATGCTGCATGAAAGAATCATAAGTGTCCCACCCAAAAGATTTTGTCAATTCCTTGGTTGCCACACTAGTGTCACTATACTGGAGCTTATAAAATAGACTCTGCAAAGCCAATGGAATACTCCCTGTGGGCATGTCATTCTCAGTTGTTGGCATATGATACACGGCCTGCAATGAATAATTCAAACATTTAACTCCCTCTAGACTTTAACTATAAGAACGGTGATGAAGAATAAATATGCTAACCTTTCTGAAGTACGGAATATGATAGAGTGTTTGCAGAAGAGAGTTCATATAGCAGGTGGCTCCCTGATTCTTGAGTCCAACATAACCAGTCTCCTTTTTCGAGTCATGTGACCAATAATCCGCAACCTTGCGCACAGCAATATCAGCTTCTACTAAGCATGTGTCATTCACAAGAAAGCCTCTACTAGGGTCATATAGTTCACCAAGAGGCATGAATGAAGTGAAGCCCCAATCACTTTCACGTGCATTAAACTGATGCTGTGTGTCTGTAGAGAGAACAACGAATATTAAATCACACAAAATTTGAGCTTACAAGATAAAGCAAAAACAAGTGGGCGCAAAGACAATTCAAGAAGGCTAAATTTTCAACACATTAAACATCAGGTAATTATCAGCATCTTTAAGCAGAGCTTTTTATGGAAATTCATTTTAAAATTTGACGCATCTCCTCTTTCTTCTGAATTTCAATAAGTTATAGGAAAACCAGCCCAATATATCACACTCCAAATCTAACAAGAATTAAAGAACCCTAAATAACATATCTATTCGTGACCACAGTTCTTTCGTATTGATTTCGAGGATAAAAGTAAAAGCAGTTCACCACACTTAGCGGACAAAAGACCATAAAAGAATATAAAGTGAACATGAGGAGAACTGCATTGCTTTAATGCCAAAATGTTCCTTGAATATACATCAAGAAGTATAACTTGATGCCTCTATATTGAGCTAGTTACATCATCCAACCTCAATATAGGAGGAACAAGGGCCTTTTTATTCAACTGGATCTATGACCAGTTTAATGTCAAAAGGGATGTGGATGTGAACCAGTTGCTAGACAGAATTTTCAGCCAATACAAAATATCTGGTTTCAGAAAGCTAAATTGGTCAGAAAATGACTTGGAAAACCATGTTGACTTATAATATGCAGTTCATGAGAAGGGGAACTAATTTTGTTCAAAAAAAAAAGAAGGGTAACTAATAGCAGAGTGAGAAACTCAAGGCTTTTCAAGGCCATTAATAGCAACACTAAACAGATTGAGAGTATTAAGATTAATTAGACAACCACCCCACAAGAAAAAGGCTCATAATTTCATAACCAAAGGCATTTTTGAAAGTAAAGCATGAAGTTAAAATATATCTTAACTATCGAAAATACGAGTTCCAGTGAAGAAGCTAACTTGTTAACATAAAAAGATTACCCTAGGCTTGAGGAAAATTAATATGACTAGAAACTCCCAGAAAGCCTAGAATCAGCAAAAATACTGGAAAAGCTAAAATTTAAACTTCAAATTTGCCTCAGTAAATTAAGATGTTCAAAAATTCTACATTACACAAGAAAATAAGAAAAAAAAATCTAAAATCTGTTGGAAAACTACAGTTTCTATGCGAAGATTGTGCTGTAGTTAACTTGATAATAAGTTGTCATCAAAGATACATCAGCCAGGCATGTGCCGAATGTTTCAATTTTCAAAAAGAAAATGCTGGATAAAATATAGGTGGAAGCTTCCAAAGAAATCAACATTCCCAAACTCCATTTACAAAATAAAAAAGAATAAAATAAATTTCAAAATGCATCAAGTATATCAGATGTCTATTTTAGAATATTAAAATATTACGAAATAGAGAGTTTGATGCTATCCCTTTTCTTATTACTAAAGGCATATCAGATGAAAAAAGTTCAAAATAAAAGAAATCAAAGAGAAGTTCAATCAGACAGGCCTTTTTCCCTTATCCCTAAAAAAGGGCACCTAGGTGCACAAGCATGTGCCTTGTCAAATGGACCTTGTCCAAAAGGTCTGAGGAGCTATTTTGTCTAGCGCTAAGACGCAAGGCATAAGCATGCCTAGGCATTCATCTTGACAACACTGTTCAAAAGTATAAATGACACTCTCCTATTCAATCTCATGGGACATGAATGAAGACAATTTCATATAACCCACGTAATCAAACATTTTTCTTTGTAGTCCAACAAATTTAGCTTCAAGCTACTTCTCTCAATTCCAACTTTGTGACATACATGGAAAAGAATAAAAGGAAACAAAATAGCATGTCATTTGATAAACCTTAAATATGTCGACTTTTAGTTGATCATGTCATTTTCAAACTTATTTTTCAAAACTCGAACTGCATTCAAGCTTTCTTTATTTAACGAGAAGAAGTCCACAACCAGGCAAACTAACAACTAAAGGATTCTATATCAGCTATGCCAGAAAAAGAAATAATACAAATTTCTTGAATTTTAACTGCACTGTGGGGGACAGAGCTCCACAGCCATCATTCTTAAACATACTACATTCAACTTCACCTATAACACTCATGAAGATGTCAACTCATCTAAAAGATACACAATGCATCTGAAGAATAACCTAATTGATAGTTACCCTTTTCCTCGAGAAAAGTCTCAAAATGTTTGCAACATGCAAGGTACAGAAAATGATCATATTAAGCCATTTCTAAAAGAAGAGGAAAAAGAAAAAAAATAAAAGTTGAACTATATATAATGGATGTACAAACTAACACTCGGAGCAGTACAGAATTCATAAAGAGAAACAATGGCAATAACATGCGTTGTAGGACAAACAGCATAACATGCTAAAAGAACTGCTATATAAAGGAATTGAATTATAAGAATTCCAGTACCACCGGATATACCTTTTCTGATTGTATACTTATTGTGTACTTGATTGCAGACAGCTAAGCTGAACTGTGCATATCTACTCCATCCATAAGGTAAAGTTGCTGAATCCGCAACATCAAGATATATTGACAAATGATCAACATTGTTACCCTTGGGGAAAATAAGTATCCGCCTGTGCAGTAGGATTCAATACAAATCTTATTGATAGATCAATGCAAAAAACAATTTCGCAAGAACTACAAAAAGCACAAACTGATCAACTAAAACTACCATTTGTAGCCTCCAATAAAGAATATGTCAGAGTAGAGCTTCTTAGTATTAAGCCTTGAGAAATTCTCAATTGTCCATGTAAACCTTCCTGAAGGCGGATCATCCGCTGTTTGTGCATCCACTTTACTAGCAGCGTCCTTCGCAACTAATAATAAATAAGACAAAGTTCAGAATGGAAAGCATAAGAAAACATCAAATATATGAATTAATTAAAAAAACAGCGGCACAGAATATTCATAAATATTCAAAATAATGCATTCAATCAGCTGAAACTGAAACCGGAAAAGGAAATAAAAGGATTCAATTCTTCAAACGAAATTCAACTTACTCTCAGTTTCTTGAGAAACAAACATGAAAAAATTGAATTGAAATATTCACCTTCTAATGGCTGAGGACCTTCGACGAAGTCATTGTGTGGGACCAGCATCTCATCGTCCTCCTGCTGCAATGAATAAAAACAAAAACAGAAATGCAAAAATGAGAACAGTTCGGATCTGCTGATCAAAACCCTAGGAATCCAACCATGGACTCGCAGAAAATGATGAATTTCCTCTTTCGAGCTGAATAAGAAGAAGCATTGAGACAGTTGAAAAACGCAGCGTTACCGGAATCGAAATTGAATTGAAGTGAAATTAAAAGAAAAAGATTAAAAAAAAGCAAGAGTGAAGGATTGGATGGTTACATCTAACGGTGGAGGAGTCATCAGAGTCATGGGCGGTGATCGGCGGCGATCGGCGGCCGTTCGATCGACTGAATCAGAGAGAGAGAGAGAGAGAGAGAGAGAGCTGCAAGTAGGGAGAAATACTAAGAGAGAATAACGATGGGGTGTGCCCGAGGAAAAGGGGGAAACTGGTTTTGCTAGGCAAGGGGCAAATCAGGAATTCCAATCAATGTACTTCGGCTTTGCCAGAGATTATTTTAGTATTCGCCTTAGTTTTTATTGGTTGAATTCTAAGTTTCATCACTCAACTTTCTTTTCACTCTTATTTTAACTATTAAAATTTAATTTATATTAATTTGATCATTAAATTTTTAAATTATTTCTGTTTTGGTCACTTCATCCTTAAATAGTTAAGGATGTTGGGTGATGTTAAGGTATGGCACCTTAGAGTGTGGCTAAAATACAGCCCTACACAAAATTTTATCATTTTGATCATTATTAAGAATTTGTATAACTACATAATTTTATCAACTACGTAAGAATTTGTGTAAATTTTGCCTTAGGTAATAATTTGTGTAACTATACAAATTCTTATATTATAACTTAAATTCTTACCATTTGGGTAAGAATTTGTGTAGGTTGTAAGAAATTGTATAGTTAAACAAATTCTTACTACCTGAGTAAAAATTTATGCATGAACGCCTCATTTTAGCTGCAACCTAAGAGTGCATCACCTTAGAACTACCTAACAATGTTATGACACGGCTGACGAAATTAAAAAGACATCATTTTAAAATAGTCGAATTCATACTAAAACAACATCATTTTGAATCCCTATAAAACGTAAATTTCATTTTTTTTATTCCTCTCATTTTTCTCCATATATCTGGATTCATCAAATCGGTCATTATCAACTGTCATCAAAAGCAACCGATCAATGAGTCTTAAAATTTTCTACCAAATTCGTTTTTGCCTTTTTAAACACTGATTTGGTGTTTTTTAAAACAAAGGGGGAAGAGGGCCAAGGAATAGTAAAAATTGGGAATTGCAAATACTTGAGATAGAGAAGTAAATGACTAATATTCTCTTATCAAATATACTCTCTTCTTTTTTTTTAATAGTCTTGTTAGTAGGGATGGCAATTTGATCTGAATCTGATTCGTTTCGAAGGAATTTATTCGATTGAAAAAAAATTTGAATCCGAATCTGAATCCGACGCATCATGTTGAGTGGATCTTAGAATCGATTTAAGCCAAGAAGGGGGTGAATTGGATTTTTAGAAATTTTGGTGGTGGAGTGGAAAATAAAAATTTGCTAGACAAGTGATTTAGAGTGGTTCAAGTTCCAATTGAACTCTACATCCACTATCTTAGCTTTACTAAGGATTTTCCAACAACTCCACTAGTTGATCTTCCCCTTTTCTAGGCTTAGGAGCAAACATTTACAAAATGGTCAATTTTTCTACCCAAAAATTGACACAATCCTCACTCAAAGATTATAAAGAAGTTTAAGGCTAATAGCTAGTATCTATCAATACAAATGTAGCCCTTTTACAAGCACTCAACCAAATTGAACAAATAAGATTGGAAATACAAGGTTCTACGATTGGGGTTTACAAGAAAATATGAAATTTTAGCACAATAGCTTGAATTTGATGTTTGGATCTTTCTTTTTGGATCAATGGTTGTTGTTGGTGCTTTTAGAAGTCTCTTTTATACCTTCTCATTGAATTCTAGTCGTTGGGGTTGTTGCCTTCATTATTATAGCCGTTGGGATGTTATCTTCCCTCCATAAATGTAGTCTGCAACTACTCGTTCCGAAACGCCCGACCATGTTTCGAAACAGACCAAAATAGAAATAGTCGTTGGGGTGTAATTAATAGACCGTACCGAGACGGACATGATCGTTTCGATACGCTGAGAGCTTATTCCGAAACGTGCTGAAGCCCGTTTCGAAACAATTTGCCACTGCCAAAACCTGTATCGAAACGGCTTAGAAGCGCTTCGATATGCTTTGTTGAGTGGATCGAATGATCGAAATGAACCAAGAGGGGGTGAACTGGATTTTTAAAGTTTTAGGTGGTGGAAATTGCAAATTAAAAAGATAGACAAGGAATTTTAGAGTGGTTCAAGTTCCAAATGAACTATACATCCACTACCTTAGCTTCACTAAGGATTTGCATCAATTCCACTAATTGCTCTTCCCCTTTTCTAGGCTAAGGTGGTAACCCTTACAATTTTCTGTTTAATTTTCTACCCAAAATTTAACCCAATCCTCACACAAAAAGAACAAAGATTTTGATGGCTAAGAAAGTATCTCTCAATACAAATTGTAGCTCAATTACAAGCACTCAACCCAATTGAAAATGATAAGAATGAAAATTACAAATGGGGTTTCTAGACAATATTGGGATTTAGGCACAAATGCTTGGATTTGATGTTTGGATGTTTGCTTTTGGATCAATAGTTGTTGCTGGAGCTTTTAGAGGTCCCTTTTATACCTTCTCATTGATTTCTAGTCGTTGTGATTGTTGCATTCATCAATAGAGTCGTTGGGGGTGTTATCTCACCTCCATAAATGCAGTCTGCAACCAATCGTTTCGAAACGCCCGACCCCGTTTCGAAACGGACCAAAAAGGAAAGAGTCGTTGGGGTGCATTTAAGAGCTCGTATCGAAACGGTTTTACCCCATTTCGAAACACTTTTGCCACTGTCAAGTGTCGTTTCGAAACGGCTTGAACTTGTTTCGAAACGCCTTAACGGTTTCTTGAAAATCAGTTAAAAACTTGCAACGGTCAAAATTTTCAAATTAAATGAAGAATTGTTTCGAAACACTTGATGTCATTTCGATACGCGTTCTCTATGTTCTAAAGTCGTTTCGATACTGGTTTCGAAACATGGGTTGGCAGTGTTGAAAACATTTCGATACCCGTTTCGAAACATGGGTTGACACTTGACAGTTTCAAAACCGTTTCGAAATGCCTTAGGCCGTTTCGAAACATGGACTCGGAAAACATTGTTTCGGCTTTAAGAACACTTAAAAATTATTTGGAAAGTTTAGTTTTTAACTTAGGCATATTCTTTAAATCATATGGGGATGTTTGAGGACTTAAAAATTCGTTTTGACATTTCCAATTTAGTCATTAGGTTCTTTAGTTATATCAAAATTAAAATATCGGTTTCACAATCTCCCCCTTTTTGATATAACAAAACCAAAGTTAGAATTTTTAAGAGTTTTGAAAATTTTGAACACATTCTAACTCCCCCTTAATTTAAGATAGGTTTTTAAAGTTTTAAAAAGGTTTTAACTTTGAAATTCAAGTTTTAAAACTTAAAAACACTTTAAACATTTAAAACAAATTTTTGGCTCTTAAATTTCTTCTCCCCTTTTTGTTAGATCAAAAATAAAAAACAAGGCTCATAGAGAAGAGAAAGGGTTAGTACCAATAAGCATTAAGCAATAATCAACAATAATATTAATTCATCAAATTAAAATATCCAAAACATAAATCTTCAATATAAAATTCAAAGCATAATCCCAAATAAGATAAAAAAACATAGGTTCCTAAAACATAATGAAAACAAAGATGCATACTTAATCCTAAAATGCATAGATAATATGATATGTCATGAATGTCCTAGGCCTCGTCGTCACCATCATCATCCGAAGTCTCATCATCGCTCTTGACTTGAGAACGGCAAAACTTCATCCATTGGCCATAGAAGGTAGAGAAGGGCATGTCCATGACTGAGTGTGAGTTCTCAAGGGATAGGAGGCGATCCTCTACATTTTGCAAGCGAGTGTTGATGGCACCAAAACCCGAAGCCATGTTAGTGTCCATGGCATTGAACTGTTCGGTAATTAAAGCCGTGAGAGCTTCATTGTTCGCAACTTGAGCTTGAGCTTGAGGTTGAGGTTCAACGGGAGGAGGAGGAGGAGGTGCTACCCTATCAACACGTTCCCAAACATTGTTCACATAGCGGAAACCGGACTTACGGAGAGAGGACTCACCAATCTTTGACTTGCGGGGTTCCGGAGAGTCGTAGGTGCAATCGAGACCAATCTGGCTGAAGATGTGACTTAAGACCGTTCCATAAGTGAAAGATTTCAAGGCATCGGTGTCACGAAGCTTAATATTGTTAACTATCTCGGCAAAAATGATCTTAGCAACATTAGGGTGCTCACCACGACGGAAACACTCAAGCCAAAAATAGTCAACTTGACGGATGTGAGAATATTTACCTCCGGAGGGGCGAAGGAACCATGAGACCATAAAATGGAGGAAACGATCGTGCGCATCCAAAGTAAGCACTTGACCGGTGTGAGAACCAAAGTGACTCTCATTCTCAATTCCTACATCCTTAAGAGAAAAAGTAGACTCCAAGAGAGAGACATTGACAACAAACTTTTTCCCCAAAATATAAGATTTAATCCCAACAACTTCGGAATTGGTTTCATCATTGATAAGGTGAGCATTGGAGTAAAAGAGAAGTACCATGTGTTTGTAGCAAATGTCCGGGATGCTCAACAAAACAAGAAGATCCCATTCTCTCAAACGCTCGAGGTAACGGAAAAGAAATCGCTCGGAGTTAAGGAAGTTGAGATCAATCACACGCTCGCGACGAACCTCGTACTCCTTGACATATTTGAAACGTTCTCTCAACTCTGTAGTTCGAATAGATTTTTGAAAGAGCTGGGCGAGATTTGGACGCATACTCGATTCACCGGTTTGAACGGACTTACGCTTTTTGTTAACATTCTCTGTAATCCTAAAGATATAAGGAAGCAAGTTTAAAAAAAAAATAAGTGTATGCATAGATTTCTTAATTCAATCCAATGATAAATCCCACTTAGGTTTAAAAACAAGTTTTGAAAACAAAAACAAAATTTTTTTAAAAGAAAAACAATAAAAGAAAATACGAGTGAAAATTTTTATATTCGAATCAAAAAATTTAAGATTTTGAATTTTTTTTACAAGATATGAAAAACTCAAGCACAAAAACATATAAACTATACAAAAATAAAATTTTCTAACCTAAGATTCGAACATAAATTGAAGGAAAAAGGAAAAGAGGAAAAATACCTTAGTTTGGGATTTTGGATGAATGGATGAAAATCCTTGTACAATATTGATGAATATTGCTTAGACTTGTGTTTTAGAGAAAAACCCCTCAAGATTTGGTGAAAAACAAAGAGGTTTAAAAGGGTTTTATAGGGGAAAAAATTCGGGCTAGGGTTTTTAGGGTTTGGGAGAGTTTTAATTAAAGTGAACTTTATCATTAAAAGCCCTTCTTAAAGCAGTCCACGAAGCCGTTTCGGAACGGGCTTGACTGTTTCAAAATGCGGGCACGAAGATTTGATCGTCTTTTGGACTTCAGCAGACCGTTTCGATACGGGGTTGGCCGTATCGAAGCCCCGTTGACTCGTATCGAAATTGAATTAAGGTGTCTGAGCCTGAAAGTGTAGATAAGGCTCTAAAAGTGCAGAAAATTGAATTTTTCTAAGGCCTAACTTGCATGAATGACATGAATGAGCAGGAAAAACATATGCAAACATAAACATACTCCCCCTAGCTATAGACATGGATGAAATTAGGAGTAAAACACATAAACATGGCATTTCACAAGATCAAGCAATTTTAAGCACAAAAGAGGTCCAAAAAGGTCAAGATAGGCTAGCTAGACCTAACTCTCTCCTAAGGGACCAAAAACACTCTTTGTCTAAAGGTTTTGTAAATATGTCTGCTAATTGATTTAAGGTGTCTACATACTCTATAACCACATCTTCTTTAAGGACATGATCTCTAATGAAATGATGTCTTATTTCTATGTGTTTGGTTCTAGAGTGTTGGATGAGATTTTTTGTTAAACATATAGCACTAGTGTTGTCACATTTTAGGGGTATGGTTTCAACTTTAATTCCATAATCTAAGAGTTGTTGCTTCATCCAAAGGACTTGAGCACAACAACTCCCTAAGGATATGTACTCGGCTTCGGTGGTAGATAAGGCTACACTATTTTGTTTCTTAGAGAACCAAGATATGAGCATACTATCTAGGAATTGACAAGTTCCCGAAGTACTTTTCCTATCGATTTTGCAACCCCCATAATCTGCATCTGAATAAGCATGAAGGTTGAAGGTGGAGTCTCTAGGGTACCAAAGACCTAAACAAGGAGTATCTCTAAGGTACCTAAAGATTCTCTTAACGGCTATAAGGTGAGACTCTCCAGGACTAGCTTGAAACCTAGCACACAAGCAAACACTAAACAAGATATCCGGTCTACTTGCGGTAAGGTAAAGCAATGATCCAATCATAGAACGGTAAAGCTTAGAGTCAACACACTTACCTTCTTCATCTTTGTCAAGCTTTGTAGATGAGCTCATAGGTGTGGCTTGAGGCTTTGCATTCTCCAAGTCAAACTTCTTGAGCATATCCTTTATGTACTTTGCTTGATTGATGAAGGTGTCATCATTCTTTTGCTTGATTTGGAGTCCCAAAAAGAATGAGAGCTCCCCCATCATGCTCATCTCGAATTCACCTTGCATTATCTTAGCAAACTCTTGGCAGTGACATTCGTTAGTAGAACCAAAAATAATATCATCAACATAAATTTGAACTACTAAGATGTCATTTTTATACATTTTTATAAAAAGTGTAATGTCCACCTTACCTTTTTCAAAACCTTTTTCAATTAAGAAGTTTGAAAGTCTTTCATACCAAGCTCTAGGAGCTTGTTTTAAACCATAAAGAGCTTTAGTGAGTTTGAAAACATGATTTGGAAATTTTGAGTCTTCAAAACCCGGTGGTTGTTCAACATACACTTCTTCATTTATAAAACCATTTAAAAACGTGCTTTTAACATCCATTTGAAAAGGCTTGAAATTATGATAACATGCATATGCAAGCAACATCCTAATGGCTTCCATTCTAGCTACGGGTGCATAGGTTTCATCAAAATCTATTCCCTCTTCTTGAGTGTAACCTTGTGCTACTAGTCTAGCTTTATTTCTCACAATGTTACCACTCTCATCTAGCTTGTTTCTAAAGACCCATTTAGTTCCTATGGTAGATTGATTACTAGGCCTATCAACTAATGTCCAAACGCTACTTCTCTCAAATTGATTTAACTCTTCTTGCATAGCCATAATCCAAAAATCATCTTTCAATGCTTCTTTTATATTCTTAGGCTCTATGCATGAGATAAATGCAACATGATTCATTAATCTAAGAGAAGATCGAGTGGTTACCCCCTTGGATGGATCACCCAAGATTTCACCATCTTTGACATAGTTGAACTCCCTTGGGTAGCTCACTTCCTTTTCCTCAAGAGACAAGTCCTACAAGGCTTCAAGAGGTGGATCTTGTGTGTCCTCTTCTTTTGTTGTTGGAATCTCATCATCCTTTGAAGTTTGTCATCCATCAAAGGCATTTATGATTCCTACATCATCATCATCACAAGAATCCTTCCTTGGAAGGAGGTTATCATCGAATACAACATGTATAGATTCTTCTACTACTAAAGTTCTTTTGTTAAATACTCGATAGGCTTTAGAGGTTAAAGAGTATCCTATGAAAATAGCTTCATCACTTTTTGCATCAAATTTACCTAAGTAGTCTTTTCCATTATTTAAAACAAAACACTTGCAACCAAAAGGGTGAAAATAGCTAATGTTAGGCTTTTTAGATTTTAAAATCTCATAAGGTGTTTTCTTTAAAATTGGCCTAATCATTACTCGATTAACAATATAGCAAGCGGTGTTTGTGGCTTCCGCCCAAAAATATTTAGGTAAATTATTTTCACAAAGCATAGTTCTAGTCATTTCTTGCAAAGTTCTATTTTTCCTCTCAACTACCCCATTTTGTTGAGGAGTTCAAGGAGCCAAAAATTGTGGCTAATACCATTTTCATTTAAAAAATCTTCAAACCCTAAATTTTGAAACTTGGTTCCATGATCACTTCTAATATGTGAAATTCTAAGTTCAAGATCATTTTGGGTTAGTTTTGAAGTTTTTCCAAAGCCTCATCTTTAGTACTTAAAAATAGAACTCAAGTAAATCTAGAAAAATCATCAACAAGTACAAATGCATAAGACTTACCACCCAAGCTCATAGTCCTAATTGGCCCAAATAAATACATATGGATTAGTTGTAAACATCTACTTGTAGAAACATCATTAATGGATTTAAAGGAAGACTTATGTTGTTTACCCTTAGAGCATGCATCACAAATTTTATCATTTGAAAATTTTATCTTGGGTAAACCTCTAACTAGATCAAGGGAAACTAGTTTTCTAAAACACTAATGCTAGCATGTCCTAGTTTCATATGCCACAACCATGCATCATTTTCATTTTGTGCTACTAAGCATGCATGAGATGTATGAATGTCATCTAGATGCACCATGTATATGTTCCCTATGCGATGACCTATAAGCATAATATTATTAGATTTAATGTCTACAATTTTGCATCCATTTTTATCAAATAAAACATTAAATCATTTATCACACAATTGACTTATGCTCAATAAGTTATGTTTAAGACCATCGACATACAAGACATTTTCAATGAGAATAGTATAGTGATTACCTATGGAGCCAATACCTTTAATGTGGCCTTTGGAGTTGTCACCAAATGTCACCACTCCTCCACTTTTTGGCTTTAGATCCATGAATCTACTCTTGTCTCCGGTCATATGCCTTGAGCATCCACTATCAAGGTACCATGAGTTTTGACTTTGTGCTTTGGCCTTGTAGCAATGCTCCCCCTACAAACAAAGATATTAAGCTTTTGTTTTTGGTACCCAAATCATTTTGGGTCCATGAGTGTTAGCTCCCAAAACCTTGGTTCTCTTAGGAATCCAAGAAGACATAGCAATAATGTTATTAGATTTTACAAGTTCCTTAGGAACTCATACACTTCTAATTCTTTTAGTTCTACTATGTCTAGGAAAGCTACCTTGTTTGTAGTAGTTAGTCTTTTTCTTAGGTTGGTTTGTTCTTGAAGATTCACCTATTTCATGCTTGACATTACCAACATTTTTAAAAAGACTCTTTGAGCTTATTTAGCTCATCCAACACCTTTTGGTGTTCACTATTACATTGAGATAAAAGATTATTAAGGTCAACATTTTCATCTTGAAAAAATTTAAGTTCATCTTTCAACCCTAATATCTTTTTCTCAAATATTGAATTAGCTTGAGAGAGTGAGTCATTTTTCTCATTTAGCTCCAAAATGATTTTCTTATTCCTAATGACCGACTCTTTATATTTCTCAACTAATTCATCATAGACCTCTTGTAACTCATCATATGCATCATTTAATTCATCATATGTAAAATCTAAAGATGATGAGTTAGAGGTTACCATGGAGGAATCTTCCTCAAGTTCCATGAGGCAAAGGTTGGCCACTTCTTGTTCGTCATCCTCCGATGACTCCTCATCACTCCAGATAGCAAGCTTGGCTTTGAGCTTCTTCTTCTTTTCAAAGCCCTTCTTCTTGAGTTGAGGGCACTCCGAACGTATGTGACCGGGTTTATTGCACTAAAAGCAAATGATTTGATCCATTGCTTCTTCTTTGTTCTTACCTTTGAAGTCCATTTTTCTTTGGATTTTTCTTCCCCGTTTGGACCTCATAAAGCGTGAGAATCGTTTGGCTATCATAGCCAATTCTTCTAGCTCATCCTCCTCACTAGAAGAGCTCTCCTCAAGTAGTGAAACTTTGAGAGCTATTCCCATCTTCTTCTTCTTTTCAACCTCTAGCTTTTCTACTTCCTTCTCTTCTTTCTTCTTCTCTTCTTCCCTTCCTTGCTTCATAATCTCATGTGTAAGGAGAGAATCCACTAGCTCATCAAGCTTTTAAGTCTTCAAATTTTTAGCTTCAATAATTGTGGTTCTCTTCTCATCCCAAGATTCAGGAAGTGAATAGAGTAGCTTCCGGACAAGCTTGTCTTCCGGTATTGTCTCTCCAAATCCTTTGAGCCCATTGACTATTGTGGAGAATCGATCAAACATCTTGGACACCGTCTAATCGGGCTCCATCTTGAAATTTTCATAACTAAGATTGAGAATTCCAATCTTAGTTTCTTTGACATCATTGGTTCCCTCAGAGGTAGTCTCTAGGGATGTAAAAACAGGTAATCGGACGGGTTACAGGTCGGGTACTTTCAGGTCGGGTAAAATCGGGTACAGGTCATTTCAGGTCATTTTTTTATTTTGACTCGACTCGGGTCGGGTGCGGGTCCATTTCAGGTCGGGT
The DNA here is from genome assembly GCA_958450335.1 of Hibiscus tridactylites. NCBI lineage: Eukaryota > Viridiplantae > Streptophyta > Magnoliopsida > Malvales > Malvaceae > Hibiscus > Hibiscus tridactylites. The sequence goes on from OY288279.1 coordinate 38,838,025, forward strand.
CCATTTCAGGTCGGGTCCATTTCAGATCGGGTCCATTTCAGGTCGGGTCCATTTCAGGTCGGGTTCATTTCAGGTCGGGTCAAAACGGGTCGGGTCTGAAGCAGATAATTGACAGGTTAATTCGGGTTCGGATATACTTCAGGTCGGGTCCATTTCAGGTCGGGTCCATTTCAGGTCGGGTCCGTTTCAGGTCGGGTCCATTTCAGGTCGGGTCCATTTCAGGTCGGGTTCATTTCAGGTCGGTTGCATTTCAGGTCGGGTGCATTTCAGGTCGGGTTATTTTAGGTCGGTAGTTTCAGGTCGGGTAATTCAGGTCGGGGTATTTTTAGGATTGAAATTCGTATTGAGTTTGAGTTCGGTACAACCGTATAAGTAGTCGATAGACTTTAGGTTGGCCTTCGTCAATCGTCATTGATTTGGAGTTAATTATTTAAAGTCATATCAAATTAAAATTATAAATATTAGAGTAATTAAAAAATACTGAAAATGGGTCAATTTGGATTAAAAATAAAGTTTCACGAATTATAATGAACAAAAATATCAAATTAAAATTATAAAACATTAGACAAATTTAAAAGAAAACAATGAAAAGGGGTCAATTTGAAACAAAAATAAAATTTTGGGGACTGTAATGAACAAAAATATCAAATTAAAAGTATAAAAATTAGAGTAATTAAAAAACAATAAGTAGATGTCAATTTAGAATAAAAATAAAGTTTTAGGGTCTAGAATGAACAAAATTTCAAATTAAAATTATAAAACATGATGAATTAAAATATATATAGGGGTCGGTATGGAAATAAAATAAAGTTAAAGGACTAGAATGAAGAAAATATCAAATTAAAATAATAAAATATTTGACAAATTTAAAAAATAAATGTGGGTCAATTTGGAATAAAAATAAAGTTTTAGGGTATAGAAGATTAAAATATCAAATTAAAATTATAAAACATTGAACGAATTAAAAAAACAATGAATATGAGTCAATTTGGAATTGAAATAAAGTTAAAGGGACTAGAATGAACAAAGTACAAATTAAAATTATAAAACATCGGACGAAATGAAAAAACAATAAATAAGGGTCAATTTGGAATTAAACTAAAGTTTAGGGGACTAGAATGAACAAAATATCAAATTAAAATTATAAAACATCAGACTAATTAAAATAAAGTTAAGAGACTATAATGAACAAAATATCAAATTAAAATTATAAAACATCAGACTAATTAAAAAATAAAAAATGGTCAATTTAGAATACAAATATAGTTTAAGGACTAAAATGAACAAATGTCAAAGTAAAATTATATGTTATTGGACTAATTAAAAAACAATTAGTATGGTTCAATTTGGAATATAAATGAAGTTTTAAGGGTTATAATGAACAGAAATATCAAATTAAAATTATAAAACATTGGACGATTCAGAGTTTAGGGTTTAAATGGTTTAGGTTTTAGGGAAATTTTATTAATGGTTTAGGGTTCATATATTGATAGATAGATACATACATACTTGTATGCATTAGGGTTTAGGGAAATTAATCAAGGGTTTAGGGTTCATACATAAATAAGTATATATATACATACTTACATACACTAGGGTTTAATGTTTAGGATTTATGGTTTCAGGTTAAGAGAAAATTCATTATGGGTTTAGGCTTCATACATTGATAGGTACATACATACATACTTACATACATTTTAGTCTCAATATTAGGCACTAGAATGAACAAAAATATTATCAAATGATTTATATCTAAAATATTGGAGTAAATTACAAAAATTAAAAAATAATAAAGGTAACTTTCTGTGGAAAATAAAATTTTAGGGAATAAAATGAATAAAAATATCACCATATTAAAAATAATAAAATTTATATCTACGTATATATACACACATATACATATATTATGATATATACATATACATGTATTGTTATAATTAATTAAACATATATATATATATATACTAAAACACACATGTATACACACATACTAAAACACATATATATGCATGTATTTAAGTTTTAGTATATATATACATGTATGTATGTAAGTTTTAGTATATATATATATTGTTATAATTATATATATATATATAAGTTTTAGTATGCATATATTGTTATATATATATATATATATATATATATATATACTAGAACATACATATTTGTATGTATATATGTATACCTCTAAACAATACACATAAACCTCAACTCTTAAATCTTATAATCACTAATAATTAGAGTACAAGACTAATCTCCTAATCCTTAAACTAATCTCATAACTCTAAATAATTAAGTTGACACATTTACCCTCAAACCCCAAACATGAATATCTAAATCTTACAGACACTATTCACTAATAATTAGAATGCAAGCCTAATCACATAATCCCTAAACTAATCTCATAGCCCCAAACAATCAACTTGACACACTTACCCTTAAACCTTAAACATAAACCCATAAATCTAACAAACAAAATAAATTTAAACATAAAGGACAAATCTAAAAATAAATTAAAACTAAATTATTAATTAGAGCCCAAATCACAAATGAATAAAATTATTAAACCTAATTACTTATCAAATCTTTATACGAGGACCAAATCAAATTTAAAGCAAACTAAAAACTTAATAATTAATTAATTTATGAAGCATGGCCTAATTAAATAAAATTTAAAGAAACTAAACCAAAAGTTAAGACTAAAAAACAAACTAAAACCTAAAAAACCTAAACCCTAATAATCTAATTAAGGAAGGACCTAAAAGATAATTAACCCATAAATAAAAAAAATCTCATCTCCACTAATTTTTTTGTTTGATATTAGCGGCACCCCCTCCCCCACACAAATTTGATTTGGCGGCACAAATCTCTCCCCCCCCCCCCCAAATTTGATTTGGCGGCAAAAATTTTCGCGCCCCCACCCAAAAAAATTTTTTTTGTTTGATATGGTGTCAAAATTTCCCCCTATAATTTCCTATCAATCAAAAAAAATTCCCCCTATTAATTCAAAAAAAAATTCTCCTACACTAAAAAATATTTTTTATTATTTTAATAGTTATAATTAAATTTTTTAATAAAATATTTTTTAAATTTAATGATCTCAATTAATAAATTGATTTAAATTTTAAATAATTTGTTTTAAATTCATCAATCACAACTTATTAATTTAATAAAACTTTTAAATTTAGAATATTTTTAATAAAATAAATTTAAGTATGTTAATTCTTATTAAACTTCACAAATAATTTATATTGAACGAGTTAATATTAAATTAATTTAATAAATTAATACTTTACATTTATCAACACTTTAAATTTATCAAATCGTAGACTTCTTCAACTATATATCAGGTAAATATCAAGTCAGATCAATATCAATTCAGGTTAAAAATAGGTCGGGTTCAAAGCAGGTCGGGTCAATTAACAGGTCGGGTTCAAAACAGGTCGGGTCCAAAACAGGTCGGGTACAAAACAGATCGGGTTCAAAACAGGTCGGGTCCAAAACAGGTCGGGTTCAAAACAGGTCGGGTAATATCGGATCTCGGGTCAATTCAGTCGGGTAAAATCGGTTATCTGCCAGGTCGGCTTCGGGTTCGTTTCAGTCGGGCGCAGGTAGGGTTTCAGGTCCAATTCGGGTTCGGTCGTTTTCAGTCGGACGCAGGTCGGGTTCGGTCACTACAGTAACAGGTCGAATTCAGGTTCGGGTCAACAACAGTCGGTTACAGATCGGGTTCGGGTCATTAAATTTTCAAGTCAAATCAGGTTCTGACTCGAGCAGGTTTCAGTCGGGTTTTCAGGTCGGGTCAGCTTTTTACATCCCTAGTAGTCTCAAGAGTGTCCCACACTTCTTTGGCACTCTCAATGGATGGAAATTTGGAATAGATGTCCGGACCGAATGAACAAAAGAGCATATGGAGAGCTTTGTCATTTATTTGGATCTTTCTCCTTTCTTCTTCACTCATCTCCACCTTTTTCTTCAAAACCATCTTGCCTTCACTATCTTGCTTCAATGGAATGTAAGGGCCATCTTCAATAACATCCCAAACTAAGTAGTCATTGGACTTGATGAAGAGACACATTCTATTCTTCCAAAAAGGATAGTTGTCACCATTGAAGAAGGGAGGTTTTGTAGTGGATTGAGACTCATACATGCCCGAACCGGAAGTTGAAGCCATCTCTTGATTTTTGATGATCACACTCTTCCTAGGAACTCCTCTTGTGGTTGTTAATCCTCAAAGAGGTAGGCTCTGATACCAATTGTTGAGTGGATCGAATGATCGAAATGAACCAAGAGGGGGGTGAATTGGGTTTTTAAAGTTTTAGGTGGTGGAAATTGCAAATTAAAAAGATAGACAAGGAATTTTAAAGTGGTTCAAGTTCCAAAAGAACTCTACATCCACTACCTTAGCTTCACTAAGGATTTGCAACAATTCCACTAATTGCTTTTCCCCTTTTCTAGGCTAAGGAGGTAACCCTTACAATTTTCGGTTTAATTTTCTACCCAAAATTTAACCCAATCTTCACACAAAAAGAACAAAGATTTTGATGGCTAAGAAAGTATCTCTCAATACAAATTGTAGCCCAATTACAAGCACTCAACCCAATTGAAAATGATAAGAATGAAAATTACAATTGGGGTTTCTAGACAATATTGGGATTTAGGCACAAATGCTTGGATTTGATGTTTGGATGTTTGCTTTTGGATCAATAGTTGTTGCTGGAGCTTTTAGAGGTCCCTTTTATACCTTCTCATTGATTTCTAGCCGTTGTGGTTGTTGCATTCATCAATAGAGCCGTTGGGGTGTTATCTCACCTTCATAAATGCAGTCTGCAACCAATCGTTTCGAAACGCCCGACCCCGTTTCGAAACGGACCAAAAAGGAAAGAGCCATTAGGGTGCATTTAAGAGCCCGTATCGAAACGGTTTTACCCCGTTTTGAAACACTTTTGCCACTGTCAAGGGTCGTTTCGAAACGGCTTGAACTCGTTTTGAAACGCCTTAACGGTTTCTTGAAAATCAGTTAAAAACTTGCAACGGTCATATTTTTCAAATTAAATGAAGAACTGTTTCGAAACACTTGATGTCGTTTCGATACGGGTTCTCTATGTTCTAAAGTCGTTTCGATACTGGTTTTGAAACATGGGTTGGTAGTGTTGAAAACGTTTCGATACCCGTTTCGAAACATGGGTTGACAGTTTCAAAACCGTTTCGAAACGCCTTAGGCCGTTTCGAAACAGGGACTCAAAAAACACTGTTTCGGCTTTAAGAACACTTAGAAATTATTTGGAAAGTTTAGTTTTTAACTTAGGCATATTCTTTAAATCATATGGGGATGTTTGAGGACTTAAAAATTCGTTTTGACATTTTCAATTTAGTCCTTAGGTTCTTTAGTTATATCAAAATTAAAATATCGGTTTCACATGCTTTAACTGTATCTCTAGAATTAGTTATAAAAATTCAATTGTCATATTTTGAAACCAAGTTTGAAATTCGTTTCGATACATCCGTATCAAAACGGTTCAAACCGTTTCGTTGTTCTTCATCCGTTTCGAAACACAAAGACTTGTTTTGATACACACGTATCGAAACGGGATAGCTCGTTCTGAAATAGAGGTTAATAGTTTCAAAACGTTCCGAAACGGTGACTCGAAAATCACTAATTTGACTTGGTAAACACTTAGAAAATTTTGAAGCTTAGGTCTTGACTTGGATATTTTTCTTAAACAATTAGGAAAGTTTTGAGGACTTAAAAATTCATTTTCTCTTTTTCAATCTAGTCCTTAAATCCTTTGTTCTATCAAAATCAATTCATTAATTTTACAATCTCTCTCATTTTGATATAACAAAACCAAGTTTGAATTTTTAAGAATTTTAAAATCTTGAAGACGTTCTAACTCCCCCTCAATATAAGATGGGTTTTAAAGTTTTGAAGAGATTTAAAATTCAAGTGTTTGAAACTCAAACCAACTTAAAAAAAATTTGGCTCTTATATTACTTCTCCCCCTTTTTGTTAGATCAAAACGAATAATAATCAAGGCTAATCGTGAGAAGAAACAAGGTATAAGCAAGAAACCAAACAACATAATATAGAAATCATTAAGTTCAAGAAACAAATAATCAAACAAAAATACTTAAAGCATTAGAGTTTAAGCTCAATCCCAAAGAAACTAATCAAAGCATAGGTCTTTAAAACATAAAAAGATAGATAGATGCAAACTTAATCCTAATATGATAGACTAATATGATATGCAATATAAATTCTAAGTCTCGTCATCATCGTCACCACCATCATCAAGAGAATCATCATTGTCTTTATCTTGAGCACTACGATAGTTCCTCCAATCACCATAGAATGTGGAGAAAGATAAATCCATAGATGATTGTTGATTCTCAAGAGAGGAGACGCGTTCCTCCAAAGATTGCATGCGAGTGTTGAAAGCACCAAAACCTGAAGCCATGTTTGTATCGATCGAGTTGAACCGCTCGGTAAGGAAAGTCATAAGGGCCTCATTGTTAGGAGCCGGAGCTTGAGGTGGAGGCTCAACTTGAGGTGCCGGAGCTCGCCTATCAACACGAACCCAGTGGCTAAGAGTATAGCGAAACCCATACTTGATAAGATAAGATTCACCAATCTTTTTCTTGCGGGGTTCCGGAGAATCATAAGAACAATCAAAATTGAGGATACCAAAGACATAGCTTAAAACAGCCCCATAAGTGAAGGGTGTAAGTGCATCGGTGGTGCGAATCTTCACTTGATGGACCATCTCGGCGAACATGATTTTGACCAAGTTCGAGCGTTGTGCTTTGCGAAACACTCCAACCAAAAATAATCAACTTGACGAACGTGGGCAAATTTACCTCCTCAAGGGCGGATGAACCAAGAGATCATCAAATGGAGGTACCAGTCATGAGCATCCAATGTGAGAACGGATCCGGTATGAGCACCAAATTGGTTCTCATCCTCAATGCCTTCATCTTTGAGCCCAAGAGCTTTCTCTAAAACGGGTATATCAATAGTGAACTTCCTGCCCAAAAGGTACGACTCAATGCCAATCACTTCGGTATTGGAGTAGAATAGCATGACCATATGCTTGTAGACAATGTCCGGAATTCTCAAAAAGGCCAAGAAGCTCCATTCTCGCAAGAGAGCTAGATAGCGGAATTCAAAGTGCTCGGAGTCAAGGAACGCGATATCCATAACTTGCTCTCGGCTAACGGCTAAGTCTTTGATGATTTTGAAACGGTCCTTAGTCTCTTGATTCCTAAGACTCTTTTGAAAAAGAAAGGTAAGTTTAGAACGGATGTTTGCTTGGGTTGAACCTTCACCCGTTTGAGTCTTGTGTTTCTTGTTAATGTTTTCCATGAAATTCCTAAAAACACAAAGTAAGCAAAAAGAATTTAAATGTATGCATTTAAATCCTTAATTCAATCCAATGAAAAATCACATTAAGGTTTTAAAGAAAATCACTTTAAAAACGTATATACATATAACAAAAAATTTGAAGAAGAAACAACTTTTGAAAAATAGTAGAAAAAAATACGAGTGAAAACAAATATATTTGAATCAAAAATTGAAGATTTTGAATGAAAAAATTACAAGTTTTGAAGAACCCAAGTTGCAAAACATATAATTTATACAAAATTAATATTTTCTAACCTAAGATACGAATAAAATCAAAGGAAAAAGAAAATGATGAAAAAATACCTCAAAAAGAGATTTTTGGATGAATGAATAGAAGAAATTGCACCAAGTTGTTGAAGCTTACTTAACTTTAGTTTGTGAGTAAAAGCCCTCAAGATTTGATGAAAAACAATGATGTTTAGAGGGTTTTTGGAAATTTTAATGAAAAGTAAATTTTAGCAATTAAAGCCCTTAAAAAGTTGTCCAGATACGCGTTTCGAAATAGGCACGACCGTTTCGAAACGGGCGTACCGAAACGTTGACTAACGTTTCGAATCCTATTGACCATTTTGATACGGGTTTGACCGTATCAAATCCCACGAGACATACTGTATCGAAACGCATTTAGGACGTTTCGATACATTCCTTGGCAGAGGCAAAATATTTCGAAACCCTTTAGGGCGTTTCAAAACACCCTGGTCACATTGCATTCATTTAAGGCACCTGTATCGAAACAGATTGACCCGTTTCGATACGCCTAGGCCCGGAGGTGCAGATGAGGCTCTAAATTGCAGAAAAAGTGAATTCTAATAAGTCCTAGATGCATAAATGTTATGTATGAGCAAGATAAACAAGTAAAAACATAAACATACTCCCCCTAACTATGAGCATGGATGAAATTAGGATTAAAAACACATAAGCATGTCATTTTGCAAGAAATCAAGCATTATAAGCACAAAAATGTCCTAAAAGGTCAAGATAGGCTAGTTAGACCTAACTCTCTCCTAAGGGACCAAAAACGCTCCTTATCTAGAGGTTTTGTAAAGATGTCCGCTAATTGATTTAAGGTGTCTACAAACTCTAAAACAACATCTTCCTTAAGGACGTGATCTCTAATGAAATGATGCCTTATTTCTATGTGTTTGGTTCTAAAGTGTTGGATGGGATTTTTGGTTAGGCATATAGCACTAATGTTGTCACACTTAAGGGGTATGGTTTCAACTTTAACTCTATAATCTAAGAGTTGTTGCTCCATTCAAAGGACTTTAGCACAACAACTCCCTAAGGATATGTACTCGGCTTCGGTGGTAGATAAAGCTACACTATTTTGTTTCTTAGAGAACCAAGATATGAGCATACTACCTAAGAATTGTCAAGTGTCGGAAGTACTTTTCCTATCTATTTTGCAACCCCCATAATCCGCATCCGAATAAGCATGAAGGTTAAAGGTTGAGTCTATAGGATACCAAAGACCTAAACAATGAGTATCTCCAAGGTACCTAAAGATTCTTTTAACATCTATAATGTGAGACTCTCTAGGACTAGCTTGAAACCTAGCACACAAGTAAACACTAAACAATATATTCAGTCTACTTGCGGTAAGGTAAAGCAATGATCCAATCATAGAGCGATAAAGCTTAGAGTCAACACACTTACCTCCTTCATATTTGTCAAGCTTTGTAGATGAGCTCATTGGTGTGGCTTGAGGCTTTGCATTCTCCAAGCCAAACTTCTTAAGCATATCCTTGATGTACCTAGTTTGATTGATGAAGATGTCATCCTTCATTTGTTTGATTTGGAGTCCCAAAAAGAATGAGAGCTCCCCCATCATGCTCATTTCAAATTCACCTTGCATCAACTTAGAAAAATCTTGACAAAGCAAGTCATTAGTAGAACCAAATATAATATCATCAACATAAATTTGAACTACCAATATATCTTTGCCATTGTTTTTAATAAAAAGTTGTGTGCCCACCTTTCCTTTCTCAAAACCTTTTCTAACTAGAAAACTTGAAAGTCTTTCATACCAAGCTCTAGGAGCTTGTTTTAAACCATATAAAGCTTTTGACAATTTAAAAACACGGTTTGGAAAAATTAAATCCTCAAAACTCGGTGGTTGTTCCACATACACTTCTTCATTTATAAAACCATTTAAAAATGCACTTTTGACATCCATTTGAAAAAGCTTGAAATCATGATAACATGCATATGCAAGCAAAATCTTAATAGCTTCCATTCTAGCTATGTGTGCATAGGTTTCATCAAAATCTATTCCCTCTTCGAGTGTAACCTTGAGCAATTAGCCTAGCTTTTTTTCTCACTATGTTACCACTCTCATCTAGTTTATTCTTAAATACCCATTTAGTTCCTATAGTAGATTGATTTCTAGGTCTTTCAACTAATGTCCACACTTTACTTCTCTCAAACTGATTTAACTCATCTTGCATGGCCATAATCCAAAAATCATCTTTGAATGCTTCTTTAATATTCTTAGGCTCAATGCATGAGATAAATGCAACATGATTAAGCATTTTAAGAGAAGAGCGAGCAGTTACCCCCTTGGATGGATCACTCAAGATTTCGCCACATTTGATATAGTTGTACTCCCTCGGGTAGCTCACTTCTTTTTCCTCAAGAGTCAAGTCCTTCAAGGCTTCAAGAGGTGGATCTTGTGCATTTTCTTCTTTAGCTGGAATCCCATCCTCCTTTGAAGTTTGTCCTCCATCAAAGGCATCAAGGATTCCTACATTATCATCATTACAAGATTCCTTCCTTGGAAGGAGGTTATCATCGAAAACAACATGTATAGATTCCTCTACAACTACAGTTCTTTTGTTAAACACATGATAGGCCTTAGAGTTTAAAGAGTAACCTAGAAAAATAGCTTCATCACTTTTTGCATCAAACTTACCTAAATTGTCTTTTCCACTATTTAAAACAAAACACTTGCAACCAAAAGGATGAAAATAGCTAATGTTAGGCTTTTTAGATTTTAAAATCTCATAAGGAGTTTTCTTTAAAATAGGCCTAATCATTACTCGATTAATAATATAGCAAGTGATGTTAGTGGCTTCCGCCCAAAAATACTTAGGTAAATTGTTTTCACAAAGCATAGTCCTAGCCATTTCTTCTAAAGTTCTATTTTCCCTCTCAACTACCCTATTTTGTTGAGGAGTTTGAGGAGCTGAAAAATTATGGCTAATCCCATTTTCATTACAAAATTCATTAAAACCCATATTTTGAAATTATGTTCCATGATCACTTCTAATATGTGAAATTTTAAGTTCAAGATCATTTTGGGCTATTTTTGAAAATGTGATGAAGTTTTCTAAAGCCTCATCCTTGGTGGTTAAAAAGAGAACCCAAGTATATCTAGAGTAATTATCAACAAGCACAAAAACATATGATTTTCCACCCAAGCTAGTTGTCCTAATTGGCCCAAATAGATCCATATGAATTAATTGCAAACACATACTTGTAGAAACATCAATAATGGATTTAAAGGATGATCTATGTTGTTTACCCTTAGAGCATGCATCACATATTTTATCATTTGAGAACTTAATCTTGGGTAAACCTCTAACTAGATTTAGGGAAACTATTTTTTTCTAAAACACTAATGCTAGCATGTCCTAGTTTCCTATGCCATAATCATGCATAATTTTCATCTTTTGCAACAAAACATGCATTGGATGTATGAATGTCATCTAGATGCGCCATGTATATGTTTCCTATGCGACAATCAATGAGAATTGTTTTATTAGATTTAATGTCAACAATTTTACACACATTTTTATCAAATAAGACATTAAACCCTTTATCACACAATTGACTAATGCTCAATAAATTGTGTTTTAGATCATTGGCATACAATACATTTTCAATGAGTATGGTAGAGTGATTACCTATAGAGCCAATACCTTCAATGTGGCCTTTGGAGTTGTCACCAAATGTCACTACTCCGCCACTTTTTGGCCTTAAGTCCATAAATCGACTCTTGTCTCCGGTCATGTGCCTCAAGCATCCACTATCAAGGTACCATGAGTTTTGGCTTTGTGCTTTGGCCTTGTAGCAATGCTCCCCCTACAAACAAAGAGTTAAGCTTTGATTTTTGGTACCTAAATCATTTTGGGTCCATTAGTGTTAGTTCCCAAATACTTGGTTCCCTTAGGAATCCAATATGAAATAGCTACAATATTGTTAGAAACTACAAGTTCCTTATGATCCAATACACTTCTAACTTTCTTGTTCTTGTGATACTTATGGGAGCCTCTTTGTTTGTGGTCAACAAAGTTTCTCTTCACATGTTGGGATTTTTAAGATGATGCCTTTTCAAAACTGTTTTTCCCAACATTGGTTAGAGAAGTTTTGAGTTTACTCACCTCCTCTTGGTGGTAAATATGATATTTTTCAAGAAGGTCATCTAAATCATTTAATTTCTTTTCAAACTCATTTGAGGAATTTTGTAAAACCAAGACCTTCTTTTCTAATTCCGAGTTGGTTTTAGAAAGTGGGTCATTTTGGGTCCTCAAAACCGAAATCATTTTCTTACTTTTTAAAACGACTCATTGTCTTTCTCAACCAACTCATCATATACCTCTTGCAACTCATCATAAGCATCTAGAAGTTCATCATATGTAAAATCAAAAGTAGATGCGTTAGAGGTTACCATAGAAGAATCCTCCTCAAGAGCCATGAGGCAAAGGTTGGCCACTTCATGTTTCTCATCCTCGGATGACTCCTCATCACTCCAAGTAGCAAGCTTAGCTTTGAGCTTTTTCTTCTTCTCAAAGCTCTTCTTTTTGAGCTGAGAGCAATCGGAACGTATGTGACCCGACTTCTTGCACTCAAAGCAAATGATCGGATCTCTTTCTTCTTCGTTGCCTTTGTTCTTGAAGTCCATCTTTCTTTGAAATTTTCTCTCACAGTTGGACTTCATGAACCGTGAGAATTGTTTGGCTATCATAACCAGTTCCTCAAAATCTTCCTTCTCACTAGAAGAGCTCTCATCTTGTAGAGAGGCTTTGAGAGCAACTCCCAGCTTCTTCTTCTTTTATACCTCATGTTTCTCTATCCTTCTCTCGTCATTCTTCTCCTCCTCCTCTCTTCCTTGCTTCATGATCTCGTGTGTAAGAAGAGACCCAATAAGCTCATCAAGCTTCAAGGTTTTCAAATTCTTTGCTTCGATGGTGGTCGTCCTCTTACCATCCCAAGACTTTGGGAGAGAGTAAAGAAGCTTCCTCACTAGCTTATCTTCGGGAATTACTTCACCAAATCCTTGAAGGTCATTGACGATGATACAAAATTATCAAACATCTTTGAGACGCTCTCATCGGGGTCCATCTTAAAATTCTCATAGCTCAAGTTTAGCAACCTAATTTTTGTCTCTTTTACATCGCTAGTGCCTTCATAAGTCGTCTCCAAAGTATCCCACACTTCCTTCGCGCTTTCGATAGATGAAACCTTTGAATAAATATCTGGACCAAGTGCACAAAATATGATATGTAAACCTTTGTCGTTGACTTGCATCTTTCATCTCTCTTCCTCGGTCATCTCCGACTTTACTTTCGGAACTAGTCTTTCATCGGTTCTCTTAACCGGAATGTAAAGGACATCTTCCACTACATCCCAAATCATGTAATTCGTTGACTTGATTAAGAGACGCATCTGATTCTTCCAATATGAGTAGTTGTCCCCATTGAAGAAGGGTTGTTTAGTGGTTGATTGTGACTCATAGAGGTTGGAGGTTAAAGTAGATGTCATGGCTTGTCTTTAGAATAGATCACACTCTCCTAGGAATTTCTCTAGTGGTTGTTAATCCTTCAAAGATGTAGGCTCTAATACCAATTGTTGAGTGGATCGTAGAATCGATTTAAGTCAAGAGGGGGATGAATTGGATTTTTAGAAATTTTGGTGGTGGAGTGGAAAATAAAAATTTGCTAGACAAGAGATTTAGAGTGGTTCAAGTTCCAATTGAACTCTACATCCACTACCTTAGCTTCACTAAGGATTTTCCAACAACTCCACTAGTTGATCTTCCTCTTTTCTAGGCTTAGGAGGAAACCTTTACAAAATGGTCAATTTTTCTACTCAAAAGTTGACTCAATCCTCACTCAAAGATTACAAAGAAGTTTAAGGCTAATAGCTAGTATCTCTCAATACAAATGTAGCCCTCTTACAAGCACTCAGCCCAATTGAACAAATAAGATTGGAAATACAAGGTTCTACAATTGGGGTTTACAAGAAAATATGGGATTTTAGCACAATTTCTTGAATTTGATGTTTGGATCTTTCTTTTTGGATCAATGGTTGTTGTTGGTGCTTTTAGAAGTCCCTTTTATACATTCTCATTGAATTCTAGTCGTTGGGTTGTTGCCTTCATTATTATAGCCGTTGAGATGTTATCTTCCCTCCATAAATGCAGTCTGCAACTACTCGTTCTGAAATGCCCGACCCTGTTTTGAAACAGACCAAAATAGAAATAACCGTTGGGGTGTAATTAATAGGTTGTACCGAAACGGACACGATCGTTTCGATACGCTAAGAGCCTGTTCCGAAACGTGCTGAAGCCCGTTTCAAAAATATTTGCCACTGTCAAAACCTGTATCGAAACGGCTTAGAAGCGTTTCGATACGCTTTAACTGCATCTTTAGAATTAGTTATAAAAATTCAATAGTCATATTTTGAAACCAAGTTTGAAATTCGTTTCGAAACGTTTGAGGTCGTTTCGATACAACCGTATCGAAACGGTTCAAACCGTTTCGTTGTTCTTCATCTATTTCGAAACACAAAGACATGTTTCGATACACCTGTATCAAAATGGGAAAGCTAGTTCCGAAATAGAGGTTAACAGTTTCAAAACATTCCGAAACGCCTGAAGGTCGTTCCGAAACGGTGACTCGAAAATCACTGTTTTGACTTGGTAAACACTTAGAAAATTTTAAGTAAGCTTAGGTCTTGACTTGGATATTTTTCTTAAACACTTAGGAAAGTTTTGAGGACTTAAAAATTCATTTTCTCCTTTTCAATTTAGTCCTTAAATCCTTTGTTATATCAAAATCAATTCATTAGTTTTACGCATCCGATCCATATCCAAGTCCGAATCAAAACATTTAGGACTTTTAATTCCTTAAAACAAAATATCATATATAATATTTACATTAAAACAAGAAGATAACATAAATAAAGTAAAATGTTAAACTAAATACATTAAAAGAAACATAACTACATATATTTTTTTAAACGAGAACATAAATGTATATATTAGGTAATTTGGAATCATGGTAAAAAAAATAACTATATATATATATATATATATATATATTAAAAGTGATAATAAAAATATAAATGTCTTAAGAATGTAAGTTAAATAATAATATTATTTATTATGATTTTTATATATTAATTAACCTTAATATAGTATAATATATCTATTTGTAACATATGCATGTATAAATAAATATGAAAAAATAAATACAAGATCAAGTCATAGATAAACAAACAATAAAATAAATACAATGGAGAAACAAATAAATGTAAATATTAATGAATTACTAAAAATTAAGGAAGTTAGTGAATAAAATAGTAAGTGATGCGCAATTAAAAGATAAAGTTATGATATATTATGCTAAAATTATGAATTAAAATAGAAAGCAAATTAAAAGCATAAACAATAAACACAAAAAATTAAATGTAGTCAACAAATAAGGGATAAAAATGAACAAGTGTAGAATTAAATAACATAAATTAAATGCGTAAGAAATTAAATATACAAAATTATAGACTGGTTTGTACTAAAATAAAATTATTAGAGAGCCAAAATACAATATACCCTAAAGACGCTAAAATTCGTGGATCTAACCCTCTGACTTGGGTCAAGATTAGGGATGACAATTTAATCTGAATCCAAAACTCTAATCTAAATGCGGTTGAAACAAATCCGAATCTGATCCGAAAAAATTGGATCCAAAAATAATATGATCGAAATCCAGTTAAAAAAATACAAATCCAAATTCAAAAAAATATATGAATTCGATAGTAACGGATTCCGATTTAAATTTTATATAATCTGATCCAAATTCGATCCATTATCATCCCTACTGGTCAGATATGCTTTGAATATACAGACCGTCTTGAATTTTATTATGATATGATTTGTATGGCAATAGTTATTTAAGAATTGGTATTCCAATTAATGAAGCAATATTAGATTTTTTTTCTTCAATATGGTGTAACGTAACTATAAAGAATTTTCATTGAATAAATTAGTTTTATATCTGATTTGGACTTCAGTTTCGAATAACACTTCTTTTTATATAAAAAATTATTCAAAGGAAAAGAATTGTATGTATTATCATCTATCATATTATAAAATGATAAACGTGTATTTTAAAATAACGTGAAACTTTAAAATAAATTTTAAATTCTAAACTTTAAACACTTTATTATTAAATTTTAGATTCTAAACTCGTCAACCCCAAATTATATACAAAACTCTTTAACTAAAATTGAAATCTAAATTTACACAATAAATGTATCAGAATATTTTTCTTGTATCAATTTATTATATTAGAAAATGATAGGCATGCATTTTAAAATTAGAAAATTATTTGATACAATTGTCATGTAAAATTTATACTATACAACCCTACCTAGCTTGATAGTGAACCTTAAATCTTAAACTTTAAAACTCTAAACAATAAATCCTAGACCATAAATGTAACAAATTGCATTAAAATATGTTGTGTAGTTTAAATTTTACACAGATTGTGTATTGAAAAATGCAGGTTGTGCAAAATTTAGAATAAACAATTTTACTTATTCCGATGACATTTTTTTATTTAGGTTGTACAACTTAAGATTCAGGGTTTACGGTTTAGTATTTAAAATTAAAATAAACAAAGCAGTGTGACCTAATTTTATATACAACATGTGTATCAAATAACTTATTATTATTAGTAGTAGTATCGAGTACAAAAGCCTATCAAATCATCATGGTCTAACGAGATAAGACGCTAAATCTCTTAAACAAAGTGATAAGTTCGAATATTGACGTTATGAATATAACAAATTGTGCTATGAGAGTCAGCCATGATGGGCCCGTACATAACTCGACATGAAATAAAACCGACAACTATTTAAAAAGGAAAAAAAATCTATAAAACCGAGTTTGAATTAAAGACAAGACATTGGAATTGTAACTCCAATCGAACTGTAGTCATACCGGTGATCACATGGTAACAAAGGTGTTTCTTTTTAAAATCCTCCCCGATTCACGACGTACAACACAAGAATAGAGGCTGAAGAGCCAATAAATGGCATTAACAATGATATAGCGAGTTTTGATCAGAATCAAACAGATCATCTATATATTTTTAAAAAAAATTAAGGTCCCTCCACTAAACGAATGTCTGAATTATATATGTCTTTATAAATTTTATTGAGCTCTGGTGTTGAGTTGCTTTGCTCTTACATTACATTATGCGGTAAATTATTTTATTCTCTAAATATATATTAATACATCAGAGTGGCGCAGCGGAAGCGTGGTGGGCCCATAACCCACAGGTCCCAGGATCGAAACTTGGCTCTGATAGTTTTTTTCTTTTTTTTAATTCACGATCTGAGCTATCCCTTGGGCCGAGAACCATTGTTTGTGGGTATTTTCAGGCTGAAAGCAGTTATTCGCCTCGTTTTGGGTTTACTCAATCGTTATATTTTCATATAAAACGTGGTTAATGAATTACTAAGAAAATATTTCATGATAAAAAAAAATTATCCGACGGGTAGAAAAATGAATATGTATTTGATAACTAGATTAGTGATTTTTAGTTATTTTACTTAAAGCTTAAAATTTTGTAAATAATATTATTTATTTTTTTCTTACTTAATTAGATCATCGAACTCGTGAATTGTTACAATTAATTTGTTAACAGAAAAAATATCATTGACTATTATAATGGTAATTTGGTGATACACGATGTGGATGTGACAGTTCGCAATACTCACATGACAGTCCAGTCCAATATAAACGATGATGTAACAAAGAAGTTTAATTGATTTTAAAGTTTGAAAACTTGATTAATTTTTAAAAGAAAATCAAGATTTTTTCAATCATTAAAAAACTAAAAATTAAGAAAATATTAAGTTAGCAACAATGCAAACACATTTTGAAAGTAAACTAAAACGCATCTATGCAAATTGTTATAACATTATTGTGAATTACCACACCAGCGCGGTAAAAATCAATGACTATTTATATCAGTCAAATAATTTAAATTGATGGAATTCAAATTCAAAAGCAAGTATATTTGACTGGTTGGTCAAACTAGTCATCATTTTCTTAAGTTATGAGTTCTACACCTAGTAGGAGCACCCCTTGAGTTTTCATTTCCCCTTCTGGAACTCAATTGGATGCTTGGTGTTTAGAAGGGTTGGAGGTTACGTTGTGTGTTCTTGCAACAGGACTTCACCGTTGCTTGTGAGAGCTAAAAGCCGATTAGTATATAATCAACTTTAACGATCCAATTTTAGATGTTATACTTATACATACATTTTCACAAATAAACTGTCCAATATTTATTATGATGGAGAAAATATCAATTCAAATTCACTGCATTCTAAACAATGTTACAGCATGGATCAAAATTATAAACTTCCATTTTCAGCTATTAAGTGCTTCAAAAGTCTGTTTTAAATTGTCAAGCTGTAAGAGTACTTCTGATTATGAGTTCAGAATTTGAGGCACTACTCCTAAAGGACTCGATAAAACCCAAGATGTGGTTTGATCAAGTTCGAGTTCGACTTCAACTTAAAAATGAAGAATGGTGCTACTCTTCCCGGAGTTTAAAAAAAAGGTCCCTCAGGATTATTTGGTTTACTATGTCAGAGCAAAGTATAATTTACCTCAGGATGCCACCACAATTGTTACAAGTAGATGTATCTGCACTCTGCGCAGGAAAAAAAATAACTAGGCCGCATAGTTTTTCGACCTTGAAGCAAATGTTTCTGCTACCAATAGAGGGAAAGCAATCGTTGCATCACAATGTACCTGATTCGATAGAATCACGAAACAAGTCAGGAACTAAGATGGTATATTTGTTCATTTCTGAGGAAAAAGAACCGCGTAAACAAACTAAAGAGTACGGAAGTTGAAGGCAGGAGAGGGTACGGAGGAATGGCGGAACTTATTAAAGCTGAGAAGCGACAGGGACTACAAAGGCATACCTTCACTGTTTTAGCAGAGCCTCGAATCTTCCCCCATGAAACAGCCTCATCCGGACGGGCTCCAGAGTCGCTCCCATCGTACTCTTGAGCCGTATTTATGTAAACAGCATAATCGGCACCATTACGCATCATGTTAGCATTACAGATATGATGCTTCGGCAATCCGCCTCCTAGAATTATCATTCCTGTTTTCCTAGGACTTGCATGGACTGCTTCACTATTCATGGCTCTAATATCTGCTCAAAAAGTAATCTAGTTAGATAATCATAACCCATCCTCAAAAAGTAGCAGTGAACAAGCAATGAAGATGAAACATAGAAGACCTACCTTGAACTACATCAATTATCAGACCCGGGCTGCGGAAAGAATGAAAATACAACATATCCCCTAAAGAGCCATCTGTTAAGCCAGGACAGAAGACAGGAATATTGTTCTGGAAAATACAAATAAATAACAAAAAAAGAGCTGCAGCATTAAAAGGGAAAAATTGAATGCTACTAACATTATGCAGACAAGTCTTTAAAAGATTGCAATTGCATAGAGCAAAATTACGGAACCCAGATACTTAACCATCTCAATAAAAGAAAATATACTTAAACTTCTTAAACATATTACGAGATACATGTTCTATAATGTTCCAGTTGCTTGAGAAGTCATCAATGGGGCCTTCTTCAGTAATAAATAAATTCAATCACTTTGTCAAGATGACATTATAATGGTAGTTGGCATGACTTGAATCTTAATACATTGTAGTAGAAAGGAAATAATATGAGTAGTTCAAGCAGTAACGCAACATTTTCACAGCAAAAAATGCAATATTTCATAATAGATTAAAAATATATCATTAACTTTATTAGTAACATATATAGCTTCAATGGGGATATAGTTAATGAATGAAGATTATACAGAAATACCTACACAAAAGCAAAGGGGGGGGGGGGGGGGGGGGGGGAGTAGTCACATTTTCATAGCATTGGGCTAAATTAGTACGACACTTGCCTTGTACGCCCAATAGAGGTATGAACTTCCATTATTTATTTCTCGTCCCAAGCGTGCAATTAACTTTGATGGTGTCCACAATACATTCTGTCAAAACCAAAAACAAGAAGTAGAAGGAAATCAACAGAAATGGCAGCTGCCACTAAACACAAGAGAAACATCTACTGATGGTAACTGAAATCTCTGGAAGCAGATACAAATGAGAGCTGAACTATTCTACCATACACAATAATTAGTCTCAAGAGATTATCTTTTCAACATTTATGGAAAACTAAAAGGTCCCAAAATCATTGTGCCAATTCAAACTTATCAGACCAACTAGAGGGTATGATCTATGTTTCTAGTACTCAGGTACACCGTACAAGTGTCATATATGGGGGTGTCCGGCACGAGTATGTTACAAATTTCTCAGAGTATTTATAGGAATATGGGAAATCCTTGGAGGGTCATAGCCCATACCAATATCCGGATATATGTCGGACATGGATACTGTACAAACATAACACGGGTATGACATAGCAGAGTCTATGTGTGTGTGAAAGTACCTGTTCAAGTTGTTCCTTCAACATCTGATCAAAAATTGGAATGATCCAGTCCTCAAATTTGCAGTAATTGTCATTAGGAACCAACAAGTTTCCAATGCGATTCAATCCTCTTGAACGTAACTGAGCACCAGGTAGCGAAAAATCACCCTTATACGTCGGGGCAAGACACTTTATAAGATCTTCTTCTATGCCACCAGTTGTAGTTACAATTACATCTACCTAAACTCATTTCAAAAGCAACACTACTTGAATCGAGGGGCACATGGCATCAAGAGCACAATGACAGACTTTGAAATGAAGCCAAAGAATAAAATCTGTATTCCGAAATACCATGTGATTTGGAACTCACCATGTGATGCTCGGTAAGATATCGGACCGTATCTCGAACACCAGATGAAATAAGATTTGATGTGAAACCCAAAAACACCTTGGATCTCACAGATTCTCTATAGGTAGGATCCTTCTCCTCTTCACTGCTGTCCTCAATTATAGTCTCATCAGAAAGCCTCCAATCTAACTTCATTAATTAAGAATACTTTTACTAATTAAGCCAACAACATAACTTCCAAAACATTAATGCTCATGTGGGAACATAAAACTGAATGTTCAAATTCGAATTTCATTTAACATATAAATTGTGAGGATGAAATGCATATACATTACATAAAAACCGGTTGTGTTTCAATTTGAGTAGATATTAATTTAAAAGCGGCCTCTATATAGCAGTAGCAGCACTATCCGATACCCGCCGCAACCGCGATAAAGGCAGCGCCAACCACAATTTAAATCCAATAAAACCATGAATTTCAATTACACTAAACATGCACCCAATATATCTATTACTTGGAGAAATCATCATAAATGTTCAATATATATGTCCTTTTGAAATAGTATCTATGCAATCTAATTTACCAATCGTTATTCAATAGAAAAGAGAAAAAAGAGATAAATAAATGAAACCAACCATGTCGTTGACAATTTCAATAGCTTCTCCAAGATTGGAAGCTTGAAATCCAGTGGAAAGCATGGATTTGAGAAGTCTAGAGTAGTTTACACCCTGGTTGAAATCATAACCCTCAATTCTAGTACAAGTTCCTTCAAGTGAATCTGAGTCTTTGAAAACTGTGGAGTGTACAGAGTTTATAAGCTTATCATCCATTGTAGTCTTCGGCGGAGGCGGAGGCGGAGGTGGTAGTGGCGGTGGCGGTGGCGGTGAGAAGGAGAAAGGGGAAGAATGCGGAGTCGAGGGGTGTGAGACTGAGACCGCGTGTTACAAAAGCTAAGTTTGATAACCCATACAACGGGGACGATGGTTTAAATATGCCAAAAGTCCATCTACTATTTTAAATCTTAAAATTCCATCCTCATATCTTAATTTTGCTAAATTGAACCCTATACTATTTTTTATTTGAAAATCTTGGCTTATTAACTTTTGTTTAACATCTATAAAAAATGTAAAATAATTTTTTATTAAAACTTAATGGAGAAATCATAGTTTTAAATGACAAATAGTACAAGGTTTCATTATCAGAAATTAAAATACTAGGACTAAAATTTGAATTTTGAAATAATAGAGATCATTAGTATATTTAAATCAAAACTAAAATATAACTAGATTATGGTATGCCACAAAAGTGGACGGAAAGACTAAAGAGAAGAACTAGTTACGGGTGTAATCGGGCCTAGTTCTGAAGAACTTGAACGATGCAATTTCGAACTCCGACGTTCAATATTCGATTGAATATTATTTTTAAACTCGAATTCAAATTGAACCTGCAATTTTCTATCCAATCCAAAGTTTTGGGTACAAATTCGATTAGGGAATCAATTTTTGGTGATTTTGGGATCAAAACGTGTGAGATAGGGGTCTCATGGTGTTGATTCATAGACTTGATGTTGAATTAAAATCTGTAATTGTTGGCGCATTATATAATGCATGACGTTATTATAAAATGTGACATAAAATTAAATGATAAATTATGATAGACGTGTCATAGGTACTAAAGTGTAGATAATATAAATTGTATTTATAATTGGAGACTACATTGGTATAAGAGAGAGCCACGAACCCTAAAATATAGACCATAAATTAAACATGTACTTTTAACAAAACAAAAATTTAGATAATATAAATACTTAAAAGTTGATTTAATAATCAGCTATATAAAGAGGTAGTGACTCAATTAACTTAACTTGTTTTTCTCTTCTTCTCCGTTAGATTTCAGTATCAAGATTTAAGGTCTTTAATTTAACGTTGATTTAAGTATGTTTTTGTATTAAATATTTTATTCTCGATAATTTGACCTAAATTAAATTTTATATCTATTATGTTTACGGTTCTAATCCTTATACCATTAGCATGTCACAAAATAGATTAATGATCTAGGTTGGTACATACAAATGATCCTTTCCAGACAAATGAGAGGTTTGAATTTACCGGAAAGTACTCGATCTTAACATTTTTTGCCTAGGAACTTGTTTGAGCACTTTCATAGAGTTGCATACATATGAGGACTGTAGGCGCCATAGGTCGGACCGGATTGAGAATAGTAGGATAGCATCAGTTTTGGTGAATCCGACCAAGTGCAGTCACATATCTAAAAATTCATGAATAGAGGTTTAAAATAATTTTTTCTTTCAAATAGTATGGAAAAACAAAAAATTCCTTTACAAATTAAATAAAATTATTAAAAGAAAACTAAATTAAACTATTATTTAAAAAAAAAATTCAAAAATGGGATGCAGATTCACCTCACCGGGGCTGGGTGCATCTGCCACTGACTAGGGGTGTTCGTTAGGTTAGTTCGGTCGGTGATCGAATTAAATTAAATAATACCGAATTAATTGATTTTTTCTTTAACCATCAATTAAATCGAAATTTATTTAAAAATTATTAATCAAATCGAACAAAGTTCAGTTAATTCAGTCAGTTTTCAAATTAACTGAATTCTTCGTAAGTTTTAATTCGAGTATTTTTTTTATTTGAATTAAAAAATAGTTAAGTTTTAAAATCTTAATAGATGTATGGTTAAAAATTAGTTGACTATCTTTATATAATATGGAGTATATAAATTATCAAATATTTAATATTTTTGATTAATTAACCGGTTTTGAACAAACACTGATTTGATGTTGCTGCTTCGTATGAATTTATGGTGATAGAGTGAACCTTTGGATATATGTACAAGTTCCATTTGGAAGTTTCCTCAACCAATTTTGCACCAACACCATGAGGGTTAAAACTAATTTTGAATTTTAGATTATTTTTTATACCTTTAAATTTTATTTATGTTGATGCCTAAAATAAGTAGACACTGAATAAAGAAGATAGAGATCAAAATAATTAATGGTGATTTTAGGTGGTTCACCGCGATTAATCTAGGACAGAAAGTTGCAGACAGTACATTGATCAGAGTAAAAAAAGAGATGAGAGAAGGAGATAACTTTATGTTGTTCTTCTCGTTCTCTATAGTTGCCTGGGTATTTATAACCCTTGGTATTGTTGGTGACGAAACCATGTCGAGCCTAGTGATAGACTGACAACTTATGAACGATTCAACAGAAATAGGTCCAACTTCCAATTATCACTCTTTACAGTCTGATCACCTGAGCGGGGTGCTATAGCTCCCGACAGCGTCTGTTCTCAAGACTGTGTAAACTTCATGTACTTTTGTTTCTGGTGTTGTCCGTCTTCAGAAGAATTGTAGTCTCAGGGTCACTTTCGAAGTTACCAAGTACAAAAGCATTGAAAATTATTTTTGAAATTTTAAAGTGTGGAAATATTTATAACAATCCACAAATTATTTTATCATAACATTTGCATCCTTAATTTTTAGTTTTGAACACATAATATAAGTATTGAATCGAGTATTATATAAGTTCATTATGAGATTATCCTCATTCAAACATTTGGTTTTATTTATTTAAGAATCCGACGGTTTCATCACACTAGATGAAAAACAAAAGTCAATCCCAACTCACATTGCATGCGTTTCCGTTACAGCCTTACAGGTCAGGTTTTCAATGAAACTAGGTAGGCTATCGGTTGGAGTTCTTCGCTTACCATTGGTCTAAGAAAAGTTAGCTACTATGTAATGTCACACTGTAATGTAATTCAAACTATTCAATAAAAAACAGTTACTCTTAAAAATGGTTTATTTATTCGGAACAAAAATGGACATATAATTTTATGTTAGAAGGGTGAACCTATAACATTTTAAAAGCGAAATTATAAATTTTTAAAAGGTAAAAATAAATTTTTAATAAAAAATACATAAAAAATATCTACATCATATACAAATTTAAAAATTTTAGAGAGAAATCGCCCCACTAGCATCTCTCGGTCCATCCCTGAATCATAGGGAATCTCCACCTCATCATGGGCACGTTGATCGTTAACTTTAACGATTTTTTTAAAAATCTTTTTGTCACGTGTCGCAATAGGATAATGCATTTGTCATTTCTAGAAAATTTTAATTTTTAATTTTAAAAAATAAATAAAAATCAGAAAAAATTATAAAAAAATTCGGATAATTCTAAAAATTATTTTTAAACTATAAAACATATTTTAAATTTCAAAATTTATTCAAAAATAATAAAATATTTTTTTTCAAAAGATTAAAATATTAAATATTATTATAAAATTATAAAAAATAAATTGAAAAAAATATTAAACAAAAACTTATTTTGATTTTTAAAATATAAAATAATAACAGTTATTTAAAAAATATATAAACAATAAAAGTTATTTTGAAAACCAAAATAATTTTATTGTTTAATATTTTTTCAATTATTTTTTATAATTGTATAATACTCCAATATTTAATGTTTTAATCTTTTTAATCTTTTTAAAATTTATTATTTTTAAATAAATTTCGGAAGTAAAAATAGTTTTTATATTTTAAAATAATTTTCCAGAATTTATATTTTTTAGATTTTTTGGATATATATTTTCTAAAAAATAAAATTTTAAAAATTCCTAGAAATGACAAGTGGCGTTATCTTGTTGCGACATGTGGCAATTTTTTTTGAAAAAATCGTTAAAGTTAACGGTCAATGTTGGTCAAAGGGTAAAATTAATTTTTTTTCTCTTAAGTTTGAGGGCTTAATTGGGTAAAAAAATGTTTAAGGGCTTAATTGATTTAAAAAAAATTAAGGGCTTGTTGAACCCTTAAGCCATCTTTTTAATTTGATATGTAAAGAGAAAAAAAACTGTGTTTCTATTTTAAAAATAAATATATTAGACTTCATTATTTAATTTTTGGATTCACCACTGCTTGTATCATTGCCTTAGTCCAAACCAAAGGAAGGGAGGCTTGATTTGAAGCATCTATATTGTTAAGAAAGGCACACTTAATTCTGAATTACATGGAAGAAATGCAAATGAAGTATTTGTTATATATCGACCAAATTCTAATTTGTAAGAGTTAAGTGCATCACATGTAAATAAACTATGACTCTTATTCTAAATCAATTTTAAACTTTTAAATGTCTTAATTTCGCCCAAAATATGACTCTCATTTTAAACTAGTCCTTAAACTTTTAAATGTTCCAATTTAATTCTAAAAAAATGACCCTCATTGTAAATTGGTTCCCCCAAACTTTCAAACATTCGAGCTTTATCCATAAATTATCAATATATGGTAATCATGCTCCTTGCTAATAAAATCGTTAACTGTCATGTAAACACTAATGTGTATTATGTAATAATATGACGGGACACATATATAATTTAGGGATAAAATTGGAATATTCAAAAGTTTTGGGACCAATTTAGAATGAGAGTCGTAGTTTGGGAGGAAATTAGAACATTTGCAAGTTTTGGGACTAATTTAGAATGGAGATTATAGTTTGAGGACATGTGATGCAATTAGCTCGATTTGTAATTAAGTTGAATTTTTAGTGTAATACTAGTGGTTGATAATTACTTGACGATTAAGTTTATTTTTAAAAAACCAAACTAAAAATAAAAAAAAATAAACAAAACTAAAATTCACAAAACAAAAGCTAGGGTTATTAGCCCGACGAGCATTTTCCGATCAACGAACATACAAGAGCAATTGAGCATAAAAAAGACTGATAAATTGATAGAAAAAATATCAAAGGACCCTAATTAAAGCAAACAAGACCACCTGCTATCTAGGGTGGTTAGAAGGATATATGATATACTGCGACAAGATCCATCACCAAAGATGGCGCTTCCTTAACCCAAAAATAATTTTCAACTGAAAATGAACCCTCTCAAGCTAAGACATAGACAACATGATTAGCACTTCAAGCGGTGTGGCGAAAACGACAATAAACAAACTAGCGTTGCAAAACTTTGGTGTTGGAGATTATTGGACCAATGCCTGGCCAGTCTGATGCAGGTGCACCCAATTTTGTGATTATTGAACAAAAATCTCCTTCTAGAATCACCGATGAAAATCCAAGATCGACGGCGAAAGAGAAACTATGGGCTGCTGCAAAAGCCTTCGTTGCGAATGTCGATTGCACTTGATTAATGGATTTATGACATGCTCCCAACAGGTATCCTGATTCATCCTTGATAATAATTCCTAAAGTAGTTGTGCGCTAAAAATTATAATAGCTACTATCAAAGTTAATATTTACCATCGATGTAGGAGGGAAAATCCAAGGTGCCGAGGAACTGGGAGGCGAATGTTTGTTCAGTGAGTCCAAGTGACAAAGCTTTAAGAAGTAACTCTTCACAAAGGTAACAAAGTTCTCATTGGACTGATTTATATTCTCGTGTCAATATTCATTTCTTGAGTACCAAAGACCCTGAGAGTAACAATTATCTCAACTTTTTTTTTGGTTCGAATTGTTGTAAAAAAAATCATGCTAACCACTCCTTAAAGCTCAGCTGTGAAATATGATTAGGCCAAGATAAATTTAACTGGGACCAGGTAACATAAGCGTAAGAACAATCACGAAAAACATGTTCATAGTTCTCAACTCCTAAGGTACATCGAAAACACATAGGTTATGTAGCCACTCTCTTGATACATAAGTTTTTTTTTGTAGGAATATAGTTGTGAAAAAATTTTCAGGTAGCAATTATAACTTTAGAAGGGCACTGCAATTGTCAAATCTATTTATAAAATTCTATTATTTGAATTTGGGAAGGGTTCCTTCCTTTGGAGGATCCGATAGCCACTCTAGACTATATAAACTCTGGTGTGCTCACTTACTCACACAAGACTGTCTATTTGAGGTTGGGAGGCGGTTGGAATGGATAGGATAGCTTCGACTTTATTGGGGATAAAGTTGGCTAAAATAAGGTTCTCGTTTCAACATGTAGAATTTGGGTGTATCAGGTTCGAGATCCAACAGAGACCATCCACTAGTGCGAGAGTAACTTCGGACGGTCAGGACCTGGAAGCCATTAGTCATTCCAGATAAAGAATTTAGGTCCAAAACCAACCTGCTAACGCAAACCCTTTTCGAGAAAACCCCTGGCACTCCAAATACTTCTCCAGATTAAAGATGATTGAAAATTGAGTCGAGATGTCAAAAAAATTGGTGTTGGGGAAGTATTTAACATGAAGCAGACGGACGACCAGGGAAGTGGGGTTTGAAATCAACCTTCAACCTTGTTTTTCCAGAAGCACAATGTTGAATTTACAGAGATCGCGAAAACCTATACATCCTTCATCTTTTTAAACCGCAGATAGTGGGCCAATCACACCAATAAATACCTCTTTTGCCATGAGCTTTTTGCCACCAAAACTTAGCTTCAATCCCTTCTAATGCTTTACACAGAGTCTTTGGCAGTAAGAAATAAGACATGGTGTATATAAGGATAGATTGAAGCAAAGATTTTATGAATACCTCATTTTCCTCGAGGAAAGAGAACGGGTACTCCAACTATTAGTGCGACCATCAAACTTATCGAAGAGATTAGAGAACGCTTATTTTTTTTTTATTTCTTTCAACAATTCTCAGTAATCACAAATATTTTGCTGGACTTTTAGAGTTGGAAATCCACAAAATACGACGCGCATATCTACAGTTATCTTCAAGAACTTTTGTGCTAAAAAAGAGGCTCGACTTGTCGAAATTAACTAACTGACCCAAGCAGCTAGCATATCAATCCAAAACGTTCTTGACAGCATGGCTTCCCTGGCAGTGGTAGCACCAATGACTAGAAAATTGTCTGCAAATAATAAGGGTGACACAGTAGGTAGGTGCTCCACTCAAAATCTCATTCTCAATTGCGCTTCTTAAGAGTGATGATAGGCCTTCACTGCAAATAAGGAATAAGTATGGACTTAAAGGATCCCCTTGACGGAGACTGCAGGTAGAAATAAATCTAGGGCCAACATCTCCATTTAACATAACAGAATAAGAGACGGATGATACAAACCGAATAAGCCGATCAATCCAAGCTCTAGCAAAACCCATCTTCGAAAGGACCACTTCAAGGAAACTCCACTCAACTCTATCATAAGCTTTGTTTATGTCAATTTTAAGAGCAAAAGATCCATTGCGACCATATCTCCTCTGTTGAAAGGAATGCAATATCTCATAAGCGACAATTAAATTATCCGTTATAAGTCTTCCGGGAACAAAAACATTTTACGATTCATCGATAAAAACGTGCAACACTTCTTCGAAGTGAAGCACCAACATATTAGAAGCAATCTTATACAAAATGTTGCAAATGCTAATGGGACGAAAATTAGACATGGAGATCGAAACACTTACTTTAAGAATTAGGACAATGTGGGTGTGATTGACCAAGGAGAGAGGCTCAACACCTCACAGTAAATCAATGCAAAAATGGCCAATATCCTCACCGGCGATGTGGCAGAAATGTTGGTAAGACACAACCTCTAAACCATCCTCCCCTATTGCCTTAAGAAGGCACATTGCTTCTAAAGCTGCAAGGACATCATCCACTATAACATCACGCCTAAATGAGTCGTTCATCTCTCTAGTGATGCATGGATTAATGCCATGAAGAACCGCTTCAAACTCATCCCCTACAGTAGAAGTAAAGAGCTGCTAAAAACAATCTAACGCCATAGTTACCATATTATAAGGGTCAAAAAAACTCTGGCCAGTATCATCTTCTAGTTTGGTCACACGATTGGAGCGGTGGCTTTGAGAGGCAAAATGGTGAAAAAGATAGTGTTTTTGTCGCTATTAGAGAGCCAATTCGCAATTGCCCCTTCTTCAAATAAAGCTCCTCCTTATCCATTTCCAAGTTCAAAGCAAGCTTAACATCTAGTGTCTCATGTAGAACCTCATCCGAAGGGTAGAGGTAATTTAAAAAATCTATCCTCTTGTGCATATCATATTTGGATAAATGTGTAGGAAAATGACGGTACACCTCATGGTTAGGGTTGTAAATGAACCAAACGTTCAGTGAACCGTTCATGAACCGTTCGACGAGAAGTTCGTTTATGTTCGTTTATTTATTAAACGAACGAACATGAACAAGATTTTTTGTTCGTCTGATTAAATGAACGAAGACGAAAAAAAAAGGATTATTCGTTCATTTATGTTCGTAAACATTCGATAATCCGTTCGTTTATGTTCGTTCGTTTATGTTAATTTATGTTTGTTCGTTTATGTTCGCTCATTTATGTTTGTTTATGTTCATTTAAATTTATTCACATATGTCTAGGGGTGTTCATTATTCGGTTAAATCGAACTAACCAACCGAACCAAAGCAAAATTGGTTAATCTATTATATAATTCTAGGTTTCGGCTAATGATTAAGAGTTTTTTCAAATTTTAATTATCGATTAATTCGGTTTAAAAAGGGTTAATTAGCTGAATTAATCGAACTAACCAAAAAATACTAAATATTTAACAAATTATATATGTTCGTTTGTGTTCATTTATGTTCTTTTGTGTTCGTTTATGTTCGTTTACCATTTAAACGAACGAACATGAACGAACACGAACAAGCTACATTCCTTAATGAACGAACACGAACAAGAAATTTTGTGTTCGTTTATGTTCGTGTTCGTTTATTTGTTCGGTTAAAGTTAAACGAACGAACATGAACACACCATCGTTCGTGTTCGTTCGGTTCGTTTACAGGCCTACTCATGGTGCAGCAGAAAAATTATCCAGCGAATTCCACTAGTGATTCATGTACGAGGAAGGAATCTGGGGTGATAAAGGGATAAAACATTTTCTCAATTAAATCTAATAACCGCAATAACATAGGAGAATCCAATTCTTCCAGCACGATGTCGAGACCAAGTCGTCACAGTAACGTTCCGACCTCTATGCAGTCCACTCGAATAAAAAGAACAATATTTTACTTCTCTAATTATTAAAGAGGTTTTTAGTAATCGGCATATAAATGGCTGCTAGACCTTATGCCTTTATATAACATTCAAAACCCTAATCCTAATTAAAGTTAGATTCATTAAATATACAATATATTTAACCGAATATAATTAAATATGTATAATCTAATTCAACTTTAATTAGGTTTATTTAGGGATATGTATATTAATAATATTTGATAATTACAACAATTATCTAGTATTAAAATATATAAACGACATTATTACAATAATTATAATAATTTCAGTTTTAACAAATTTCGTGTACAATAAGTTTGCACACATGCTATCTAGGCGATATTCGTTTGTTTCAATCATAGGGTGTGACCCTTGTAGGTTCATGTAACGTTAGTAGTAATATCTAGAATAATTATAATATTACAAGCAATAAGTGACATTTAGAAATACATCATTGCTACCTAAGTTACAAGACGTCGTGGTTCGACATAACCTCTTCTAGATTGAACACAAGTCATGGAATAGTCACACTTGTATAGTTTATCTAATATTTCTTGATATCTTGAGTAGACTATTATAAACAAATAACTATGATATCTCATATCAATTTATTCAAGCATGGCCATGTATTTCTAGTCTCACTCAACCAAGTGACCTATGATATTACTCCTATTATGTAGAAGGGAAAAATCATATCTTGATCAACTATATCCCGCTACATAAATTGTGACATATCCAATATCAGTCTTTATAGTGTAGTCAGTTACGACACACATTTAACTGTATCAAAATATGCCACTTACAATGTTGAAATAATGATGATCTCAAATCTAAGGATCATACATGTAGTTATCACTATGAACAATGTTGTGACTATCATATAATAATCCAAGAAATATGCTCATAGCGGGCCAGTCTAATATGTCGCTCTCTAACACATACTTATGTATTGATTTTGACATCTCCATGTAAATGGCAACACTTTGTCATCAATCAACTACATATTAGTCTTAATATATTATTATTTTCCATACCCACAATAATATTTGACTAAGAATATTAAGAATAATTATATTATTTTGAGGACTTTATTATAATTCAGTTTATTGCGTAGAATAATGACTGAAATAATAGTAATGGATTTATATTAATAAACAAGATAAAATAAACATATCTTTTACAATCATCTTATGATCGGTCTTTGGGCATTCTCTTTTAATTTTACGA
Source organism: Hibiscus tridactylites (assembly GCA_958450335.1). Taxonomy (NCBI): domain Eukaryota; kingdom Viridiplantae; phylum Streptophyta; class Magnoliopsida; order Malvales; family Malvaceae; genus Hibiscus; species Hibiscus tridactylites. The sequence goes on from OY288279.1 coordinate 38,869,689, forward strand.
AACCAGATATCGAGGCCAATGTTCATAGCTTCTAATCGAGACGGAATAGTCTCAGTAGACTGTTCTCATAAACGGTGCACCTCAGATTCGTATGACTCCTCCATCAACCAAGAAGCTTCAAATTTGAAATGCCACTGACGCGTTCTTTGGGGGGAGGCACTTCAGTTTTCAATAAAAGGGGGCAGTGGTCTGAGAAAGAATGTGAGGAGTGAGAAAGATCAAAATTAGAAAATAACCCCCACCATGAACTTGTTTTCACCCCTCAGTCAAGTCGTTCTCTGATATTATTGGTGGAGAACCTACATTTTTTCTCACGTAAATCAGTTGCCCAAGTACCCAATATCTGTCAAAGCACAATCTTCCAACATCTGTCTAAAGTCCTCATTTTGACGATTACTTTTAGTACATCCACCTTGTTTCTCATTAAAGTACATGAGCTCATTGAAGTCACCAATTACTGGCTAGGGAATTCTAGGATAGTCGTTCAGTTGTTTCATACGATTCTAAGAATTCATTCGATTTGATTTCTCCAGTGCCCCATAAAATCATGTACATCTCCAAAGAAAGTCATCCATATCATCAGTGACAAAAATTAATATACCTCGGGGAGGAAGACCGAGTCACAACATTACAATTTGATTTCCATGTTAAAACGAGACATCCACTACGGTCGAAAGAGCTAACTTCAAGACATGCAAGAAACCACACATTCGTCGAACACTTTCCATTTTAAATTCAGATAATTTATTTTCAATAAAAAGGTAAACATCTGGGTTTATGTCCCGTAGCATATGCTTAAGATGACAGACTGTTCGAGGTTTACCCAAACCCTAAACATTTCAGCTAAAGATTTTCATTGTGAACGACGAGCCTAATCATGCAGGTTGCCCGATGAAGAGGAAGGAGGGACACCAGTTGAATTAGTAGGATTAGAAATGTTTGATGACACATTTTTTCCTCTGGGCTGGTCCATTGGGTTGTCCTCACAATAATACCCATTTAAATATCCATATTAAAATTCTGTCAAGATGAAGTCAACTCACTCGACATATAGTAAGAATCTCTATTAAATGCCCTTATGTGAATAAAGCCATCATTTGTGAATGATTTCTAAACTCTTGAAATTAAGCCATTTGAATCCCCTTGATTAAGGGAATAGATATCAGTTTTATCGCGTAACCACATGTTGGCCGGCAACTAACGTCATTTTGGTGCACGGAGAGAGATATCCTAGTGGAAAACAATGTCTTTAGGATCAACAGTTAAACGAATCGGGCAAAAATCTTCACTATGTCCCAGTTTTACACACAGAAAGCAAAACATTTTTATATGTTCATACTTGAATCTAGCATAAACGTGCTCACCATTTTTGGATGCCAATTTCTTTCTCCTTTTCAACGATAATTGAGTGTTGAAACGAACCTTAATACGCGTGATCCATTTTTATCCGGAAGCTTCAGATTTAGGCTCATATTCTATAAAATTGCTTACAAAATTGCCCAATTGTTTTGCCACGGATTACGACATGAAGTTGAAAGGGAGATCATGCACCTGAACCCAGTTGTTTAGGAAAACCAGAGGAAAAGACATATGATCTTGTCCTTCCTAAAGCCGATGCAGGATAAGCAAATGTCCATTGAAGTTTCAAGGGCCGCCATCCATAATCATGTTAACATCGACAACATGATACAATTGGAAGAGGAATCTAGCCTCACCCATACCTGAAATTAAAATCTCGCCGAGAGGTCTCCAAACACTCGCCATAGTGGATCGCATGGCTTCAAATTTATCTATAGTATTAGTGAGAAAAGAACCAACAAAATAGTGAAGCAGGAAAGGGAGCGATAGAGTGGTTTCATTATAAACTTACAGAATCTCTTCCTCACCAGTCACCATCATCTAGTGCCAGAGATGACATAACTATATGCTTATGGGATAATAAATTGTATTTAGTTAACTCATGATATCAATTAAATCAAAGATTTAAAGTATAAAAGATAAAAAAATATATATTTATACTATTATCAAACCCTTGTAGCCATAACTAGCCAATTAATCGAATGTCAATTCAGTTGAAAAATTATTAGATTATCATTCTTTATAAATAATAATTAATATTAATAACAATAATTTTTTAATAAATAAGGATGGATAAGCCATTATATTAATCAATGAGGTAGACGAACAAAGGGTGTTGTGAATGTCCCTATACAAGATATTATTGATGAACTCATGAGCACTATTAAAATTCGAGATTGAACCATCTTGAGAGTTCACAGTGTTGGAAAGCCAATCAGCAGTTACGTTAACTTCTCGATGAATAAGATGAAAACCAATTAGTCAAGATTTATCATAGTATCGGGCTATGGCTCAGACAAGGTAAAGCAGACTTGATGATGTCATGGGGACGTAATTAGTTTATAAGCTTTAACATTATCAGTTTGGCTTGGCTTAAGACACGTTCAATACCATTTGTCTATGCTAGTTTTAGACCTATAAAATTCTCCATAATTATACTTGAAGGATAGAAGTGAAACCAAGGATATATAGGGATGTCAATTGGGCGGGGAAGGTACGAAGAGTACTATTCTCACACTTATCTCCTTCAAGAATTTTATTTTCATCCCCGCCCCACAACCCGTTGCGAATACAAAATATAAAATCGTCATTGCCCCACAACCCGCAAGACTTAAACCATCCTCGCCCATCACTTACGCGGGTCTTGAGACCCACATAATTCCCTCTTTACATGTCTCATGACCAATTCATATAATATATTTATAAATATTAGTTAAAAATATAAATCAAATTTGTTATGAAAAAAGTATGAAATATGCGCCATTTGGACTCCCACCACATATGTGACATTATTCCAATTGTCACAATTAAAAAAATAATAATATACGAAATTAAATTTTGTACAACAAAAAAGTTTGGACTAAAAGATACTAAAGTCTTTTGTAAAGGACCGAAAATAGCATAAATAACATGTAAAATAATATTTCAATTGTTGTAATAAATAAACAATAAAGAAGGAACTAAAAATAAAATAAAAATTAAAAACAACATTTAAAAATAAGAAAAATACTAATATAATCTAAATAACATGCAATATTAAGAAAATAAAATTAAAAAAATAGAAAAATAGCATACCTATGGTGAGGACTAGGGAGAAGAAAACAAACCTTAGAAAAAGGTTTAACGGCAGACAACAGTAAAGAAGAAACCAATAAACATAAATGTTATATATATATATTCCTAAATATTCCAAGATAAATTACTATAAATTATCTTAAATTTGAAATTCTAACTGATATTTTATAAATATTTATATATTTGATATGATTAATCTCAAACTCAATTATATATATATAACTTTTCATTAGTATTTCAAGACAAGTCAATATGAATTACCTTAAATTTGACTATGATCAAAATTGATATTACATTTTTAATAATATTTATAATAACATGTTATAAAATCTGTTGGGCGAGTGGGAATGATGCAAGGCGGGTGGGGATGGAGCGGGTACAAAGACATATTCACACCTTCCTCACCACCCACGATAAATTTTATTTTTATCTTCATCCATTCCCCACCCTACAACTCGTTAATTTTATAACTATCCCTACCTAATTGAATGCGAAGTGAGGCGAATTCCCGCAAAAACTCGCCCATTAACATCCCTTGGATTATATATATAATCTTTTTATGTCTCTGTCAAGGATTATCATTGAATAAATTTTAAAATTATATTTTCGTCTTAAATTTTTATCTTTCACCTACACCTGAACATGAAAAATAATAATAAATGATTAAATTAGAGATATAGATTAGTAAAACCAATATTAAAGAAACAAAATAACCATAATAAAAAAATAACACAAATAATTATAAAATATATATAAAAAAACCATAAAAGTGACTGAGGTGCATGCACGAGTGTGAGTAGAAAAGTTCAGTACTTTTAAGCCACTTGTAATCTGCAAATTCAAACTTAAACTGTGAAACACTCGGTTATACTTGATTACTTATGTTGCATGTTTCATGGTTATTACTTATGCTCCCAAATGATTTTTTATAATAATTGATATTCAATTAATTTGAGAGTAAATGTACTTGGCAGGGACGGACGCAAAACTTTAAGTTAGGGATGAATATATAAATTTTTAGGGGACAAAAATAGATTTTTAATAAAAATTATAAAAAAATTCTAACTCGTATAAGAATTTTAAAATTTTAGGGGGCGACCACCCCGCCAGCCCCTCAGTCCGTCCCTAGCCCTAGGTGATTTAGTATAAAAATCTTTAATTTTATATATTTATTTTAAAATAAAGTATTAACCTTGAATCCTTTACTTTGCTTAATTATAAGTTCAGATTTCAAATGCTGTAACAGAATGATTCAAAAACATGTATTAGTTAGGTTTCTTTTGTGAATTATTATTTAATATATTGTCAATTAAAAAAATAATTTCATAAGTGATTTTATGTATTTGATTAAATAGAGAGGTATTATATTCTCATATCGGAATTTTAATTCATACAAGATGGGCCAACATGAGCATCCTTAGTCACTAGACCAATTAGTGGATCTATCACAAGTGATTTTACGTTAATGCCAAGTATTATGTTTATGTACTTTTTAAATTTTTAAAGGGTTAACTACTAGAATAGTCACTTATGTTTCCCTCCAGTACAGAGTTGGTCACCGATTTTGAAAAACGACTAGTAAGGTCACTTACGTTTTCGAGGCGTAAATTTTTTGTCACTCAGCCGTTTATTGTCGTTAAATGTTGTCGGCTTGGTGACCTGACAACGAAAAAAATAAGAGTAAATTATTGCAATGGCCATTAAAGTTTATCTCATGTACATTTATGGTCTCCGATTTTAAAAAAATAAACATTATGATCACTACTAAAAATGTTTCTTTCTAATTTCTCCCTTTAATTTTTAAAAATTCATTTTCCAACTCTAAAACTTTGCAATCAATTAGTACAATAATATTATAAAGGCTTAAATGAAAAATATGTGCCTAAAGAATACTTTTTTTGAATTTTAGGTGCCGAAAGTATTAACTAATTCGTACCAATAATATTATTAATAGATTGATTTAAAATATTAACATCTTGTACCAACTAATTAGTACCAATACATGTTAGTATTAACCAAATTAGATGGAAAATTAATTAAATTTATAATATATATATATATATATATTAAAAAGTAAATTTATAATATATATTAATTAATAATTACAATGGTTAGGTTAGTAGAGGTTAAAGTGACAAAAAATTAAAAGTTAACGAGTTATTTTAAAAAAAATTAATTTAAAATAAAATATTAAAGTTTAATATTGTTTAAAATAAATAATACTCGTAGTAGGGAAAAAAAGAAAGGATTATCAGAATAGGCATACATTAAGAAGAGGATAAAGATGAAACTGCTTATATCCTTGAAAAATTACAAAATTTTCAGGTAATGAATTCTTATCGCATAAGTGTAATATATATTAAATGAGATGATATATATATATATATATATATATATATATATATATATATATATTTGTATAATTACAAAGCAGAGTTGGTTCGAGACTTAATCATCTTAACATCTTGTTCGTCGTTTTCAGTGACGCCGTGTTGGGGGAAATGACCACCTTGATCCGGTGACCAAATGAGTGTGCTCAGGTGCGACGATCGACGGCAGGAGCGGCGGCGATTTGGGAGTTTGGGTTTAAGTAATTTTAGGGATTGTTTTGTGAAATTTTCAAAATTTCAGGATTTATAAAAAAAATGAAAATTTTAGGTGTTCTTCTTTTTAAAAAATCAAATTTGTGCAACGTGTCAAACATTGATTGGTTAAATATATTTTTAACACCCATTAACGGCCAAATACTTAAAATTTTAACTTTTGAAACTTTAGGCACCTATTTTTATAAAAAAAAAAACTTTCGACACCTAAAATTCAAAAAATGGTATACTTTAGGCACATATTTTCATTTAAGCCTTTATAATATTATTGTACTAATTGATTGCAAAGTTTTAGGGTTGAAAATTGAATTTTGAAAAATTCAAGGGTGAAATTAGAAAGAAACTTTTTCAGTAGTGACCATAATGTTTATTTTTTAAAATCAGAGACTAGAAATGTACATGAGATAAAATTTAGTGGTCATTGCAGTAACTTACCCTTATTTTTTTCGCTTCCAGGTCACCAAGCTGTCAACGTTTAACGGCAATAAACGGAGTGACCAAAAGCTTACACCCCGAAAACATAAGTGACCTTACTGGTCGTTTTTCAAAATCGATAACCAACTATGTACTTGGGAGAAACATAAGTGATTTTTCCAGTAGTTAACCTATTTATATATTTAGTTAGAAGACACTTGTTATCATATTTATATATATATATATATATTGTTTTTTTAAATAATATCATTTCATTAACCGTTAATTGCATCTAGGGATGAACCGAAGAGGGCTGGAGAGGGCGGTCATCCCCTAAAAATTTGAAATTCATATACGATTTAGAATTTTCTTAGAATTTTTTTACGTATTTTCTATTAAAACCTATTTTCGCCCCCTAAAATTTTATAAATTCACCCCTAAATTTTTATAGGTTCGCCCATTTAACATAAAGTCATGCATCCGTCCTTGATCGCATCGGCCATTTTTTTTAATAATCTAAAGGTGATTGCAAGGTAGCATATGTTCATACATATTCTTAACACTTTGACAATGCACATACACCTTGTAGACAAAACGATTTGAACTCGTATATCTTATGATAAATTTGTCCTGATCGCATTCGCCATTTATCTTGTTAATACCGAGTATTATGCCATTAACTTGTTATCATATTACATAACCTATGAGATTTTTCTTGCACGTACTATTTACCAAATAAAACCATTCTTTTATTAGGATTTAGTTATTTTTATTTTTTGAATACAACTAATGCAGTGGAAAAAAGAATGATGTTATCCTAAGAAAATGATGTTATCTTTATTTTTGAACGCAACAAATGTCTCAATGAAAAAGTAGATGATGTTAATTCTTAGAGACACGGGTTCAAATCGGTTTTTTTACTTGGTATATGCCCATTATCAAAAGGTTAAAAATATATGAACAGATACTACCTTGTAAATTGTAATCACATTTAGACTATTAAAAAAATTAATAAATCAAATTTATTTTAAAACTTTTTAATCCTTTTGTGCGTGTGAATTTTAATAAATCAAATTGCTCACCTTTTATCGTCCTAGTAGTAAAGGAAGATGTAATTCTTCCAGGTGACCGAGTTCGAGCATCAGTCCTAAATATACTTTATTATTATTATTATTATTATTATTATTATTATTATTATTATTATTATTATTATTATTATTATTGGGGTAAAATACTTAAATCATCACTCAACTTTGCTCTGTGACTTATTTTGGTCACTCAACTTTCAAAGTACTCAATTTTATCACTAAACTTTAAACATTAACCTATTTTAGTCATGTTACAAAGTATACAATCCAAGACGATAATAAAATAAATAAAAGAAAACTTTAATCAAATAAATAGAAGAGAAGAATAATAAAACCAGATTAAAGTTGAGGCCTGCGAAGAGCAGTTTCCTTAAGACAAAATTCGACCACTCCGCGGTGCTTGAGTTTGATTGATCGTTCGTCTCCCAGGATACAACAACAAGAAGATATGTGTTATATCCGAATTAAGGTCATTGACTTTATATCCGAGCAAAATCAGAAATAATCAATTAGTGCCTTATTTAAACGGATATATTCCTTATGAATTGATATAATACCTTTTAATATCTGATTTAATGAAAGTCACAAATTATTCTATTAAATTCGGAATATTCAAAAAGATATGTGTTATATAAGGAAAATATTTAATTCGAAGTGGGTAAAATATCCGCAGGTTCTAAGTGGAACCCGACCGGTCCGGACATTCGCGTCGCCCATGACATGCAAGCGCGCCCCAACCCGAATGGGTTCGACAAGCTTCGATTTGCACCCCGCTTGCGCCTGCGCGCGAGGCATAGTATTCATTCAAGTCATTCAATGACTCCCAAGTGGGTTGGTGTATTTAAACCATTCCCAAGTTTGTTATCCCACCCATGTGGGATAAGGGGTTCATATTTTCCTTAACACAATTCATAACAACCTCACTTTGAGCATCAATTTCTCATTCATTTCTCAACCGTTTTGAGCATATGAGATATCGTTGTAAAGGTCTCATGGAGTAGAATATAAATTGATAAATTTATCATTCGAACATCCACCTTTACCACCAGTAAATATGGCTCAAAGTTTCCAATTTCTCACATTTTTTCAACAAATCACTCCACCATTAAATCTCTAACTCTGTTATGATGTGAAAATAAAAAATAATAAAAACATATATTTTATAATATTTTTATACACTTAACTAATTCATGGCGTTTTCACCAACTGCTGTGTGCTAGTTCAAGGTTAATTGTAGATAATTTTTACCCTTTGAATTCTAATAATCCTGATTGCAGTACTAAGAAAGGTACTATCATTAATTCTTTCTCTTGCCTGAATTATAAGTGGATTTAAATTCTTTTTTTCTTTCTCAATAAAATAGATTAGAAAATGTGTTTTAGTTCCAACGAAAGAGAGAGTGGGACTGGTTGAATACTGGTTTATTAGCATTCATGCAGTCCAGTTTTAGAATGTTAAGATTTATTCTATACTCAATGTTAGAATCATCATCTTCACTAAACTAGTGAATCAATTCAATTACCATCATCAAAGCCTTTTTAACTCCTTAATTGAGCCATCCACTACCGTTAACTCGAACCACCATCACTCTTCACCACTCAACCACAAATTGATAATCAAAACCCAAAAAAGTAAAAGAAATCGGAGCAAATCAGAGTAAAAAAAAAAGAGATTAAACTGAAATCTAAAAGAGAAAAAAAGTTGACTGTCTCATTTCGGTTTCGGCGACCGGAACATCGAACGGTGAATCCCGACGATCATTTGAGGTGTCTTGGTGAAAAGAATAACATACATCGGTTTCAGACCGATCCGACAGTGGACGACAGCGAATCGCGCTCCCAAAATATAAGAGTTTAGACTTGTTTTGGGTCATTTGAGAGTAGTTTTCTGAAAAACAAATCGAAAGAAGAAAAGGGAGAAGAATAAAAGTTAGCCGGTGATTTTGGTTTGCCAGAAAGCTCACCGGAGTGACGTTATTGGGATGAAAATGGTTGCAGATGAAAGTGAAAAAAAGGTGGGGGTAGTGGTGAAGGAGAGTGAGGTGAGGAACTAATGATTTTATTTAATTAATTAGGTGTATTAAAATATTATAAAATATATATTTTTTATTTCCACGCCATAACATAGTTAGAGATTTAACAGTAGAATGACTAAAATAGGTTAATGTTTAAAATTTAGTGATAAAATTAAACATTTTGAAAGTTAAATGACCAAAATATGTCACATAGTAACATTGAATGATAATTTAAGTATTTTACTCTTATTCTTCTTCTTATTATTATTATTATTTAATTTTTTTTAATTCTTCTTTATACCAGTCAAATGATTATGTTGGGTTCATATATGAAGTATCATTTAAAATTTTATTTTTTTATAATGATATTTGATTTATTGATCAATTAATTCAAGTCGAATACAGTAAAATTTTATTATAAATACAACTTTTTTAACTCAATTTACTTCATATATAGTATCAGGATTCGTACTCTCTAGAGTTTAGATGTTGATTAAGGAGATACGAAAAATTGATAGTGAAATATAAAACCTTACACACAAGACTAAAACACTTGAATCTTAAAACTGAAAATTAAACAACTTGAATTCATCCGAAAACTTTAATCCGATATTCACAACCAATTCAGTTCAAATTGAAAAGTTTGAGTTATAAAATAAAATACATATAACTCGAATTTTTTAGTAATTGGTGAATCATTATTGAAGTTGGAGACGAGACTCTCACTATGTCTGATATATGCATATCACATATGAAAAAACGATAAGAAATATACATGTATATCATATATGATTATAAAAATTCATTTAAATTAGAACCAATCAGTATCATGACATTATAAATATTTACAATTAAATTCGAATAGAAACTTAAATTTTATAAACTTGACCGACTCGAATTTCATAAACTCGACTAAAAGAATCTTCAAATAAAGTTCGAGTTATAAAATAAGATTTGTTAACATACATAACTCAAAATATTTTGACTCGACTCGATTGAATACTCAGACGAATGTACTAAATTGAAGAAGGGAGATTCTTTGAAACCATTGCCAGCCTAAGTAAACAACTCCCATTGGCAGCATGACTGCACACACAAGCCAAGTGTTAGGGGTTTAGGGCCATTCTTGTTTTCTCGCTTAACTCAAGCAGTTAAATTTTAACCCAACCCACCAAACCCCAAGCCCCCCTTTTAACCCCTTCATTTCCCCTTCTTCTTCCACCTTTAGCCACCCCAAAAACTCACCATTTTCACACCATGTATACACAAGTGGAGTGAACACTGAACATCACATTTCTAAGTAGAAAAAAGGGGCTTAAAAATGAAGAGGTCCCCAAGTTTTTCTTCATCCAATTCTTGCCTTACATCTTCATCACCATCTTCTTCTTCTTCTTCAGCTGAGACTGTTCATATTGTACCAGAGAAACCCAAGGCTAAAAGGGCTAGAAAACAACAGAAATCTGGTCAGAAAAGCAATGGTAATAACAACAATGGCAGAAGAAGCTCCATTTACAGAGGAGTCACCAGGTTTTCTTTTCTTAATTTTCTCTTATAATTCCAGAAATTAAAGTGAAATGCTGATTTGGGTCCATTTGCATTGCATGTATGAGTAAAATTGCACTGATTTTGGCATTCAAAACACAGGCATAGGTGGACTGGGAGGTTTGAGGCTCACCTCTGGGACAAGAGTTCTTGGAATAATATTCAGAACAAGAAAGGAAGACAAGGTTCATTTCATTTTTAAAAAATGGAATAATTTAAAAGAAAAACAAAAACAAACAAATTCAAGGAGATCTGCGTCATCTTTGTTTATTATTTTCTCTGAAGTTGTATTTTGGGTAAAGTACACTAATAGCCACTCAATTATGAAAGAATGTCATTTTGGTTACTGATCTTTCAGAAATTATAAACAATCACCGGAAACTATAAAATAATGTAACATTTTGATTAACTTAATAACCAATTTGTAACAGTTCTATAAAATTAATTAATTTTTTGTAACAATTTGATAAATTTAGTGACCATTTTATAAGTTTTAAAAGGTTAGTGACAAAAGGATAAATCTTTTATAATTTTATGACTACTTGTGTACTTTACTCTTATGTTTTGTGTACTGACTGTTTATTTTTTATATCTGGTCAATCTCCCAACGTTATTTACGCTTTTTTGTTGCCGTCTCCATAGTTTATTTAGGTAAGTCCTTCGATCTACTTCCACTTAATTTAATTTTATTTGATTTAAGTGAATATATTATTAAATATTTGTATATAATATCTAAATTATCCGTAATTACTTATTATAGAAAGTAATCATATTTAAATGTACTCGAACTTACAACCTTAACTGTTGTATGTGAAACGCAGGGGCATATGATAGTGAGGAGGCCGCGGCTCGAACCTATGATCTTGCTGCCCTCAAGTACTGGGGACCCGAAACGATTTTAAATTTTCCGGTATTTAATTAATATTATTAGTAATTTTATCACTATTATTATTATTTATTTACTTAAAATGGGTTAGTTAATTAAGTAAAGAAATGGTGAATTTGTGAAAAAAAATGTTAATGCAGAAAGAAAGATATGAGAAAGAGATGGAAGAAATGATGAACGTGACAAAGGAAGAGTACTTGGCTTCTCTCCGACGTCGTAGCAGTGGATTTTCCAGAGGAGTCTCTAAGTACCGTGGGGTAGCTAGGTACTTACATTTAATTATTTAACTATATATATTACATCCATGTCATAAAAATCGGATCAGTTCGACCGGTTGAACCGAAATTTGAATATAAAACTTATTCGATTTTTCTTCTTTAAAACGTGATATATTTTGCACGTATTCTTATTTTTTGTACAATTTATATTTATTTATTCGGATTGTGGGCTTTAAGTAAACTAAAATATTTAACTGAATAAAATAGATGTTGAATATATATATATATATGTGAATAGTCTTAGTGATTACAATGTAGTATTTGCTCATAGATATTCTTAACCCTTTGATAATGCACACACCTTGCTGACAAAACAATTTAAACTCGTGTCTCTTAGGAATAAATATTATTCATTTTTTTACTGAGATCACTTGTTGGTTTCGAATATATATTTAAATAATAGTATTTTCTAATACAAAATTGCACGTGGGTGTGAAAAATAACAATCAATTTCAGTGGACCATCTTCTATATTTTTGGTTTTATGTACTTGTACAAGTAGGGTTTAGGAGTTCGAGAGGCAATTAATTCAAGTTTTATCTAAAATTAGCTTTTAACAATCTCGAAAAATGTATAATATTATTGATTATTAGTTGATTTAGTGAGAAAAATTGTTAAGATTTTTAAATAAGATTAGATGTTTGAATTATAATATTATGAGTAAAGTAAATTGGATGGAAAGAGTCGTGTTTGTAATAATTTTTTGCAATACTTGATTTGGTTTAGTTGATTAATGGATTGAATATCCATAATTAATAAATATAAGACCTACTGAATTATTTGTTTTGATTATAAAAATATTATGAAAAACTGGAAGTAATAGGTATTTATTTAATTTTATTTGACTAATATATTTATTTTTGTTTTTGGCAGGCATCACCACAATGGGAGGTGGGAAGCTCGGATTGGTCGAGTTTATGGGAACAAATATCTCTATTTAGGAACCTTTGGTAAGCTCTCTCCGTTCCCTCTACTTTAATATCCAAAATCAACCCCATTTTTTTATTTTTATATATTCGTAAATGTACAATCCTTTAACTATATAAAAATATTTTTAAAAAATTACATAATTCTTCGTATTTAAATTATAAAAAATAAATTTTAAAATTCTATATCTTAAAATTTAAATTTAAACTCTAAATTCTAAACCATAAACTCATAAACTGTACAATTACATAGTTTGTGTGGTAAATGATTTTTCATACACTATATATAAGACAATTACGTAATACACAAACCACATGAAATAAATTTTATAAAAATCTATTTACTTAAACTCTAAAACCCTAAATTTAAATGAAAAATAAGGGAGATATTTTAGCACTTAATATATAGTCCCAATGATGCTAATATGTTAATATAGTGGGTCCAATATTTGTCATTAATTAATTTGCAAGACTCCATGACCCATTTTAATATTAAAAGTAGGGGAATAGTAGGGCCCAATATTTGTTACAAATAATAATTGATTGACATTGATGTTGTTATATTTGTTACAAATTATATTTAAGAGATATTAATTATTTATAAATAGATGTTATTTATTTATTTATTTTTAAATATTTTTATATACAAATTATATAGTATATTTTTTTAAAAAAGTTTGGGTGCCAACAGATACCCCTAGTGACCATGTGGCTAAAGAAAGGCACGAGTTAAAAGCATACTTAATCACGTATTATCCTTGGCAGGAACAAAATTTTAAAAAAAATGAGGGTCAAAATTAAATTAAAAACTTTTAAGAGGTTAAATACAATTCTTAAGCTTTGTATTAATTTAAAATTTGAGGTTTTTACAGAAATTAAATTATAAAGTTACCATTTTTGGATTAAAATATAATTATACTATTGTACTAATTTAGAATATTATAATTTTAAAGACTAAATATTAATTTTATCATTGGAGGGTTAAAGTTGTGTAGTTTAAAGTTTAAACATTGTATAAAAATATAATCTTTATTTTAGTAAAGAAAAATATTTCTTGCATTAGTGGTGATTTTTTTTTGTTGTTTTCACAAGATTTCTAATTTTTGGGATTAGAGTTCTAATTTGGGGTTTGAAATTTAAGAATTGTTGTTAGAATGTATGATTTAGAGTTTAGGATAATATGTTAGAGATTTAAGTTTTAACTTATAAACCCTTAAATTTTAATCATAAACTTTAAATTCAAACCATAATCCCTAAATTCTAAATACATAAACTTAAACTCTTAAATTATTAACCCATATTAAATCTCTAACCTCGTAGTACTAACTGCCGCGGGTGCATGTATATGATAAAATTCGTCTGCCTCTTTTCGGTGCCCCTATATATGCCCCAACACTAAAAAACACTACAAAATTAAATTCTAAGCCCTAACCCTAAATTCTAAATCCTGAACCCTACACCCTATACCTTAAAAAATACACCCTACCCTAAATTCCCTAAACACTAACCACAACTCCTAACCTAAAACCCTAAACTCTAAACCCTAAAGTTAATTTTAAGCATGGAGACATATATAGGGGCACCGAAAAGGAGTAGATGATTTCCATCCGCATGTATAATTACCCAGTTTGTAGTAAATATCACATTTTAAAAATAATATCACACTGCAATGAATGTCACTTGCTTCGATTTTTTCCCTCCACTTTTTAATTAGAAATGGCATTTATGTAATTAAGCTGCATGTAATTGCCTTGATTAACAACATTTTATTTTTAATTGGCATGAAAACGGTGGCAGGAGGGCACGTGACCATTACCCTCCCATTAATTAAGAGATTCTGTTGCCTTTTAAATACATATAGATAATATTTGCTGAGTGAGAGGCAGCAGAGATCACGTGCCTTGGTGAGCAGATTAGATTTTGCATTAGCTCATCTAAATGCCTCTAATCCGAGAAATTACTTGGGTTTTATTTAGCTGGCCAATAAAACATTTAAATATCAGATATAATATTTTAAAAGCGTTACATGAATCAATTAAATTAAGTTTGAGTTGAGAATAGGTGTGTTACTTTTACTTATAAATGATGAGTAATGGAGGGAAATCGGACTCGCTAAGTCTCGAATCTGGCTATATTCTTTTGCTATAGCCTATAGGCAAAGTCATGGAATTTGTTTCTTGTTTGATGAATTTAGATTGGTTGGACAATTAGAGTTAGAGTTTAGGGTTCGAACGAGACACTTTGGTCTATCTCACTATGATCAAATGTCGGGAGGAGTCTGGTTTAATTTGACTAGTGTTTAAATTGTTAGGGTCTAAAATGTTATTAGACGGGGGAGACCTGTCTGAAGGTGTACGTGTTTCGATCACCATATTTCGAAATACGGAGTGAGACCGGTCCGATCGAAGCCTTGTGCCGTCGAGTGCCATCATGCTCTCAAATGGTGGCTTAAACAATGTTTTTTTCTTTCTTCTTGTATTGGATTACCAACCATGCCAAGAAAAAAATGTTCCTTACAATGATGCTTTTTTTCCTGTTTGCACCTATCCCCCTACAATTATGCCAACATGTTACCCCTAAAAAAGTCTAGATTTGTACGAAACATCAGATATTTATTCGAACTCGAAACTGATTATCGAATACGAGTACAGACAATGTTCATGCATTCTTAATAGAATATTGTCAGTGCAGTAACTACTTAAGATTTACTAGCAGCATGTGAATCTCTAATCTTATATTTTACCTGCTAAACTTGATCCACTTTGTTTAATTTATGTTTTATTTTTATCTTTTTGAAGACACACAAGAGGAAGCAGCAGCAGCGTATGATATGGCAGCATTGGAGCATAGGGGGACCAATGCTGTGACCAATTTCGATGTTAGCCGTTACATCGACCGGTTGAAGCAGAAAGGTATTTTCATTGTCGATCAAAGGCAAAAACGGATTCCCGACTCCGATGAAGCTCAACGAGCGGAATCCATAGAAAAGGAACAACTTCAGCCGCCTCCGCAGCAAGAACAAGAACCAAAGCTGGAAGAATCAGAAAAATCTCAACATTTTCAGAACATGCAAATGCAGCTTCCTCTGTGCATTGACTGTCCAACGACCACAATGGTGGGTATCGAGCCAACTGACAGCAATGAGCTAGCATGGAGTTTCTGCATGGATTCGGGGCTGACGTCGTTTTTGGTCCCGGACATCCCTCTCGATGGAAACGATGAACTGCCCAACTTGTTTGATCATGATACAGGGTTTGAGGATAACTTCGACTTGATATTCGATGTAGGGTCCCCTAACAAAGAAGAGGCTAATCGGAAATGTATATCCGATGATGCAATTGATGTTGGTGCCTCGATCAACATGGAAGATGATAATGGGAAAGGGAGGTTGTCGTCTCCGTCTTCCAATTCCGATTCTCCATTTTCGTCGACGGCCTCGGTTTCTTGTAACTACTCTGCTTAGTTGTTTGTGTTTCGGGTTAAGAGTTTCGGATTATTTGGAAATCTGTTGTGGATGGATGCCAAGGATTCAAACTGTCTTTGGTTTTTGTTGTTTTCTTGTGCCTTGCCTTTGTTTATCAAATACATTTTGATAAACTCTCAAATGTGCTTTAACTTGGGAATATCATATGATGAATTGGTAAAAAAAAATAGTTTATGTTTTTGTTCTGATTGTGTACTAAAGCAGTTTAAATTTTATTTCGGTTAAAAAATTGGTTCTTTTAATATTTATATATAATTTTAATAATTTTTTACATAAAAATATCAACTACTAAAATTTCAAAAAATATCAACAACTAGTTAATGCAGGGGGTGAAGATATTAGATCTTTTAAATAAAATTAAAGATTCTAAATCTAACATTGTGAATGAAAAAAATTAAATTTTATAATGTATGATCTAGATTAATCGACAAATAAGTCGAATATAGGTAATTCTAGAAAGACCATCAAATTCATAATATTAATATCATGTGTAAATATGAGCTTCGTTTCAGTAAAAAATTGATCTAGGATTTGTAATATTGATGCCGATTGTATAGCTAAATGTGGCATAGGGTAACACTTTTGTTGGTTAGGAATTAGGATCTTATCCAGTGTGAGTCACAACTGTATGCGGTCTATTGTCTTTGGGATGTACTGGACGCTTGCAGATCAATAATATTGGGCCAAGGACGAAGCCATGATTTGAGAGAGAAATTATAAATGTTTGAAAGTGAGGACAAATTTGTAAATAAATTAAATTTAAAAAAATAGGGAGAAAATATGAAAAAATAGGGGCAAATTTATATATATATATATATATATATATATATATATATATATATATATATATTAGAATTATATATTAGACTTAGAGATTGACTCTGATAAAGTTTGAATGATAAAATAAGACTTAAATAATTAGAATAACCATGCAATTCTAAATTTATATTAGACTTGTAAACTGGATATGAGACCCGAGACTCGAATAGATTTACCCGACTCAAGACTAGATATGGACCCGTACATGATGGTTTAAACTTGACCTGAACTTGAAGCGAACTGAACCAAATTTTAGTTGAACCGAAAATCAACTCAAACCGAAAATAATTGAAAACAAATCAATATGAACCGAAGCATCTCGAACCGAAAACAATCCGAATTTAATTTGCTCAAATATCTATATTTTATTATGCTTTTGTACTCCATATTACTAATTAACAACAACATTTAGATATAATGTAATGGTTTAATATCATATTTTATTTTATTTTAAAAGACCATCTTCATATATTGACTCAAATTGAAAATTGACCGATCCGATGTTGACTCGACCCGAAGAAGCAACCGCTCTGATATTGTCTCGAATAAAAAATCAACTGATTTGATGTTGACCCGACCCAAAAATCACTTGATCCGATACAGGACCCGACCCGACCATGAATAACATAGATTCAAACTAGATACAAATCATACCCCATCCTGCCTGAATCAAACTTAAATCGAAAGCAAGCCGAGCCAAAAATCAACCCAACTCGAACAACCCGAACCAAAAACAACCCCAATTTAATTTGCTCAAACATGTATCTGTAGAACTAAGTGTTTTGATATAATTATTGAAAAATGTTTTGGACTAAATTGAAAAGAATTTAAAATATATTTTTAGTCAAAAATAACTTGAAAATATGTTTAAGGGTTTTTACAAGGTTTTGGAATGATTTAAAAAGTGTTTAAAGTAGTTAAAACCATGTTTTAAGTGTAACAATATCGATATTGTATGGTACCATATCGATACCCTTAAGGATTTTAACTACAGTGATTTTCTAGTAGCTAAAACTCATAATGATACGCTTAGCCGTATCAATACGGTGTGCTTTAAAATACCCAACGTCTAGTTCGCGTACCTGTAACACCCGAGTTTGGGGGCCGAGAGAAAATAATATTAAAATATTGTTTCAGGTTTCGGTTTTTATAATTAAAATAATAAATTAATAGTTGGGCTTCATATTTTCAAAACGAATTATTTTATGTTGGACTTAAATTGTTTTGAGAATCAATTTCATGGATTTTAAACATGGATGAGATATGCCATCTCATTAATGGCAAAGGTGTAATTAAATGGTCTTCTTTTTTTAAAGCCCCTTTAATTTGAAAGACCATTTTATTTCCTATCTTCATCTCCTTCCTTCCTCTCTTTCACGTCAAAAAACCCCCTCCCTCTCCAAATCTCTATTCCTTCATCTCATGTTCCTTGTTGGTGATTTTTGAAAGGTAAAACCGTTTTCAACTTGTCCTCCTCTTCCTCTTTAAGATGGTACCTTTAATTTTCATAAAACTCATAGATTTTGAAGTTTAGGGTTTTGAGTTTTTAGGTTAAAAATGCAAACTTTAATGTCTTTAATTTGAGCTTTCGATTTGTTAAAGTTATATATGTTGTTTACTACCCAAAAGGTCCAACATAGTTAATTTTTACATAGTTTTATGTTGAATCCCGAATTTGGGTATAAATGGGTTTTTTTGAAGGGTTTGGGTGAGTTTTGGGGGTTGTTTTAGGTGAGAATTGATAGGCTATTGTTAGTACTATGGTTGAGGGTTGATTTGGGATCTTTTGTGGGTGCAATGAGTGTTGGAAACATGAATTTTGGAAGAGGTATTGGGGCTGTCCGAGATTGCAAAGTATGGGGTTTGTTCATGGCTTGCAACATTGTAAATTGTATTTGAATTGTATTCCGGGTTGGTATTTTGATGTTGGACTGATTTGAGGATTATTTGAATTGTATTGAGGTTGTTTAGAAGCAAGAACTTGCGTCGGAGAAGCTTCGGGAAGAAATCCGGAAATTTGAGGGAGTTTGCTTGCTTGGCTTGGAGCTTGGAAGCTTAGGTGAGTGGTTAATGTTTTAAAATGGTTTTAAGTGGTTGGTTCAAGCAGGTGAACTAGGTTGGGCTTGGTAGACCCACCTAGAGTTAGGGTTAGGGTGGTGGCCTAACCCTAAGCTTTAGTTAGAGACCTTGGATGAACTCTTTAATCGATGCTATGCCTCGTGATGATTTGTGTTGTGATGATTGTGTATAATGTGATATACATTTTTGTTGAGGTATGGCTTGATGTGTTCTTATATGTATGTTGGTAACAAATATAAAGTGGATACATGTATGTGGACATATGATGTGATAATTGTTTGGATGATATACATGTGGTGTTAGTTTGTGAAATGAGGTTATGAGGTAGTTGCATGATTTTGGAGAATCATGGTGAGTACGTGCTAAGCACGGAATTTATATTGAAATTGATATTGTGAAAGGTTGTGGACTTTGATTTATATTGGCACTAGTATGCTTGGGTACAATGATCGATCATTAGGATGAGTGTGCACACAAATTGAGTCAAAAGGTACGTGGCCTTGGTGGCGTTAAGGCACCAAGGAAGAGTACGGTGATGTAATATTCCACCGGAAATTTATATATATTCTACGTGATAATGAGTGGAATCTCATGCGTAGGGCATGTGGTGATGAGTGGAATCCCGCCCATGCAAGGACCGGTGATGAGTGTAATCCCACCGAGGTAATGTTGTTGTTAGAAATGCGTTCCAACGGGTTATCCGCGTATTCGAGTCATAGCTAGGTGCCAATATGAGGTTGTATGTGTATACCAATATGAGATTATGCATATATGCTTATATGATACGAAATGTGATGCCCTTTATGATTTGATATATGATGTGGTTGATGCATTGAGATGTATATCGTTGTAAGTTGAGCTTATGAGATGTTGAGCATGACATAATGTTGATTATATGTTCATGCATCATGTTCATTTTGGCCTTTGCGGATCGGAGGTAAGATCATGCATTTCGTTTTGGAAATTGCTCGTGCTTGGACCCTGTATTGTCGAAGGTTTGTTTTATGAGCTTACCCTCACTAAGCTTTTATGCTTACGCTCTCTTTTGTTCGACAATGCAGATAAATAGCTTGTGGGTGGCAAGGGCAAGGAAAGGTCTCCAAGTGTTGCTTTTGGTGAGCTCAATGTATGAATTTTAAATGATAGAATGTAATAGTTAAGCAATGGGATAGGTATTGTTGTTTTGAGTTTTGATGTATGTCGTATTGGCTTGGTTCTTGGATGCCTTGTTTGATTTGTAAATAATCCTTATGTTGCATACCTTGTATGTTTACATGTTTGGGTTTCTAAGACATGAAACCTTAAGTGCATGTATGGCCGTAAATGCTAAAATGTTGCCCTTGTATGAATGCCATGGTTAGATGCCTTGTTTCATGTTTGATTGCTTCCTTCGGCTTTAGTAGGATTGCTTAAATGTTTGTATGTGCAAATCTCATGTGTGTTAATTCATGCATTTAGCCCTTTTAAGCTCTTATGTATGGCTATGTATGCTCTTGATGTTCTTTTTCCATAGGAAGTCATTAGAGTTAAGCAGTAAGTGCTCCCCTGCACAATGGTTTCGAAACCATGGGTAAGGTTTCGAAACCTTTGCAAAATCTGGGATTCCAGACCTCACTGCCAGCCTAAGTTTCGAAACCTTTGAGGAAGGTTTCGAAACCATGGAAGAGGGTTTCGAAACCATGGGTAAGGTTTCGAAACCTTTGCAGAAATCTGGGTTCCAAACCTTACTGCCAGTCTAGGTTTCGAAACCATTTGGGGAGGTTTCGAAACCTTTTCTTAAAAATGCACTGTTTGAACTTTGTTGGCCTTTTTTAAAGAGAAAAACACATAGGTACTAAGATGCCTTTAGTCAAGATTAAAATTGGGCTGTTTAAATGTGGTTTGGGGTTCGAATGTGACAAGATTAAAACTTAAAAAAAATAGGGTCGTTAACCGAGGGGGAACCTTAATGGGTTTCGCTTTAGTTTTCCCCGTGTAGCCCACTTGGACCGGTCATCCGGCCAAACCAGGACGAGGGGGTTACAGTACCGATATGGTTGTATCGCGTACAGATACGCCCAACTACCCCCAACGATCATTTTCCCAACGGTCTTTTAAATTGCAGGACCGCACCGATACACTTGCCACGTGTATCGATACGCACCAGCTTGAAGTGCTCAACGGCTATTTTCTTATTGGGACCTTATGGATACGAATTCAAGGGTATCGATATGCTAAGCTGCATAACTGCATTTAAGGTGGGAAATGAAGGCTCCAACGGCTCTAATTCAACCCCAACGGTCCTCAACGGCTACAAACTCAATTAGGAGTTTAAAAGGGACCTCCAAGCATCAAGAGATGGTTAATGCTTCAATTGTCAACAATATAATGATCAAGAAATTGTCTTAGAGGTTAATTGTTCATTTTCTTGTATAGACAACACTAGTGAGCTAAACATTGCCAAATTTGCCCAAGTGTTCAGGTTTCGGGTGAGAGATAAATAGTGCAAACAATTACCTATTAGAGAGATTTCAAGTTTGCTTTAGAATTTCTCTTGTAAAGAGGGTTTACTCAAGCTTTGGGTTAGAAAGCTTTGAGTGTGTAAAGGTTACCTCCTTAGCCTAGAAAAGGGGAAGAAATTCAAGAGTGAATTTGTTGAAATCCTTAGTGGGAAGATAAGGGACTGGATGTAGATGCCTATTAGAAGGTCGAACAAATATAAATCATTGTATCCAATTCTTATTCTTTAGCTTCCACTTAAACACCCAAATATCCAATCTTTTCCACACTTGGCGAGCTAAATCGGTTGAAGGAAATCAAGCAAAAAACCCAAAAATTGGTATCAGAGTTTGGCTCAATTGAAGATGATTAACATCCTATTTAGGCGATCCGGCAAGCTCGATCAACATTTCAAACAACCGGTTCAATGGCACAATCCATCGACAAGCCACCCTTCTTCGACGAGACCAATTATGCTTATTGAAAGACGAGGATGATGTTCTTTGTCAAGTCCAAAAACTACAAGCTTTGAGATATGATTGAAGATGACTCGTTCGTACCAGAAGGAAGCAAGGCAGAGTGGAGTGCCGACGATCGCAAGAAGATGGAACTAAATTGTAAGGCGTTGCACTTCATCTTTTGTGCACTTAGCCTCAACATCTACGAGAATATGTCTTCTTGCGAGAGTGCCAAAGAAGTTTGGGACAAACTCGAAGTTACATACGAGGGGACAAACGAAGTAAAGGAGACCAAGATCGACCTCCTCAACCTAGAGTATGAGAACTTCAAGATGGATCCGGAAGAGTACATTGAGAAGATGTTCCATCGATTCTCCACCATCACCAATGGACTAAAAGGCTATGGAGAAGTTATTTCGGAAGAAAAGCTTGTCCGAAAGCTTATATATTCTCTTCCCGAGTCATGAGGCTCAAAGAAGACTACCATCATCGAAGCCAAAAACTTAAAGACCTTGAAGCTAGATGAACTCATGGGGCCACTTCTCACTCACCAAATCATGAAGAAAGATAAAAAAAAATAGGAGAAGAAGAAGGAAGAGATAAGAAAGGTGGGGAAGAAAACGATCATAGAGCTAGGCATCAACGCGAGTGTCGTTGCTCTCAAATCCTCTATATGCCATCATGTAGAACTAAGTAGGGAGGAAAACGAAGATGAAGAGATGACATATCTCTTCGAGAAATTCATCTGATTCATGAAGAGCGAGATGGATAAATCCATGCATGAATCGAAGATGAAGACGGAGGATTCTCACAAGTCCAACAAAACGAGATCATCTTCAAAGAAAACATATGAGGCGACATGGAGTGATGAAGACTCCACCGATGATGAGGTAGCCCACCTATGCTTCATGGCCCTCAATGAGGGGGAGATAACTTCTAACTCATCTATTTCAAATTCATATACATTTGATGAGTTACAAGATGCATATGATGATTTGCTTTTGGAATTTAAGACATCATGTTCAAAGAACAAAAAGTTAGTTTCAAAATTGAAAAAGGAAAATGATTTGCTTTCCAAAACAAATCTAGAGTTAGAAGCAAAACTTAAAGATTTTGAACTTAAAGTTTTAGATTTACAAAATTTGCTTCAAACGATGGAAAAAGATCATCAAAAAGAAGTTGAAGATCTTAAGAAAGAAAAGGATTTGATTTCCAAAGAGCTTGAAAAGAAAAACACTTTTAGAAAATCAATTTTTTATCAAAGACAATCTAGTGCCCATAGATTCTTAAATGGAAAATGTTTTAGAAGTGTTTGGGTTCCAAAAGAACTAATCATTTCAACAAAAAGGGATGAAATTGAAAAGTGGATTCCTAAGTGGACTAAATTATGTGCAACTAACGTCTATGGATCCAAAGCAATTTGGATACCAAAAATTACTTGATTGTCTTGTTTAGGTGTGATTGAGAGTGATCAATAAGTCCAAATTTGAGGGGAAACTCCATGCACACAAAGAAGAACACTTGAAGAATGAAGGTTTCACATCCTCCCTTGAGTTCAAGTGTGGTAAAATCTAGTTGTTTTATTTGTTTAATTTGATTTATTTTTTATTTCGACTAAATTATCATATATGTTGGACTAACATTGTTTGATGCTTTGTGTAATGAGAGCTAATTTTAAAACCAAAAGTTTTTAATTATGTCAAATTTTTTAAACCTCCTAAGTTATTTTGAGCCTGATGTATTTTTAAATTCTTTTAGATATAACAAAAAGCGGAGAAATGGTTTGAAAAATTGATTTTTCAAGAGAATAAGAGGGGGCTTTAATTTCATTCAAATTTTAAATCTCTTATTCAAAATTTTAAAATACAAAGGGGGAGAGAATTCCAAACAATTTTTCAAGTTGGTTTTATTATATCAAAAAAAGGGGAGATTGTAGAACTAAGTGTTTTGATATAATTATTGAAAAATGTTTTGGACTAAATTGAAAAGAATTTAAAATATGTTTTTAGCCAAAAACAACTTGAAAATATGTTTAAGGGTTTTTACAAGGTTTTGGAATGATTTAAAGAGCGTTTAAAGTAGTCAAAACCATGTTTTAAGTGTAACTGTATCGATATTGTATGGTATCATATCGATACCCTTAAGGGTTTTAACTAGAGTGATTTTCCAGTTGCCAAAACCCGTACCGATACGCTTAGCCATATCGATACGGTGTGCTTTAAAATACCCAACGACTAGTTCGCGTACCGATACGGTTAGGGACAGACCCATGATTTTATGTTAGGGGGGACGAACTTTTATATAAACTATGGTGACACAAGTCAATGCAAAATAACAATAATAATAAAAGCAAGAACAAAATGTACACATAAAAAGGTTCTTTTCCATTCTCATTTCCCTTTCACAAGAACAATGGTTAACAATTTGCATTAATATGCTTGAGTTTTACTTCTAAGAGATGAAGAAAACTTACAAAATACAGAAATTTGACTTATAAGCTAACTCCTGAAATACTTAAGAAAAACAAACAAAAAAACTTCTAAGAGAAGTAATAATTGCGAACCTACAAAATATTGCAAAAGGATTCTCTTACATGTCAAAAGTAGGCATTCGAAACTGTGCTCGCTGCTCTTTCATTAGATCAAAGTCGTCAATAAGAGAATCTACAGATAAACAACGAGCAATTTCCTTCTCAATATATGTTATTAAGTAGCTCGACAAAAACTCATCCTCCATTTTGTTACGCAAGTGAGTCTTCACTAATTTCATAGCCGAAAAAGCTCGTTTCGTGGTCGTAGTAGAAACATGAAGAGTCAAAACAAGACGAACAAGTCGATCAAGAAGATGATAAATACTTGACTTTCGAGTATTTGCTAACACTTGACAAAGTTCTGAAATTGTTGACGCCTTTCTTAATTCAAGGCTCCCACGAGCTTCTAACTCAAAATGTTCTAATTGAACTTTCAAGTGCAATCTTTCTTGCTCTGTAAAACCTTCTGGGTAAAATTTATTTGCTAGCTTGCATATATCATCAATGCAAAATGATTTATAACCATCCCTTGGATCTAAAGCAAAACTAAGTTCAAGTAACTCCATTATGTCATATTTGAATCTAATGTTCATCTCATGCATTTGAGAGTCAATATCAGAGACAAATATATCAACACGATAATGATGCCTAACTGAGATGGCATCTCGTTGAAGTCGAGGCCTCCCTCTACCAACTTTATATGGAACATTCATATCGGGGATCTCTATATTATGTTTTATCACAAAACATCGTTACTTTTTCAAGTAAAGGATCCCATCCTTCTTCTCTAAATCTTTGTATAAGTTTCTTTGCACTTGATGCCAAACATAAAGCATTTAGTATATCTTGAGACTTACGTTACAAAGCTTGACTAAGATCATTAGTGATACTCAAAAGATCTATCATGAGGTGTAAGATGAATACAAACTCAAAAGATGTCATCACATCATAAACACTATCTGCTTCACTTCTTTGAGTCAAATTTCCATCACTTATGATGTGTTGAGTTGTGTGGGGCTCGATTCGATCAACCAATTTAGCTCACCAAGTGGTGGAGAGATGGATTTTTGGGTGGAAGGGTTTAAGAAGCTAAAAGGATAATGACACAATGAATTATAGTGGTTCAACCTTCTAATCAAGGTCTACATCCACTACCTTAGCTCCCCACTAAGGATTTCTCAATCAATCCACTATTGATTCGTCCCTTTTTCTAGGATTAGGAGGAAACCCTTACAACCAATCAAGCTTTCTACCCAAAGCCTTGATTGAAACCCTCTTTACAAAGAGACACAAGAAGCAAACTTAAAACCCTCTAATAGGTGTTTGTTTGCACAATTAAGCACTCACCCAAAACCTAAAACACTTGAGCAAATTTGACAATTTTGGCTCACTAGTGTTTGTCTATACAAGAATTGACAATTTAAGCACTAAGACACTTTTTGATCATTTGATGTTTGACAATATGAGCATTAGCCTTCTCTTGATGTTTAGAGGTCCCTTTTATACTCCCAAATGAGTTTGTAGCCGTTACTAGCCGTTGGGATCATATTGGAGCCGTTGAGGACTTTAATTCCCACTATAAATGCCGTTCTGCAGCTCCCCGTTTCGAAACGCTCGAAGCCGTTTCGAAACACTCTCAATGTAGAAAGAGCTGTTGCAGTCTGTCAGGGTACCCGTTTCGAAACACCCCCTTGTCGTTTCGAAATGCGTATCGAAACGCTATAGGCCCGTATCGAAACGCCTGCATTTGAAAGTTGGTTGGGAAAGAGCCGTTGGGGTTTATGACCGTTATGGTCAATGCCACTTAGGCGTATCGAAACGGCCTAGCCCGTTTCGAAACGCTGGGCAAAAATCCTGTCCAAGGAAAGCCCGTTTCGATACTCGTATCGAAACGATTTTGCCACTGGAATCCCCTGTTTCGAAACGCCCCAAGGTGTTTCGAAACACCTGGACAGTTTTGTTTAGATTGGCTTTGAAAAACATGAAAAACCCTTTTAAAAACTTCCGTAAACATAATTTCAAGTTGTTTGGACTTTAGAAATGTTTTAAATACTTTTTAAAACAGTCCAAAACATTTTTCAATTATTATATCAAAACATTAGTTCTACAATCTCCCCCTTTTTAAATAATAAAACTCACTTGAAAAATTGTTTGAGATTCTCCCCCTTAAACTTTAAAATATGAATAAGAGATTAAAAAATTTAATTCAAATAAAGCTCCCCCTTATTCATTTGAAAATTCAAATTTTCAAACCATTTCTCCCCTTTTTTGTTATATCAAAAAGAATTTAAAACATTAAGTTCAAAATAACAATAGAGGTGAAAACTTTGACAAACATAAGAATTTGGTTTAAAAATGGCTCCCCCTTACTCAAAGCATCATTAAAAACGTTAGTCCAACATTTATGATCATCTAGTTGAATAATCTAAAAATAAAACAAATAAATGCTAAAACAACTAGATTTTTACCAACACTTGAATTCAAGGTATGATGTGAAGCCTTCCTTCTTCAAGTGCTCTTCCTTGTGTGCATGGAGCTCCCCCTCAATGTTTGACTTGTTGAACATCTCCATCACACCTAGCAATAGACAATTAAGTAATTTTTGGTATCCAAATTGCTTTGGATCCATGAACATTAGTAGCACAAATTTTAGTCCCCTTAGGAATCCATTTTTCAATGTCATCATTTTTAATTGAAGTGGTTAGTCCTTTTGGGACCCAAACACTTCTAAAACATTTACCTTTTTATAAATCTAGGGGCACTAGATTGTCTAACATAAAAATTTGATTTTCCAAAATCGTTTTTCTTTTCGAGCTCTTTGGAAATCAAATCTTTTTCTTCTTGAACTTTTTGAAGCAATTTTTGTAAATCAAAACATTTTAATTCAAACTTTTCAAGTTTTGCTTCAAGTTCAAGTTTGGTTTTAGAAAGCAAATCATTTTGAATTTTTAACTTTTAAATCAATTTATTGTTTTTCAAAATGTGGCTTTTAAAATCTAAAACCAAATCGTCATAAGCATCTTGTAATTCATCAAAAGAGTAAGAGCATGAAGTAGATGAATTAGAAGTTACCCTTGAATCTTCTTCGATGGCCATAAGGCAAAGGTTGGCTTGTTCATCGTCGGTGGAGTCCTCATCACTCCAAGTAGCCACATGTGCCTTCTTCTTATGGCTTGAAGTGCTTGCCCTCTCCTTTCTCTTAGGTTCTCGTTCAAGCTCTCTCAAGGCTTTATTCATGAACGGGGCACACTTCTTGAAGAGATGAACTATCTCTTCATCTTCATCCTCCTCTTCACTTGAATAGACATGATGAAAAGTGGAGGATTTGAGAGCCATGTCACTTGCATTGATGCCAAGCCCTTTGATTTTCTTCTCTCCCATAGCTCTAATTTCTCCTCTCTTCTTCTCATCCTCTTTGTTCTTCTTCATGATTTGATGAGTAAGGAGTGACCCCATGAGTTCATCAAGCTTCAAAGTCTTCAAAATTTTGGCTTCGATGATGGCGGTCCTCTTTGAGTCCCAAGACTCAGGAAGTGAGTAGATGAGCTTTCGGACAAGTTTCTCTTCCGGAATGGCTTCTCTATAGCCCTTGAGACCATTTGTGATTGTGGAGAACCTATCAAACATCTTCTCGATGTTCTCTTCCGGATCCATTTTGAAGTTCTCATACTCTAAGGTTAGGAGCCCAATCTTGGTCTCCTTGACTTCATTGGTTCCCTCGTATGTGACTTCAAGCTTGTCCCATACCTCCTTGGCACTCTCACAAGAAGACATCTTCTCATAGATGGTTGGGCCAAAAGCACAAAACAAGATGTGCAAGGCTTTGCAATTAAGTTCCATCTTCTTGCGATCGTCGGCACTCCACTCCGCTTTGCTTCTTTGAGGCACGAACGTACCATCTTCAACTATGTCCCATAGCTTGTAGTCTCTTGACTTCAAGAAGAATTTCATCTTTGTCTTCCAATGGGCATAGTGATTTCCGTCGAAGAAAGGCGGTTTCTCGATGGATTGCGCCATTTGAGCCGGTTGGTGAAATATTGATCGATCTTGCCGGATCTTCTCAATAGGATGTGAATCCCCTTCGATTGAGCCAAGCTATGATACCAATTGTTGAGTTGTGTGGGGCTCTATTCGATCAACCAATTTAGCTCACCAAGTGGTGGAGAGATGGATTTTTGGGTGGAAGGGTTTAGGAAGCTAAAAGAATAATGACACAATGAATTACAATGGTTCAACCTTCTAACCAAGGTCTACATCCACTACCTTAGCTCCCCACTAAGGATTTCTCAATCAATCCACTATTGATTCGTCCCTTTTTCTAGGATTAGGAGGAAACCTTTACAACCAATCAAGCTTTCTACCCAAAACCTTGATTGAAACCCTCTTTACAAAGAGACACAAGAAGCAAACTTAAAACCCTCTAATAGCTGTTTGTTTGCACAATTAAACACTCACCCAAAACCTAAAACACTTGAGCAAATTTGACAATTTTGGCTCACTAGTGTTTGTCTATACAAGAATTGACAATTTAAGCACTAAGACACTTTTTGATCATTTGATGTTTGACAATATGAGCATTAGCCTTCTCTTGATGCTTGGAGGTCCCTTTTATACTCCCAAATGAGTTTGTAGCTGTTACTAGCCGTTGGGATCATATTGGAGCCGTTGAGGACTTTAATTCCCACCATAAATGTAGTTCTGCAGCTCCCCGTTTCGAAACGCTCGAAGTCGTTTCGAAACACTCTCAATGTAGAAAGAGCCGTTGCAGTCTGTCAGGGTACCCGTTTCGGAACACCCCCTTGCCGTTTTGAAACGCGTATCGAAACGCCTGCATTTGAAAGTTGGTTGGGAAAGAGCCGTTGGGGTTTATGACCGTTATGGTCAATGCCACTTAGGCGTATCGAAACGGCCTAGCCCGTTTCGAAATGCTGGGCAAAAATCCTGTCCAAGGAAAGCCCGTTTCGATACGAGTATCGAAACAATTTTGCCACTGAAATCCCCTGTTTCGAAACGCCCCAAGGTGTTTCGAAACACATGGACAGTTTTGTTTAGATTGGCTTTGAAAAACATGAAAAACCCTTTTAAAAACTTCCCTAAACATAATTTCAAGTTGTTTGGACTTTAGAAATGTGTTAAATACTTTTTAAAATAGTCCAAAACATTTTTCAATTATTATATCAAAACATTAGTTCTACATGATGTTCTCAAGAACAGAACAAGTGGCATCAAACATCTTGAGCAAACTACAAAGAGAAGTTAAATGTGAACCCCATCTTGTATCTCTTGCACGTTGTAAAGTGTCAATCTGATTTTTTCTCTTTCATGTTTCTAATTCTTCAATAGCAATCATATCTACAATATAACTTGCTTGGGCATCTCTCAACTGATCTTGTCTCTTGCACGAAGATATAAATAAATTTATAATGATAGTTAAATATGAGAAAAATTGTGCAACCGGAATCACTTCTTTGGATGCCGCCACCAAGGTCCATTGTAATCTATGAGCAAGACATTGAATGTAATAAGCAAATGGACATTCTTTAAGGAGCAATGCTTGCAAACCATTGAATTCGCCATGCATATTGCTAGCTCCATCATATCCTTGACCTCTTATGTCTTTCACATTCAAACAATGATGTGAAAGAACATCACAAATCTCCTTCTTCAATGCAGACGAAGTAGTTTCCTTCACGTGGACTAGATCAAAAAATATTTCACGTATAAAATTTTCCTTGTCAACATATCTCAACACAATCGCCATTTGTTCCCTTTTTGATTCATCACGAGCTTCATCAACTATGACACAAAACTTTTGTTCTCCAATTTCCTCTCGAATATACTTTTGGATCCTAGATCGAAAAAGACAAAGAATCTCTTTTTGGAATTTTAGAGAAACATACTTTGAATTTTTTTTGGAGCATTTTTCAAAACTGTAGCAACCTCATCATTGTAAGATTTCAAAAAACTTACTAATTCAAGAAAGTTACCACGATTAGTTGAATATTTTGTTTCATCACGGCCCCGTAAAGCACAACCTTGAAATGTCAACCACTTTACAACTTCTATAGAAACTTTGAGTTGCAATCAGTTTCTAGCAACTTGTTCAGAACTTTGTTTCTCAATCACTTTTTGAATATGTTGCAAAGAGTTTTTCAAATCATGATAGCTTATCATTGCATTCTTGTGGAGAGAGTTTGTATTTTTCTAACATGAAGAAGGAATGCACAATTAGATCCTTCATTAACTTTCTTCCAAGATCGAAAGCCATCACGAGTAAAAGTATTTGATCCAAAACGTCCAAGGGGCTTGCTAAAGAGAAAACATAAAAGACAATAAGCGGCATCCTTGGTTGGTGAATATTCTAACTAATCAGGAAATAACTTATACCATGAACTCAAAAATAGCCGCCCATACTTATCGACATATTTTGGATCATTAGAAGGAATGGGTTGATAAGGCCCCTTCCCAATATATTCTCTACGAACTTCATCTCGTTGATTTGGAGGGAAATCCCAAATAGAATTTCGTAATCCAGGATCACTCTCAACAGTGGATGCATCAAAGGTTTTTTGTTCAACTCTTGGAGCTTTACTTGGACGATTATCCACTACAGAATAATTGACGAGTTTTGGACTTGGAGTTGGAGAGCTTTTACTAATAGAAGGAAAACCACTATCAAGATCAAGCTCTTTTTGATCAACTAAATTTTTAATAGGAGAAGAATCATTATTATTTCCGGAAAGACCCTATCTTTTGAAGAAAGAATCGATTTTCTGATTACCCATATCGACCTTTAGAGGTTCCGTGCTCCTTCGATCCTTGAAAACAATGTCATATTCTACTTTTTAGTACCTCGACAATCACATTGAAATATTCAAATTATAAAAATTACATCATCTTGCATGTTTTCTCTTAACTAGCTTAACTAGGTCAATTTAAGCTTCTTTTTGCTAAATCTCAATTTAAGCATTCTAAACCTTAATTATACATTATACTATAATCAATAGATCATAAGTACCTATTCAGAAATAATAATCCACCTAATAATCCTTGAATTTATACTAATTCTAATTTAAGAATGGTTCAAGAAGAAATTTCAAAATTTATTACTAATATGATGATTTTAAGTTAAGAACATGTTATAAGTCTCTTATTGAACATAAAAGATAACTTATGGTGTTTTCAGATCAAAGAAATATGATCAAACTGTTATTTCACCATTGAAGTTTTTAAACCTAGCTTGAAGTTGAAGATGATGTAAATATTTGAAAACATGAATAGAAATATAATTTAAAACTTTAAATAACTTAAAAATACATTAAACAATAAATTTCTTACCTCAATTTTGAAGTTACTTGAATTCAAATCAAAACCCAAAAAAACTTGCCGCGATGGAGGAGAAATACCAGTGCAGCAGTGCTTGCACTTTTCACTCTTCTTTCTCTCTTTCTTTTCTTTTAAGTTTTAATCCCAATGTTAAAAAAAATTAGTTTTATATTTCCAATCCCATCATTAGTTATATATATACATAATATATATATCGTTGTTTTATTTTTATTTATACTAAAATATGTATATTTCTCCATAACTCCTCCTATTTTCACATGCTTTCCAAAACAGTCCACTCACATTGTACACTCATTTTTTTGTTTTTTTATTCAATTTAGTCATGAATCTAGTTCTAATTTCAGTTAAGTTTTGTTTAAACCTCTAATTAATAATTTTTTCCCCAGCTTACCTCAAATGAAATTTAAAGGGTGCAAAATAATAATTTTTTAGGGGGTGCAAAATTAGATATTGACAACAAAATACAGAAAAATACCTATACTATAAGGTAATTTAAAATTTTTAGGGGGGCGGTTGCCCCCCAGCACCCCCTCGGTTCATCCCTGGATACGGTTGTATCGCGTACCAATACACCCAACTACCCCCAACGGTCATTTTCCTAACGGTCTTTTAAATTGCAGGACCGTACCAATATGCTTGCCACATGTATCGATACACACCAGCTTGAAGTGCTCAACGGCTATTTTCTTATCGGGACCGTATCGATACGGATTCAAGGGTATCGATACGCATAACTGTAGAACTTCATTTATGGTGGGAAATAAAGGCTCCAACGGCTCTAATTCAACCCCAACGGTCTTCAACGGCTACAAACTCAATTAGGAGTATAAAAGAGACCTCCAAGCATCAAGAGATGGTTAATGCTTCAATTGTCAACATCATAATGATCAAGAAATTGTCTTAGAGCTTAATTGTTCATTTTCTTGTATAGACAACACTAGAGAGCTAAACATTGTCAAATTTGCTCAAGTGTTTAGGTTTTGGGTGAGAGCTAAATAGTGCAAATAATTACCTATTAGAGGGGTTTCAAGTTTGCTTTAGAATTTCTCTTGTAAAGAGGGTTTATTCAAGCTTTGGGTTAGAAAGCTTTGAGTGTGTAAAGGTTGCCTCCTTAGCCTAGAAAAGGGGAAGAAATTCAAGAGTGAATTTGTTGAAATTCTTAGTTGGAAGCTAAAGTAGTGGATGTAGGTTCTTGTTAGAAGGCCGAACCACTATAAATCCTTGTGTCCAATTCTTATTCTTTATCTTCCACTTAAACACCCAAATATCCAATCTTCTCCACACTTGGCGAGCTAAATCGGTTGAAGGAAATCGAGTATAAAACCCAACAATATGTTTTATTCTTCTTTTGTACTCCATATTACTAATTAACAACTGCATTTAGATATAATTTAATGGTTTAATATCGTCTTTTATCCTTTAAGAGGCAATCTAGATATATTGACTCAAATTAGATACTGACCTATTTGATGTTGACTCGACTCGAAGAAGTAGCCGCTCTGATATTGGCTCGAACAGAAAATCAACTGATCCATTATTGACTCGACCCGAAAATCACTTGATCTAATACTCGACCCGACAATGAATAACATGGATCCGAACTAGATCCAATTCATACCTCATCCGGCCCGAATCGAACCTAAACCAAAAACAATCTGAACCGAAAATCAACTCAACCCGAACGACCTGATTGCCACCTCTACGGTCTATATTTTAAAAATTATTTTTCTCTTTTTGTAATTTAGTATATTAACTTTGTATTTTATTTAATTTAATCATTTGGCCACAACTCTTTGCAAATTTTTTCTTTCCATTAATTCATTGACTCCTTTATTTCTTTATACTCCATCAAAATTTCCCCTCAAAATTCCTCATTTGAAAATTAATATTATAAATATATTATATAATTTTACATGACATTTGATTTATCAAATAACATTACAAGTCTTGTTCACACATACAAAAAAATGAAGAAATATATATATATATATTGTATATGTTTATAGAAACTGTTTAAATTGGAACTAATTATTACTGCAATGTTATAAATATTTATAATTAAATTTAAACAGAAAGTCGGATAAATTAACTCAAATTTCAATATTTCATAAACTCAACTAAAACATTAAATAAAAGGATAAATATTCTATACACAGATGGTGGAAACTGAAAGTTTCCACAAGCGCCTTAGTTTTAGGGTATAGGGTTTAGGTGCAGGAGATTAAAATTTAGGGATAGTTGTTTCAATTTAAGGTTTAGGGTTATAATTTAGGGTTTATAGGTTAAAACCTAAACCCTCACCATATTACCCTAAAAATTAAACCCTAACCTATAAACCCTAAATTATAACCCTAAACCTTAAATTGAAATAACTATCTCTAAATTCTAAACTCCTACACCTAAACCCCTAAACCATATACCCTAAACTAACTCCTTATACCCTAAAACTAAGGCGCTTTTAGAAACTTTCAGTTTCAACCGTCAGTGTATATGATATTAATCCTAAATAAAATATGAGTGATAAAACAAAACCCATTAGTTCGATTCACTCAAATTTTTTTTATCTTAACTCAATTTAATCAAATAATCTTAATAAATAAAATATAGAAAGAATTTAGAGTTTAGGCATTGACACACGAGATCTGCCACTGCTCACCGATAAATACAAACAACTTAGCAAGTTGTAACATTACACATGACAATAATACGACAAATAAAAATAATTAAAATAAAAGAGAAAACATTTTATGCTTAAAATTATTTTTTATAAATGAATTTAGATTATGGTTTAGGTTTTAGGGTTTAAAATTTAAGGTTTAGCGTGTTTGATTTATAGAATATAAGATTACATATGGGAATAGGATTCTCGAAATGTAACATTACCTGACACTGACACATTACATACTAGGAATGTTATATTACCTTGTTTGGTTTATTTGGTAGGAATATAAAATTATTGTGTTCGGTTGAATGAATATAATATTACCTAGAAGCAAAAGTTACAATATTTGTATTATATTTTCTTCTTAACATGTTAAACTTTCGATATTAATTTTCAAAAAAAAAACTTTCGATATTAAATTAAAAATATCTGCATAAAGTCATAGAACTGTTTTTGGTATACTATGATCATGTTTGGTAAACAACGATTAGAGCTAAAATTAGAGGTTTGACTTGTCAAATTTGTTAATTTAAATGTTTGGTGAATAGCGGTTTGAAATAGCAGTTTGGAGTGAAACCTATAATTTTTGAAAAAGTTGCTAATATGAGCTTTTCAAAATTAGAGGTTTTTGTGTAAGAGTTATAAATACCCTTTCACCCTTAACAATTATCGAAAATCTTCAAATAACCTAAATTTAATTTTTTATTCTAATTCTTCACCCTCACATATTTACATTGTAACATTTGTAAACTAATATTTTTTTTCTTTTTATTCTCACACATTTATATTTGTATTTAAATTTAATAATTAATTAAATTATATTAAAAATAATTATATAAATAATAAATTAATATATAAAATTTTCAAATATACTTAGTAATATTATATCAAAAAATATTTTCGTAATCTAATTAATATTAATATATACAAAACATTGATAACTAATAAACTATTCAAACAAGTATCGAATATAATCATGTCCTTATACGTCATTTTGCTTGTTTAAATAATCAAACAACTATTATTTATTTTTATCAAACACTTTTATACAATCAGCTAATAAAATCAACTAATACAATCCGCTAGTCAAATTGGCTAATGCAATCATCTATCAACTTATGTAATCTGCTATCAGCTATCCGCTAATTGCCAAATATGGCCTATGTAAAATTTGTAAAAACTATATATTTATAATACTATTAATTTAATTATTATATTAATATTTTTAAAAAATATTTTTTTATATTTGTATTCCCTCGTTACTCTCTATTAAAATATTTTTGTAAAATTTTAAATACTAAACGTTTAATATGTTCAATTTTTTTATTACTTATGATAAATTGTCAAATAAATTAAATTAAATAATAAAATAAATCTAAAATATTAAAAAAATTAGATCATAAGTTTTAACCTGCTGCTAAAGTGTTTTATAAGATGATAAATATCTTATAAATCAAAGAATAAACTTAAAGACATCAACACCTCATTTTTAAGCAATATGAAATCCTAACATATAACCTATAAACATCATAAGTATAATATGATTAAAGATACATTAAATATTAAAACAATATTGAAATATGTGAATACCATTTAAATATTAAATTAATATTGAATAAAAATCTTTATCTAAAAAAATATTGAATAAAAATATTTAATTAATTCATACAAAAAATGATTAGTCATCTAATTAAAATTTCAACAAAAGATCCGTATGAGCAAAATTCATTAATTTAGAGATAATATGGTCTAAAAGGCTAAGAATTGACAAATATTAAAAAAATTAGTGTGAATGGCATTCTCACCATTTAGGGGAATGTCATTCAAAAATATTATTATTTTTGATAATAATTTTTTTATGAACCAAACGTACCTAAGAATTAAAGTTATGATTTAATTTATATTTCAATTTTAAAGTGAAGTTAGACATGTTTATAGAAATGCGCGGAATAGATATTAAAAAAATGCATGGAATAGAATAGTAAAAAGAATAAAAATGATCCATTTCAAGACAATAAAAAATAATATTTTTTAATAAATTCATTAAAAAAACAAAACAACTTTAAGTTGGGCCTGAAGCCTTTAACTGCAGATTACTCAACAGGTTTAGTTGGACCGGTCCAGATATTTGTCACAAATACATGGAGAACATCTTTAAGGCAAACAAATAGCAGAAAAGAACGAAAAGGGGGAAAAACCCGGTTTATATTCGAAGTTCAGGCAGTTCTTAAGCTTAGGGGGAAAACACCACTTCTCCAGCTTAGAGAAAAACACAGGTTCGTCCAACAGTCTGAAATTTGAAAATTTTCGCTGAATAATTGGAGATCTGCTGTGGAAATAGATAGGAACAAGACAGTGATGATGGAGGTGGCGACGGCGACGGCGACGGCGGTGGCAGCCACGGCGACTGCGTTGACGGTTAAGGAGTTGAGTCCCGAGGAAGAGAGGGTTTTAATTAGAGACATTGCCCTCACCGCCGAAGCTAACACCAAAGAAGGCGATTCCTTCTTTCTCATCACTCAAAAGTTAATATCCTTTTGTCTTTTCCCCTCAATTTCCGTTTTGTGACTTCGTTTTTAAGCTACTTCTACTATTTTCTTAACTCTCTTTAATTTTTTTTTTTGAAAAATAGATGGTGGCAGAACTGGATTGATTATGTGAACCAGGATCAGCAGCCTAATATGAACAACAACAACAACGAAGGAAGCTCTTCTTTGGCTGGGAATTCGGATTCAAATGGTTCGGGTATCTCAAAAAGGCCGTTGGGAATTGATAATTCTGATTTGATATCCGATGGGCCGGCGGAGGATGCAAACTCCGAAGATAGTGCTGAGATTCATGATACTTTATTAGAAGGCCGTGACTATGTTTTGCTCCCTCAACAAGTTTGGAACCAACTTTATTCATGGTTAGTTAGATAAATATGATTTCTTTGAAATATTTTTGGGTTCTGTTAAGAATTATTTGCATGTAAAATATTTTCAGTAATTTTGTGTAGGTAACTTGTTTCGAGTTAAACAATGAAGTAACCCGATATTGAAATCCTTGTTAACAATTAAATGTTCATTTGCAAAGCATTCTGTCATTAGACAGGCCTGTGTAGTTTCATTGGGTGTAGAAGATAATCTTTTTGCAAATAGAAATCAACACTAAGCTAGGTAGATTCATTGGGATCGTGTTAAGTATATGAACCTGTCTTTGGATTTCTTATGTTCAACTGATATGCAAGATAATGATCATTTTATGGATCCATATCAGCTTCAGCATTAAGCTAAGCATATTTTTCTATGATGGATGCCCTAGCTTTAGCGTCTACGGTGAAGCTTCA
The DNA here is from genome assembly GCA_958450335.1 of Hibiscus tridactylites. NCBI lineage: Eukaryota > Viridiplantae > Streptophyta > Magnoliopsida > Malvales > Malvaceae > Hibiscus > Hibiscus tridactylites. Next base: position 38,907,777 of record OY288279.1, read on the forward strand.
TTTAACCAAAGAAGGTTCATTTATGCACTGGTTTTGCCCATAGTTTGTTCTTATAGCTACAAATGCCAGCCTAAAAGTTTTTCTTTGAGGAGTAACTGATTTTATCACAAGTTACCTACTAATAAGAAAATTTTGAAGTGTACGCCGTTTATGGAGTTCCAGTGTATTCTTTCGTACTAGAGAAATTGCTAGTATGCCTATATATTGCAGGTTTTGAACCTATGGCCCAACAGAATTTTGTACATCACGTGTCCACTTATTTTTGTAATTTTATATTTGTACATTTTAGTAATGTGATTCTCTGTGCTGCATACATGTTTTTAGAGAATCTAAGCATAAGATTGACCTTGATGTCAACTGAGCAGAAACTTTTCCTGAAACCCCTGATTAATTGTATGTTTTAGGTCTGCCTGTTTGTGTGAATAGGTCAGTTATTTGATACAAGATTAATTAAGATGATTCATAAAATACACGAAAAGCCTGTCAACCATCTTTCTTTCCATTCTTTTGAATATGGATAACTTGATATCACAAAATTGATCTCTCATCAAAACTTTTTGATTGTATATACTATTACTGTATATATGCATAGCTCACTTATAGAGACCATAATTGTAGAAATAAATCTAATTTACACTGTATTTGGCAGTCCTTCATCATAAAAGGTCTAATACAGTGTTGTATCCTTTTTGTCCTAAGGGGTGTGTGTGTGTGTACACACACACACACACAGAGAGAGAGAGAGAGAGAGAGAGAGAGAGAGAGATTCTAAATTATAAGGCTGTACTGTACATTTTCTGATGTATTGAGGAATCAATTAAGCACTTTTGCATTCAGGTATGGTGGGGGTCCAGCATTGTCGCGAAAAGTAATTAATTCTGGTCTTTCTCAGACAGAGTTTGCTGTGGAGGTTTATCCACTGCGTTTGCAACTTCTTGTGACACCGAAAGGTGATAACTCAACTATAAGAATAAGTAAGAAGGTAAAATTTGAAACTTTGTTATAAGGCATCTTTTATTTCTGCTGTGCTGCTCTCATTGTGCTTGTTTAGAATAACTGGTTTCTGAAGATTGAATTATCTTGGACAGGAAACCATAGGTGAGCTTCACCGGCGAGCATGTGAGATTTTTCATCTCAACTTGGAACAAGTAATTTCAGATGCAAGATTATTTCCTTCTCTGTTTCTGTTTTCTTCAAATCCCGTTTTTCATTTTCAAGTCATTTAATGTTTTTGTTTCCTTATATTTTCAGGTTTGTATTTGGGATTACTATGGTCATCGGAAGCATGCTTTGATGAATGACATGGATAAAACTCTTGATGATGCCAACATACAGATGGATCAGGATGTGGGTCCTTTTCGCTGCACCATTTATTTATCATTTTACGACTAATGTGTCTATTATAAAGAAACCAGTTAAGCATCTGAAATTGGATCCTGTGTTTGATGCTTCTGCCCATTTTAAAATTATAAAATGGATAGAATTTTGAGAGAAAAAAAAAGTTCCATGCATTTATTAATATGTTACTTAATTAAGATTTCTGTCAACTATGCTAAAAGCAAGAAGAAATCGTTTCAAAATCAGTGATTATCCTGCATATGACTACCACCCTTTAATGGCACAGTATTATTTCTGAATCTGTATGACAAGCAGTCTTTTGCCATCTGTTGCCACTTGCTATATTTTTCTTTAGAAAATTTAATCATATTTTTCTTTATGTGAAGTTTAGGCGTTTAGATTGCAGTCAATGCAGGTGATTCTAGGAACATAACCTGAATGCTTAAGTTTGTCCTTGTCTTTGGTTTTTCTGGCTTGTATCCTGTATGGTTGGTTAAGCTGGTCAATGTTTATCAATACGTACATACAGATAATTGAGAATCCATAGTTTCTTCAATTAAGAGGCCAGTGAGGGGGAAAGTTTACTCCATTTATATGTTATATTCAATCATTTTCTTGTATTATTTGTAAACTCTCCTCTGTCATAAGATCATTGGATGTCCAATTTCCAGGGTACTTGATTGCAAAAGCTTTGAGTAGAATTAATTTATCTATCTATTATGGAATAGATGGAAGGGAACTACAATAAGGATGTTTTAGGATGAATATGAATACCATGGTTGTATATCTTTTGTAGCTCCATTGAATTTAGAACCATAGACCACTATCATCCACATCTTTACTATATGGAGTTTAAAAATGCTTAGAAATGTTCAATTATATTCATCATTGTACCTTTAATATCAATGGTTTGCTGTATGTGACCCTTGCTGCTGTGGTGTTTGTCTACATCCAAAGGTGGATAGCCTCCTTGATATGTTTTCTTGGTGACCACCATATACTAATTATTATCTACTTCAGATATATCAGGCGTATCCACTTTCCTCTCTTTTGGTTATCATCTAGTCTTTTTGGCAATATCTGTCTCAATGACATAGAATCACGTAATTATGTGTTATTTACTATAAGAAAGTGTCTTTTGACTTGACCGTTAAAACATTTTCTTCTCTCTATCCATGCAGAAATAATATGTATGCTCATACTTCTTTAACACATGAATATGCAGATACATATTGGATAGAGTACAGAAATGGATGTGCGTTTGAGGATGGTTCTTGTTTTAGCATTATTACTCTCTTTTTGTTTTAACCTATTATTTTGTTGTCTTGAATTTAAACAGATTTTGGTGGAGGTCCTTAACAATGTTAATGATTCTGCATTAAGTGGTGGAACAAGTTGTCCAGACAATGGATTTCCAGATAAGGAAGCCACTTCTGCTCTTTTAGAGCCATCTAAATCAGGTTTATCAATTGCAGGAGGTCTGTCTGCGAATAAGATTGCATCCAGAGGTTATAGTGCAGAGCAATCACAAAATCAAACCTTAGGTTATCCTAGTAAAGAATCGGATAACAATCTTGGGAACAGTGGTGTTATTACTAGGGGGACTTTTGGTGGTTTAACTGGGCTGCTGAATCTTGGGAATACTTGCTTCATGAATAGTGCTATACAGTGCCTCGTTCATACACCAGAGTTCGCTAGATATTTTCGGGAAGACTATCATCAAGAAATAAATTGGCAAAACCCTTTGGGCATGGTTGTAAGTTTCTAACCCTCAAAAATAGATGTGGCATGAGTAATCCTTTCATCATTATGATTCCATGGAGAAGTTCTAGTGTGTGAATAGTATAGTGCAATGTTTTCCCCCCTTTGATAATTTTTTGTGTATTATTAGTTCTAGTGTTGCTATTATATATTGCAGATTTGCACTTTCAAACACACTGCTGGCATCTAATGTAAAAATATGTCAAAAAATGGTGTGGTGAACACTTGTAAAACACTAAACTTTGTTCATCCTTGTTGAGTACTTGTATGGATGAGACGAGAACATTCTAATCGAATAACTTGTTGTATAACTATTATGTTAAGCTGATCTGTTCTTGTATAGGGTGAGCTTGCTCTAGCTTTTGGTGAGTTGCTGAGAAAACTGTGGGCACCCGGACGAACACCAGTTGCCCCTCGTCCTTTTAAAGCAAAGCTTGCCCGTTTTGCACCACAATTTAGTGGATACAATCAACATGACTCCCAGGTTTGTATTTGACTTTAAGATCTTACTAGTCCATGCTTTGCCTATAGTACTACAAGTTTATCAGTTTACCATTATTTTTCTGCAGGAGCTTTTAGCATTTCTGCTTGATGGTCTTCATGAAGATCTGAACCGTGTCAAACATAAACCTTATATAAACTCTAGAGATGCAGATTGCCGTCCAGATGAAGAAGTTGCTGATGAGTATTGGGCAAATCATATTGCTCGTAATGATTCAATAATTGTTGATGTGTGCCAGGTAAGAAACATTCTTGTACATTTTAATGTTGAGCTGCCCGACAGTTGTAGTGGTGTCTTGCATGCTAATAGTAAATCTCATAATTTGGGTGATTAACTAAAGCTAAAGCTAATGTGTGGAGGGCTGGAGGCTAGAGAAATAGATGTCATGGGAGTGGGAGAGGATGATTTGGTGTATGTATGATGTGCAATGTTGTAAGAACCGGACCAGTTCAACTGCAAACTGGTGGGTTCAACAGTTCAACTGCAATACCTGACCTGATTTTTTAAGAACTGTTACGGTGAACCACGAATTGGGTAGAAAACCGCTTGAACCGGGTTTTTTTATTTGTCTGCTTGCTTCAGAAAAAAATCAGGTACAAGACCACGAGATAGGAAAAATGATGAAGCATATTAGAAATTATTTTGCACAACTGTGATTTAACTGCTGAATTTTGTTGCTTAATTTTAAAATGATATGGATGTTATTATACCGAATGCTTTTACATGGAAACAACCTTGGGTTGTAGTTATGATTTCAGATCTAAGGGAAGTTGCAGAAAATTGGATAAACAGAAGAAAAGAGATTCTAGGCTGCACACTTCATGGTTCCTTACAATTTACACTGAAAGTTTATTGTTTCATACAATTACATGAACCCCAGTGCTGGAAATCCTCAACTAATTGTCTCACAATAGAAATACTACATTGATGCATAGACCTCTGATGATTATAGTCCGATAAGGACTTTAGTAGATAAGACTACAATTTTAATACACGTGGATGCACATTTATCTCCTATACAATCTTCGGGGGGGTTTCTTTTCTTTTCTGATAGAGTGATATTTAATCAATCATAACTGTTGTTCCATCTGTTATTGCTTTGTTACTGATTTTACATTAATGTTTAACAAGAATGGATGGATATCATAAAAGCTATGTGAATTCTTTCCTAATTCCACTCAGTAAATTTTCTAGTCTTATGGATATCATCTTTAAAAAGACTAAGCAGAACATCTATAAAATGTAGTGTGGTGTTAACTGTTATTGTCAATATCATGCATCTAATCAATTGTCTACTCCATTGTGTAGGGTCAATACAAATCAACACTTGTTTGTCCAGTGTGCAATAAAGTTTCTGTAACATTTGATCCCTTCATGTACCTCTCCTTGCCATTGCAATTCACCACCACTCGATCTATGACAATAACAATTTTTACCTGTGATGGAAGTGCTCCGCCATCAACATGCACTGTAACTGTTCCAAAGCAGGGGCGTTACAGGGACCTGATCCAAGCAGTTAGCAGTGCTTGCTCCTTGAAACAGACTGAGGAGATTAAGATTGTCGAGGCACGTGCTGTTAAACATTTTGATTTTCTGTCATGGATTTATACACCTGTGTTCAAACTTTTCTAAGATGTTTGAAATGATTTCCTGCAGATACGGAATCATTTGATTCATAGATTTTTAGATGATTCTTTTATATCATTGTCCTCAATCAAAGATGATGATCATCTTGCTGCATACAAGATTCAAAAGTCAGCAAAGTGCAATGTTTTGATTCAGTTGATACATCGCCGTCAAGAACAGTATGTACTATTTGCCTAGCCCCATACTAATCTTTACATGACAATGTTTAAATGTAAGCATGGGCTGATTACATTTGTTATTCAACAGTTCTCTCTCTAGACTAATTACATGATAATTGCCGTGCCACTGCTTTAAAATTAATTCTTTGTGAAGCTTAAAGAGTTCCTTTGTATTTAGTTGTTTCTAAAGTGATGATACATTTTATTGTTGTATAGAGAAACTAGTGATGCTCTAAGATGGAAACCTTTTGGAACTCCTCTCGTTTCATCTCTTTCATGTGATGATGCGATTAGAAGTGGTGATATCCAGACAATTGTTCAGACAATGCTTATTCCATTGCTGAAAGAGGGTATAGAGCATTCTGATGATTCAGACCCAAACACATCAGGGATGGCAACGGTTCCATCTGATCATGGTTCTGGTGAAGTCGATACTAACTGTGCATCAACTTCTACAAATAAGGTCTTACCGAAACTACCACTTCAGCTGATTGATGAAAGTAAGACATGTATTGACCTGTCTGCCGGAGATGAGAAAGCTATTAATGTGTCAGCCACGTCACCTATAGTAGTGTATCTTGATTGGTCATCAAATCTTTTGGAAAAGTATAATATAAATTATCTGGAAAACTTGCCTGAAGTGTTTAAATATGGGCCTATTACCAAGAAAGCTCGTACTGAACCTCTTTCTTTGTATTCCTGCCTGGAGGCTTTTTTACGAGAGGAGCCATTGGTGCCAGAAGATATGTGGTTAGTTTTTCTCTTTCCCACAGTGAAGTGTTCTTGTCTCATTGTTTGTTTACATTCGTGAATACTTTGTTACAAATGATTTGGACTTGTGCTTTTTCCGTGATCCTTTGGTAGGTGGTATTCCTGCTTACAATAAATAATGTTTACCATCTGTGTGCTGTCTTTATCCTTATCAGTTTGTTCAATTATGGGTTCATAAGTGGCTATAAGTACTAGTTAAAGACTATTTAACTACCATTTTAGTAAAGTCTTTATAGTGTCGTAAAGGCGTGAGCCTAGGTGCAACTGCGTCTTGTGCCTTTGCACTTGACAACAAAAGTGCCTCGCACCCTTTTTGGCAAGGCCCATTTGATCGAGCCCATGCTTGGTGCATCTAGGCACTAGACCCATCTTTTTCTTTTCTTTTCTTTGTAAGGCGAACTCTAGGCACTAGACCATTATATGTTGCCTCAGATAGGTCTAGTGCCACTAGGCATTTTGTACTGTCCAAAACACACACACACACACAACATTTTGTCCATCTAGTTTTGTCAAGGGTGCAAGGCCACTCTAGGTGCTAGAACCCTTATAATGATCGTGTAAATGTGTAAATGCGTGAGTTAATGCATGTGTCGTGTGTGTATAAAAGCTCAAGGCTGATAATAAACTCCAATGTGTGGGCATGTTTATCTAAAAACATGCAATTTTTTTATTAGTCAATATGCATGATTCCCTTAAAGGGCCTAAATTGAATTATTAAATTTTGAGAGGCTCCTAAATGCAATGCCTCCATTTTAGCACATTTTGCTCTCGAATTTGAAAGCTTGGAATGTTTTCAGGTTACTAGATTCATATTTGCTGTTATGCCATAGTTAAAATGACTTGAGCAAATACTTACTGTTTTTTTTTACAGTTTTAACAATTTTCTGTGCTAAACTTGTATTTAAGGGGGGGAAAGCGTTCCATTCGTGCAACATTTTGAATTATCAGTTTTTCCTTGATGTAGGTATTGCCCACAATGCAAGGAACAGCGACAAGCAAGTAAAAAGCTTGATTTGTGGAGACTTCCTGAAGTTCTAGTCATTCATCTAAAAAGATTCTCGTACAGCCGGTCAATGAAGCATAAAGTAGAAACTTTTGTCAACTTTCCCATTCACGATTTTGACCTAACAAATTATGTAGCTGACAAGAGAAGTTCCCATTCTCAGCTCTACGAACTCTACGCCTTAACCAACCATTATGGTGGCATGGGCAGTGGCCACTACACCGCGCACATCAAAGTAAGTTAGAAGCATCTATATCCTACTGAAATGGAATAAATTGGTTCACGTGCATATTTTTGTGTATTTATTTTCTTTTCGAGGGCTGGGTACTTGAACATGGATGCCGAAACATTTATGACTTTTCAGTCAAGACCTTTTGTTCTTCTTCTCTTCTGGCTCTCGTCTTCATCACGTTTGAATCCTCTTGATTAGAGCTTAGATTTCTATTAGGGCACAGATTTTATGTTATTCAGACTTGGGTGTGTCTGATAGGATACCTGTCCACTTTAGGGGTGTTCAAATTTTTCTAGTTTTTTCATGTATTTGGAGGATCCTTGGGGGTCATATCCGGATGTGCATTGAACATGAGGGTCTAACACAGGTAATTAAAGAAAAAAATTGAAAAGTCGGAACGTTAGTTACCCAAATGGCTTGTGTTGTTGATGATGCATAAAATATGTATCTCATCATACTCTTTTCTGCTGATTTTGTTGTTTGCAGCTTCTAGATGAGAATAGGTGGTACAACTTTGACGACAGCCATATATCACCTATAAACGAAGAAGACGTAAAGTCGGCTGCTGCATATGTTCTGTTTTATCGAAGGGCAAAGTCCGATACCTCAGGCAGCGGCATTGCAGGGTCTCGTAGAGCTCGTGATAAAACATCTTATAAGCATTGAAGAGCAGGTACATGCTTTAAAACTATTCGCTGCCATGCAAGTTCAAGACTGTAGAGTGCTAGATCAAGAGAGTGGTGTGAGCTTTGTCTTTACAAAATATTTAGTGATTCGCTCCATGTGCTGCTTTACATTAATCACTAACCTATTGCCTGGACAACAACATTCCGTCAAGAGTAATATTAGATCGATAATGAGACATGCAACTTTTGCTCGATCGTTGTCTAGTCGAAACTTTGAGTATCGTAATACCCGGCTCAAGTGGCTGGCGAACCTAATCGAGTATTTTCAATATATATTCTCATTATTTTGTCATGACAAATCTCAATTCAAATATGAACTCTAATAATTGTGTAAAGAGTAATGGGTAAATCATTAGATCATAAATAAGATACCTTTGCTCACAAGCTATTTGAGAAAAAACTAGAATTGTGCTTGGTCATTGTCTAGTAAAAACTCAAGCTTTTTTTAAGGGTTAATATATATTTTAGAACTTGAACCTGATTTCAAGTTTCAATTTGATAGTTTTTTTTTGGTCTTGTTAAGCACTCGAACTTGTATTTAAGGTTCAATTTGGTATCTATCTATCTATATATATATATATATTAGTTCAATTAGGTATTTAAACTTGGTTTAGTGGTTCAAATATAAATAATCTAAAGTATCAATTTGAATTAAAACGTGAAGTTTGAGTATCGGTTTAAATTAACAAATCAATTTTATGTACTTAATTGGATAAAGAGAAATTAAGTATCAAATTACGCCTTGAAACAAATTTAAGTATCAAAATATGTATTTACCTTTAATTTACTTTATAATGTAAAAGAAAGGATAAAAATCAACTTGAAAAATATTCGTATATACGTGGTTGTTTTTACTTGGTCAATTTATCTTATACCTAGACAAGTGATTTAAATCAACATCTAAATAATTGCATCGAAAATCAATCTTTAAAATATAAGATTAAATGATAAAGAAAATATATTTATATCTATATCGAAATAAATTTCGATGTAACTTAAATTAGAATAAATTGAGAGATGTCAAAATTTATGATGCTTTTTCAATAAGTATAGAGTTTTTACACTTTAAAATTAAATGTCATCGAATTCACACAAGATATGTTTACGTGAGTATTCTTATTCATTGAATCAATTAATTCAATTAATGAATCTTAATATTTCTAATATTTTAATATGGAGAAAATTTTATATACGCAATCTACCCATTTGATATAACACTTTAAATGTAAACTTTTAAACTCAAATAAATAATGAAAAAATATAAATTTAATATAGAAGATAAAAGTTATTACTTCATTAATTAATTATCTCACTCCTATTAACTGAAGTAATTAAATATGATTGGAAATTTTATTATTCCAAAAAAAAAAGAGAGTGAAAATTAGATAATAATATTTATATTTTAGGCAAGAAACTAATACTAGTAATAGATTGTGAGCACCTATATATGAAGAGGAAGAGATAAGTAAATCCATTATGGAAAACCCTAGTATGAACTTCAATTATCCTCCACAAAACTCGGAGAAGCATGGGCAGCCGCCGGCGGATCCCGGCGGGCATCCACAAGAGACGATGGATGGGATTGGGCAGGTGCCGGTGCAGAGCCAAGGTGTCGGCATATCGCTGGAAAAACAGGCTGATGGGGAACTAGTGGGTGCTACGGGCTTACCGTCTGACCCCGCTGATGGGGCTGGGACGTACGACGGCGCGGAGGCAGTGGCGATGGACGTCCAGGAGGAGGCTGAACATGGCCCCCAACAGTCGTATGCGGCAACTCTGGCGGGAGCCGTGGCCGGCGGTCAGGCGACCGAGGGGGATATTGATGAAGGCTTGGAGGTTTTAGATACCGATTTTGTGATCGATCGAAGTGGTATTTACCCTAAAATTACCTTTTCGGAACGTGTTCATTCAAAGATTGATGATAGTATGAAACGTGCTATTATTGTTCGTCCTCTTGGCCGTTCGATTGGTTATAAGACTTTGGTTAATCGTGTGCATGTGTTGTGGAAAACGGAAAAAAATTTCCAGGTTATCGACTTGGCTAATAATTATTTCTTAGTCAAATTTGAATCGGATGAAGATTATTTGAAAGTGCTGACGGGCGGACCATGGACTATGTTTGGTTGCTATTTAACTGTACAACCATGGTCGCGGAATTTCTCGACGACAGAAAAACACCCTTCTCAAGTTGTGGTATGGATTCGTTTGCCGGGTCTGCCGTACCGGTATTACTCGAAGGCTCTTTTCAGGAGGATTGCTGATGTTATTGGTCGAGTTATTAAGATTGATTACAGCACATCGATGGGCGAGCGTGGACGATTTGCACGGTTAGCGGTGGCGGTTGATCTTAGTAAACCCTTGTTGTCTTGTATCGGTATCGACGGTTTTGTCCAAAAATTGGAATATGAGGGTCTCAATTTAATATGCTTTAAATGCGGACGCTATGGACATGCCCAGGATATGTGTGGCTTGCATGCCACGGACGATGGCACTTCGGAGGGGAACCCGCAGGATGAACATGTTCCATTGGAAAGGCCTGAGGAGACAGTGACTGAGGATACCATCTTTGGGCCGTGGATGGTGGTTGATAGGTATCGCCGGTGTAGTCCCAAACTTAGTGGACCGAAAGCCAAAAATTCGCGTGAAGAGAACAGTGGTTCACGGTTTCAGGCCTTACAGGGTTTAATGGATGAGGAAGGTTCGCGTATGGGAGATATGGCGGGTGCCGTGCTGCCGCAGGGACCGGCAGTGGGTAGGCTGACAGTGGTGCGATGGGCGCAGCAGGGGAAAAACTCAGCAGTTGCGTCGTCTAGTACCGCCGTTGGTATCACTAGTGGGGGTAATTTGGATGTGGTTGCGCCGGGAGTCTGCGGAAAGGTTGGATCGAGCAGCAAAGGAAAGGAAGTGGCCAGTGAAGAGGTTGTTGATGCACCAGCGATGAAGGGTCCGTCAAGGCCAGTGGATACGATGGTGGTGCGGAAGGGTTTAGAGGAACCTATGAGCTGTGCGATGCAAGTCGTCCCGTCCGTTGGAAATGTTGAGCCTAGCACGGTTGTGTATTCGTCGGGGATTGCTGTAGGAGCCCATCGCGCTATTTCTATTAGTGAAGGGCGTGATGACTTTAAATCCACGGCACGATTGCGACATGGTACTAGTCTGGGAAAGGGAGGAGCGGGTATTAAAGCGGTGAATAAGAAAAGCTTGAAGGTTTCGAAAAAGACGGAACCGCGGGTGCCGCCTTGTCCGGTTTTAACAGAATGGGTACAGTCACTTTCGGCCAAGTTGGATAACATCCAGGATCCGAGTGCGGGGACTAGTGCTTAGCTTATGCAAAAGGTTGACGTTCAGCAGACCACTGTGTGCGTGGATTCGACTGCGGCATCGGGTGTTGGGAAGGAGAACTTTCCTTCCGCTCAGTAAGTTTTTCCTTCCTTTTATGCTGTTTTGATGGATAGTTTAATGTTCTGGAATACTCAGGGTGCGGCGAGTGCTGAATTTCACCGTCACTTTAAGAATTTTGTGAGGACTAACAATCCACAGGTGGTTGCTTTATTTGAACCGAGAGTGAGTTTTGCGGAAGCTGATAGAGTGGTACAGAGGTTTGGTTTTCCTAACTCGTTTCGTGTGGAAGCCCGTGGCTTTAGTGGGGGTATTTGGGTTTTATGGCGCGATGGCTTTGATGTGGAATTTCTTTCTGTTTCTAATCAGTTTGTGCATGGGAGGTTTAGGAAGAAGAATGGTACCAATTGGTTTTTCTTTACTGCGGTTTATGCAAGTCCTAATGTGAGTGTTCGTCGGCATTTGTGGGATAAGTTATCTTGCTTAAATCCTGGGGATGATTGTCCGTGGATCTTGGGAGGTGGTTTTAATGCTATAGTTCGTAAGGAGGAGCGATGGGGGGCGGGGGGTTCGAGTGCTGCGCTAGGCGTGAGTTCTTTGTTTCGGGATTTTATTACTTTGGCGAATGTAATTGAAATGGATTACAAGGGGGAAGAATTTACTTGGTCTAGGGGTGATCTGTTTCAGCGCATTGATCGATGTTTGGCTAATATGGCTTGGTTTGAGGAATTTCCTGTGTCTTTGGTAGTTCACCTGGACCGTGTGGGGAGTGATCATTGCCCTTTACTTGTGCTTCCGGGAGGTTCTCGGCGTGAGGGGGGTTCGCGCCCTTTCCGTTTTCTGGCGGCTTGGCAGGAGCATCCGAACTTCAGGCCTCTGTTGGAATCTGTTTGGGAAACTAATGGGCCGATAGGAGATAATATTCATAGGTTCCAGGCTGAGGTTAAACAATGGAACGAGGAGGATTTTGGGCATATCGGGCGTAAGAAAAAACGTGTTCTAGCCCGTATCAGAGGCATCGATAGAGCGCTAAGGAGACATGCTTCTGACTATTTGGTTGAGTTGAGATATAAACTGCGTGAGGAGTTAGACGTAATCTTGGAGGAGGAAGAATATTTGTGGTATCAAAAGTCGTGAAGTCGGTGGATTTTATCGGGGCGCAGAAATACCCGATTCTTCCATGCTTCGACTATGGCGCGTCGGCGTGCTAACGCAATTGTGGCCCTCAAGCTCAGTGATTGGAGTTGGAGCTCTGATTAGGAAGTTCTGCGTCGACATGCGATTGATTATTATAGTAAGCTCTTTACAGCTGATACATGATGCAAAGGGCAGTATTCGGTTAGGGGTCTTTTTCCGCCCATGCCCGATCATGCGCGGCGTGCTATGGCTGCACCGTTGGAGGATGATGAGATTGGGGTGGCTTTATTTAATATGGGACCGTGGAAAGCACCGAGTGTGGATGGTTTACAGGCGGGTTTTTATCAGAAGAATTGGGATATAGTGGGACCCAGTGTTTGCCATTGTGTTTGACGGATTTTTAGTGGTGAGCCGATCCCTGCATCTCTTAATAAAACTCTTATGGTGTTGATACCCAAAGTTGCTACGCCAGAATCGATGAGTCAATTTAGACCGATTAGCCTATGCACGGACGTGCTATTTCGGACAATATTATCATTGCCCAGGAAATAGTGCATTCAATGAAACGCAAGGCAAGGAAGCGGGGTTGGATGGCTTTAAAGATAGATCTGGAGAAGGCATATGACAGGTTGGAGTGGAGTTTCATTGATGATACATTACAGGATATCGGGATTCCATCGGGTATTCATAGTATTATTCTTGGTTGTGTGTCTAGTGCTTCGACGCAGATTGTGTGGAATGGTTCAGTTACGGAGGAATTTACGCCTACGAGGGGTATCCGGCAAGGGGACCCTATCTCACCGTATCTGTTTGTTTTATGTATGGAACGTCTTAGTCAGTCGATTAATCTGCGAGTGACATCTGGGATGTGGAAAGGATTTTGTACAGCCAAGAACAGTCCAGTAATTTCTCATTTGATGTTTGCTAATGACATGGTACTATTCGCAGAGGCATCGGCAAAGCAACTTGATGTGATTCGGGAAGTGCTTATTGATTTCTGTAGATATTCAGGGCTGAAGGTTAGTGTTCAGAAATCTAATATCTTTTTAGTAAGAATGTGGATGTTGATATGCGGAGAGAATTAAGTTCTGTGGTTGGCTTCTCGGAAGTGTCAGACCTTGGACGGTATCTTGGAGTGCCTATTATCCATAGTCGGGTTACTCGGTCGACATATAAATATTTGGTACAAAAAGTACGCGATCGCTTGACAGGATGGAAAGTGAGGTACCTTTCATTTACGAGCCGTGTTACGCTTGCTAAAGCAGTCTTGTCTACTCTTCCTTACTATGCTATGCAAACAACGAAGTTGCCGGTGGGTATATGTGAGGAAATCGAGCGTTTAATCCGGGATTTTGTGTGGGGTCACGGTGAGGATAGGAAACGTGTGCACTTGCTAAGTTGGAATGATTTGTGTAAGCCGTTACCTTTTGGAGGCTTAGGCTTTAAGCGGTTATGTGCTCAAAATGACGTGTTCCTTATGAAAGTTGCGTTTAATTTAGTTGCTAAGCATACGCAATTATGGGTCCGCTTCCTCCGTGCAAAGTATAAGTGCAATACTCTTATTCCGGATACCTTGGCTAGGCGTAACGCTTCTCATTTATGGCAGAGTTTGGTATCGATTTGGCCGGATGTTCGCGATGGTCTAATATGGAAGGTGGGTAACGGCGAGTGCATTGATTTTTGGCGTGATCGATGGCTCCGGGATGCTGGTCCGTTAGCGGATATAGCTGCTATTCCCCTTGACCAGCAGCTGTGCTTTGTTCCATTGGTGCACATGACCACGACAGGGGAACAGTGGGATCTTGGGCGTCTTGCGTGCATGGTGCCGGGGGATATCGTCGACGCCATCGCTGCTGTTAAGCCTCCCGTTGCGGCAGACGTGGTGGACGAGGTTGGTTGGCGATGGAGTACATCGCAAAGTTTTTCGGTTAAATCTGCCTATGCTATGCTTCGATTGGATGATATGGGTGATGAGTGTCATATTTGGAAGCATTTGAAATGTTTCATGGGGCCGCAGCGGATTCGATTGTTTTTATGGCTTGTGTGGAAAGGTCGGGTGCTAACCAATAGCGAAAGGGTTCGGCGGCACCTTGCGAACACGACGGGTTGTTTGGCGTGTGGACATGGGGCGGAAAATCTTGATCACCTTTTTCGTAGCTGCCCTGTTGTGAAGGAGCTTTGGTTGCGACTGGTTCCATCGGCTAACCGAGGGTGGTTTTTCTCCTCTTCGATTGAGCAATGGATTATTGGCAATTTGAAACCGGGCATGGTTTTCGGCAATGGTATGGAGAATTGGGGTCTGCTTTTTGGTAGTTTGGTATGGCTTATTTGGTTGGCACGGAATAAGTTGGTTTTTAGTGGGATTTGGCCGAATGTCGATGAAATTTTGGCTAAAGGCCGATGCATGGTGCGAGAGGCGAAACGAGCGTCGGCACGGCAGCTACCTGTGACACGCGATAGCAGTGCTACTGCTGTGAGGCGTGATGTTGCTGCTCGACAAAGATGGTGTTTACCACCCGATGGGTGGTGTAAAATCAACACCGATGGAGCATATAATCGAAGTACTGGACGTGCATCTTGTGGTGGGGTTTTACGTGACCACTTGGGGAGATGGATTAGCGGATTTACGAAGATGATAGGGCGGTGCAATGTTCTTGAGGCGTAGCTTTGGGCGATACATGAAGGTTTGGTGTGTGCGCTCAAATATAATGTGGGGATGGTGATTATAGAAACTAATTGCGTTGAGGCGATCAAGATGGTTCGAAGAGAAGCGATAAGTGTTGGCCCTCGTTCCTTGGTGGGTGCGATTTATCGCTTGTTGGCAAGGGTGTCCGCGTATGAGTTAAGGCATGTATCGCGGGTTGCGAATTGTGTAGCCGATGCCCTCGCTAAGTTGGGCCCTTGGGATGGGTATAGTGTGAGATATTACGATAGTCCACCGGATGCAGTATTTGTTTTGTTGCATGAGGACTTAGTTTGTCCTACGCCTTAGTTTTTTTTGTGTTTATGTGCCGGGGCGTTCCCGCTTTTCTGTAATGCCATGGTTGGTACTCTTTTCCTCCATTTAGGTTAGGGAGGTTTTTAACGAGGCCAACCATGGTACCCTTTCTTAATCAAAAAGAAGAAGAGGAAGGGATAAAATTTTGGATCAGTTTTTTACTATTTGGTTTTATATCTTCCTTTATTTATGTCTTGTACAATCGAATGTTAAAACAATAATTTTAAATTTATATATTTATAGGTAATATCATTTATTTTTTCTGTGAAGAAAGGTATTGAATATCCATCTACTTTAAAAAAAAATTATATCTCATTATAAAAATAAGTAGTGTTCACATGTATACGTTTTTGTCTCAAATACTATTAATAAATAGAAAAGAAAATATTTAGAGTTTTGAATAGTATAAGTGTGATTACAATGTAGTATTTGTTCATTGTTCTGATTGTATTTAGAGTTTTAGTCTAAATTGATATTTGAACTTTTGTCACAATTTATGTACTTCACTTGGTGTCAAAACATATGTCAATTTTTTTTAAAAAATAGATGAATGATCAATATCTTTCTCCACACAAAAATAAATAATTTCACCGAAAAATATATAAATTTAAAATAATTATTTTTTATTTTCTAGTAGACTAGACATAAACAAAAGAATGGATAAAACCGAATAGTAGAAAACAACCCAAAATTGTATCATTTCTTCATCACGCTTATGTGCTCACTAGTGGTGTGTGTGTGTATAAAGTCCGATCTAAGTAATCTAATCTATTTTTTTTTCTATGTACTTTGAATCGAATATTTGAGTAAAAAATTGAATACGAATCACCTAAATTGTAGTTTTGGATTATTCAAAAATTAAAAAATAAAAACTTTTAACCCTTTAGAGTTAGACATGTCTAACCTTATGTGAAACAAGTATTTTAATTTTGATATAACTAAAAACCTAAGGACTAAATTAAAAAAGTCAAAACGAATTTTAAGTCCTCAAAATATCCCCATATAATTTTAATATAATGCCCAAGTTAAAAACATGTTATTTCAATTTTTTTTCTAAGTGTTTCAAACCAGAAACAGTGATTTTCAAGCACCCGTTCCGAAACGGCCATCAGGCGTTTCGAAACGTTTTCATCACTGTCGACCATCGTTCCGGAACGAGTATCGAAACACTTGTAAACGTTTCGAAACGGGATAAATCGTTTCGAAACTGTTCATCATGTTGGATTTAAAAAGGGCTAACGGTTTCAAATATTTGCTGAATTTTAAATATAAAAGGGGTGTTTCGAAACGGATCAAGGCCGTTCCGAAACGACCCTTGACAGTTGCATTTTCGTTTCAAAACGGATCCAAAATGTTTCGAAACAGGGTTTAAGATGAATTCAAAATTATGACCGTTATAAGTTTTTAACTGATTTTTTGAAGGTAGTTAAGGCGTTTCGAAACGGGCTAAGACCATTCCGAAACGACCCTTGACAGTGGCAAAATCGTTCCGAAACGGCCCTAAGGCGTTTCGAAACGGGCTCTTAAATGCACCCCAACGGCTCTTTCTATTTTAGTCCGTTCCGAAACAGGTACCCCGTGTTCCGAAACGGGTTGGTGCAGACTGCATTTATGGTGGCAAGAGAGGGTTCCAACAGCTCCATTTATGTTCCCAACCACCCAAACGGCTAAAAATCAATGAGAAGGTATAATAGAGACATCCAAAAGCATCATCAACAACTATTGATCCTAAAGCAAACATCCAAACATCAAATTCAAGCATTTGAGCAAAAATCCCACTTTGTGTAAAATCCCAATTTGTGTTCTTCATTCATACTTTGTAAAATTGGGTTGAGTGCTTGTATTGGGGCTATCATTTGTATTGAGAGATACCTAATTAGCCTACAAATTTCTTTGTTCTCTTGTGTGAGGGTTGGGTTGATTTTTGGGTAGAAAAATCAACCGAAATTGTAAAGGGTTGCCTCTTTGTCCTAGAAAAGGGGAAGATCAATTTAGTGAAATTGTTGCAAATCCTTAGTGAGACTAAGGTAGTGGATGTAGAGTTCATTTGGAACTTGAACCACTCTAAATCCCTTGTTCATCAATTTTTAATTTGCCAATTTCCACCAAAATCCTTTAAATTTCCAATTCACCCCCTCTTGGTAAATATCGATCTTTCGATCCACTCAACAATTGGTATCAGAGCTTAACTCTTTGAGGATTAACAACCACAAGAGGAGATCCTTGGAAGAGTGCGATCATCAAAATATCAAGAGATGGCTTCAACCTCTGGTTCCGGCATGTACGAGTCACAATCGACTACAAAGCCTCCGTTCTTCAATGGTGACAACTATTCTTTTTGGAAGAATAAAATGAGGCTATTCATCAAGTCTAGTGACTATCTTGTATGGGATGTCATTGAAGATGGGCCATACATTCCATGGAAGCAAGATGGTGAAGGCAAGATGGTGTTGAAGAAGAAAGCTGAAATGAGTGAAGAGGAGAGGAAAAAGATTCAAGTCAATGATAAAGCTCTCCACATGTTATTTTGTGCTTTCGGTTCGGATATCTACTCAAAGGTCTCATCCATTGAGAGTGCCAAAGAAGTGTGGGACACTCTTGAAACCACTTATGAAGGCGCCAATGATGTCAAAGAAACTAAGATTGGACTTCTCAATCTTAGTTATGAAAACTTCAAGATGGAGCCCGATGAGACGGTGTCAAAGATGTTTGATCGATTCTCCACAATTGTCAACGGTCTAAAGGGATATGGAGAGATCATACCGGAAGACAAGCTTGTCCGGAAGCTACTCTATTCACTTCCCGAATCTTGGGATGGGAAGAGAACCGCTATCATCGAAGCAAAGAACTTGAAGACATTAAAGCTTGATGAGCTTGTGGGTTCTCTCCTTACTCATGAGATCATGAAGCAAGGAAGGGAAGATGAGAAAAAGAAAGAAGAGAAAAGAGTAGAGAAGCTTGAGGTTGAGAAGAAGAAGAAGATGGGTATAGCTCTCAAGGCTAAAGCTTCACAACATGATGAGAGCTCATCTTGTGAGGAGGATGAACTTGAAGAATTGGCTATGATAGCCAAACGATTCTCACGCTTCATAAGGTCCAACCGGGGAAGAAAAATCCAAAGAAAGATGGACTTCAAAGGAAAGAACAAAGAAGAAGGAAAGGATCCCATCATTTGCTATGAGTGCAAACAATCCGGCCACATCCGTTCGGAGTGCCCTCAACTCAAGAAGAAGGGCTTTGAGAAGAAGAAAAGACTCAAAGCCAAGCTTGCTACTTGGAGTGATGAGGAGTCATCGGAGGATGACGAACAAGAAGTGGCTAATCTTTGTCTCATGGCACTTGAGGAAGATTCCTCCTTGGTAACCTCTAACTCATCTACTTTAGATTTTTCATATGAAGAGTTAAATGATGCATATGATGAGCTACAAGAGGTATATGATGAATTAGTTAAGAAGTTTAAAGAGTCGGTCATTAAAAACAAGAAAATCATTTTAGAACTAAATGAGAAAAATGACTCACTCACTCAAGCTAATTCTAAATTTGAGAAAAAGATTTTAGGATTAAAAGATGAACTTAAATTCTTTCAAAATGAAAATGTTGATCTTAATAATCTTTTATCTCAATGTAATAGTGAACACCAAAAGGTGTTGGGTGAGCTAAATGAGCTCAAAAAGTCTTTAAAAAATGTTGGTAGTGTCAAGCATGAAGTAGGAGAATCCTCTAGAACACACCTACCTAAGAAAAAGACTAATTACTACAAACAAGGTAACTACCCTAGACATAGTAGAGCTAAAAGAGTTAGAAGTGTATGGGTTCCTAAGGAACTTGTAAAATCTAATAATATTATTGCTATGTCATCTTGGATTCCTAAGGGAACCAAGGTTTTGGGAGCTAACACTCATGGACCCAAAATGATTTGGGTACCAAAAACCAAGGTTTAATATCTTTGTTTGTAGGGGGAGCATTGCTACAAAGCCAAGGCACAAAGTCAAAACTCATGGTACCTTGATAGTGGATGCTCGAGACACATGACCGGAGATAAGAGTCGATTCATGGATTTAAAGCCAAAAAGTGGAGGAGTAGTAACATTTGGTGACAACTCCAAAGGCCACATTAAAGGTATTGGCTCCATAGATAATCACTCTACCATTCTTATTGAAAATGTCTTATATGTCGATGGTCTTAAACATAATTTGTTGAGCATAAGTCAATTGTGTGATAAAGGATTTAATGTTTTATTTGATAAAAATGGATGCAAAATTGTTGACATTAAATCTAATAATATTATGCTCATAGGTCATCGCATAGGAAACATATACATGGTGCATTTAGATGACATACATACATCTCATGCATGCTTAGTTGCTCAAAATGAAAATGATGCATGGTTGTGGCATAGGAAGCTAGGACATGCTAGCATAAGTGTTTTAGAAAAACTAGTCTCTCTAAATCTAGTTAGAGGTTTGCCCAAAATAAAATTTTCAAATGATAAAATTTGTGATGCATGCTCAAAGGGTAAACAACATAAGTCTTCCTTTAAATCCATTAATGATGTTTCTACTAGTAGATGCTTACAATTAATTCATATGGATTTGTTTGGGCCAATTAGGACTATGAGCTTGGGTGGTAAATCTTATGCATTTGTGTTAGTTGATGATTTTTCTAGATTTACTTGGGTTCTCTTTTTAAGTACTAAAGATGAGGCTTTGGAAAAATTCATCACATTTTCAAAATTAACCCAAAATGATCTTGAACTTAGAATTTCACACATTAGAAGTGATAATGGAACCGAGTTTCAAAATTTAGGGTTTGAGGAATTTTTGAATGAAAATGGTATTAGCCATAATTTTTCGGCTCCTCGAACTCCTCAACAAAATGGGGTAGTTGAGAGGAAAAATAGAACTTTACAAGAAATGGCTAGAACTATGCTTTGTGAAAATAATTTACCTAAATATTTTTGGGCGGAAGCCACAAACACCGCTTGTTATATTGTAAATCGAGTAATGATTAGGCCAATTTTAAAGAAAACACCTTATGAGATTTTAAAATCTAAAAAGCCTAACATTAGCTATTTTCACCCTTTTGGGTGTAAGTGTTTTGTTTTAAATAATGGAAAAGATAACTTAGGTAAATTTGATGCAAAAAGTGATGAAGCCATTTTTATAGGTTACTCTTTAACCTCTAAAGCCTATCGAGTATTTAACAAAAGAACTTTAGTAGTAGAAGAATCTATTCATGTTGTATTCGATGATAACCTTTTTCCTAGGAAGGATTCTTGTGATGATGATGATGTAGGAATCATAAATGCCTTTGATGGAGGTCAAACTTCAAAGGAGGATGAGATTCAAACAAAAGAAGAAGACACACAAGAACCACCTCTTGAAGCCTTGAAGGACTTGGCTATTGAGGAAAAGGAAGTGAGCTACCCAAGGGAGTTGAACTATGTCAAAGATGGTGAAATCTTGGGTGATCCATCCAAGGGGGTAACCACTCGTTCTTCTCTTAAATTAATGAATCATGTTGCATTTATCTCATGCATAGAGCCTAAAAACATAAAAGAAGCATTGAAAGATGACTTTTGGATTATGGCTATGCAAGAAGAGTTAAATCAATTTGAGAGAAGTAATTTATGGACATTAGTTGATAGGCCTAGTAATCAATCTACAATAGGAACTAAATGGGTCTTTAGGAACAAACTAGATGAGAGTGGTAACATTGTGAGAAATAAAGCTAGACTTGTAGTACAAGGTTACACTCAAGAAGAGGGAATAGATTTTGATGAAACCTATGCACCCATAGCTAGAATGGAAGCCATTAGGATGTTGCTTGCATATGCATGTTATCATAATTTCAAGCTTTTTCAAATGGATGTTAAAAGCGCATTTTTAAATGGTTTTATAAATGAAGAAGTGTATGTGGAACAACCACTGGGTTTTGAAGATTCAAAATTTCCAAATCATGTTTTCAAACTTACCAAAGCTCTTTATGGTTTAAAACAAGCTCCTAGAGCTTGGTATGAAAGGCTTTCAAATTTTTTGATTGAAAAAGGATTTGAAAAAGGTAAGGTGGACACTACACTTTTCATAAAAATGTATAAAAATGACATCTTAGTAGTTCAAATTTATGTTGATGATATCATTTTTGGTTCTACTAATGAATGTAATTGTCAAGAGTTTGCTAAGTTAATGCAAGGTGAATTTGAGATGAGCATGATGGGGGAGCTCTCATTCTTTTTGGGACTCCAAATCAAGCAAAAGAAGGATGACACCTTCATCAACCAAGCAAAATACATAAAGGATATGCTCAAGAAGTTTGGATTGGAGAATGCAAAGCCTCAAGCCACTCCTATGAGCTCATCTACAAAGCTTGACAAAGATGAAGGAGGTAAGTGTGTTGACTCTAAGCTTTATCGTTCTATGATTGGATCTTTGCTTTACCTTACCGCAAGTTGACCGGATATCTTGTTTAGTGTTTGCTTGTGTGCTAGGTTTCAAGCTAGTCCTAGAGAGTCTCACCTTATAGCCGTTAAGAGAATCTTTAGATACCTTAGAGACACTCCTTGTTTAGGCCTTTGGTATCCTAGAGACTCTACCTTCAACCTACATGCTTACTCGGATGCGGATTATGGGGGTTGCAAAATTGATAGGAAAAGTACTTCGGGAACTTGCCAATTCTTAGGTAGTATGCTCATATCTTGGTTCTCTAAGAAACAAAATAGTGTAGCCTTATCTACCACCGAAGCCGAGTACATATCCTTAGGGAGTTGTTGTGCACAAGTCCTTTGGATGAAGCAACAACTCTTAGATTATGGAATTAAAGTTGGAACCATACCCCTAAAATGTGACAACACTAGTGCAATTTGCTTAACTAAAAATCCCATCCAACACTCTAGAACCAAACATATAGAAATAAGGCATCATTTCATTAGAGATCATGTCCTTAAGGAAGATGTGGTTATAGAGTATGTAGACACCTTGAATCAATTAGCGGACATTTTTACAAAACCCTTAGACAAAGAGCGTTTTTGGTCCCTTAGGAGAGAGTTAGGTCTAGCTAGCCTATCTTGACCTTTTTGGACCTATTTTGTGCTTAAATATGCTTGATCTTGTGCAATGCCATGTTTGTGTGTTTAAACTCCTAATTTCATCCATGCTTATAGTTAGGGGAGTATGTTTATGCCTAAATATGTTTTGCCTGCTCATTCATGACATTTATGCATGTTAGGCCTCTTAAAATTTCATTTTTCTGCATTTTGAGAGCCTCATCTGCACTTCCAGGCCCAGGTGTATCGAAACGGGTGAACCTGTTTCGATACGGATACCTTAAATCCAGCTCTGAGAGAAGGGCGTTTCGAAACGCCTCCAAGGCGTTCCGAAACGATTTTGAGTCTGCCAAGGGGTGTATCGGAACGTGTTCCGATACGGGTCAAAGGAGTTTCAATACAGTCAACACCGTATCGAAACGGTCAGCTTATGGTCTTAAATCGGTCAAAACCCTAGCCGCCCCGTTCCGAAACGGTCTTGACCATTCCGAAACGGCATCGCGGACTGCTTTATTTAGGGCTTTTAATGATACAAATTCACTTTTTATCAAACTCTAAAACCCTAAACCGCCTCTCTCTCTATAAATACCATCTCAAACTCTTTGATTTTCACAAAATTGTGAGGGGTTTTACTCTACAACTCAAGTCTAAGCAAGTTTCATCAATCTTGTGCAAGGATTTTTCTCAAATCATCCAAAATCCCAAACTAAGGTAATTTTTCTACTTTTCTTTTTTCTTTCAATTTATGTTCGAATCTTAGGTTAGAAAATTTTATTTTTGTATAAATTATATGTTTTTGTTGTGGGTTTTCAAAATCTTGTAAAAATTTTTTCAAATCTCAAAATTTTTGATTCGAATATAAATTTTTTCAATCGTATTTTTTTTAAACTGTTTTTATTTTAATTTTGTTTTTCAAAAACCTAAGTGGGATTTATTATTGGATTGATTTTAAATATCAATGCATACACTTAATTTTAAACCACTTGCTTAATGTTTTTAGATGGCGGATCAATCTAACAAAAAGCGCAAGGCCGTTCAATCCGGTGATTCGAGCATTCGTCCGAATATCACTATGCTTTTTCAGAAATCTCTTAAAACTCCGGACGCGCGTGCTCGCTTTGCTCATGTCAAGGATTTTGCGGTTCGTAAGGAACGTGTCATTGATCTTGACTTCCTCAATTCCGAGCGATTCCTTTTCCGATATCTCGGTCGTTTGGATGAGTGGAATCTCATGTATTTCTTGAGCATTCCGGATGTTTGCTACAAAAACATTGTACTCCTCTTTTACTCAAATGCTCGTTTTCTTTATGATGAAATCAAAACCGGGATCATAGGTATTGAATCATCCTTATTAGGCAGAAAGTTTGTTGTTAATGTTGCACTTTTAGAGTCTGCTCTTAAGCTTAAGGATGAGGGTCTTGAGGATGAACGCCACTTTGGCTCTTTCACCGGTAAGGCACTTTATTTGGATGTGCACGATCGAGTTCTTCACTTGATGGTTTCTTGGTTTATTCGTCCTTCCGGAGGTAAATACTCTCATATCCGTCACATTGATCATTTTTGGCTAGAGTGTTTCCGTAAGGGTGAGCGCCCAAATGTGCCTAAGATAATTTTTGCCGAGATAGTCAATAATATCAAGCTTATTGACACGAATGAGTTAAAGTCTTTTACTTATGGCATTGTCTTGAGCGCCCTATTTCATCATCTTGAAATTGATTGTACCTACGACTCTCCGATCCCTCGCAAGACCAAGATTGGTGAATCATCCCTTCGAAAGTCCGGGTTCCAATATGTGAATGGTGTTTGGGAAAGAGTTGATAGAGAAGCGGATCCTGCTCCCGTTTCTCCTCCACCGCAAGTTCCAGTTGCAAACAATGACGCCCTCACGGCTTTTCTTACCAAGCGGTTCAATGCCTTGGACACTCGGATGAATGCTTTGGACACTAGCATTACTTCGGGCTTTGAGACTATGGGCAATCGATTGAAGAATGTCGAGGATCGCCTTCTTTCTCTTGAGACTTCTCATTCCAACTTGGACTTATCCTTCTCCACTCTTTATGGGCAATGGACGAAGTTTCACCGTTCTCAAGCCAAGAGCGATGATGATACTTCGGATGATGAGGACGAGGCTTAGGATCTTTATCTCATATCATATCATATTATCTATGCATTTTAGGATTAAGGTTGCATCTTTATGTTTTCTCATGTTTTAGGAACCTATGCTATTTGGCTTTTTTATTTGGGATTTTATGTTTGAACTTAATGTTTGAATTATGTTTTGGATATTTTGATTATGAATTTATAATATGGTTGCTTATTATTGCTTATTGGTACTAATCATTTATCTTCTCTATGAGCTTTTATTGTTCTTTTTGATCTAACAAAAAAGGGGAGAATAAATTTAAGAGCCACACTTTAAACTAAAATTCGTTTTTAAAATCTTAAAAGGTTTTTAAAGGTTTACAACTTGGATTTCAAATCAAAAATTTATTTTAACTTTAAAAACCTATCTTAAATTAAGGGGGAGTTAGAATATTTTCAAAACTTTCAAAATTCCCAAAAATTCTAACTTTGGTTTTGTTATATCAAAAAGGGGGAGATTGTGAAACAAGTATTTTAATTTTGATATAACTAAAAACCTAAGGACTAAATTGAAAAAGTCAAAACGAATTTTAAGTCCTCAAAATATCCCCATATAATTTTAATATAATGCCCAAGTTAAAAACATGTTATTTCAAATATTTTTCTAAGTGTTTCAAACCAGAAACAGTGATTTTCAAGCACCCGTTCCGAAACGGCCATCAGGCGTTTCGAAACGTTTTCATCACTGTCGACCATCGTTCCGGAACGAGTATCGAAACACTTGTAAATGTTTCGAAACGGGATAAATCGTTTCGAAACTGTTCATCATGTTGGATTTAAAAAGGGCTAACGGTTTCAAATATTTGCTGAATTTTAAATATAAAAGAGGTGTTTCGAAACGGATCAAGGCCGTTCCGAAACGACCCTTGACAGTTGCATTTTTGTTTCGAAACGGATCCAAAACGTTTCGAAACAGGGTTTAAGATGAATTCAAAATTATGACCGTTATAAGTTTTTAACTGATTTTTTGAAGGTAGTTAAGGCGTTTCGGAACGGGCTAAGACCGTTCCGAAACGACCCTTGACAGTGGCAAAATCGTTCCGAAACGGCCCTAAGGCGTTTCGAAACGGGCTCTTAAATGCACCCCAACGACTCTTTCTATTTTAGTCTGTTCCGAAACAGGTACCCCGTGTTCCGAAACGAGTTGGTGCAGACTGCATTTATGGTGGCAAGAGAGGGTTCCAACGGCTCCATTTATGTTCCCAACCACCCAAACGGCTAGAAATCAATGAGAAGGTATAAAAGAGACATCCAAAAGCATCAGCAACAACTATTGATCCTAAAGCAAACATCCAAACATCAAATTCAAGCATTTGAGCAAAAATCCCACTTTGTGTAAAATCCCAATTTGTGTTCTTCATTCATACTTTGTAAAATTGGGTTGAGTGCTTGTATTGGGGCTATCATTTGTATTGAGAGATACCTAATTAGCCTACAAATTTCTTTGTTCTCTTGTGTGAGGGTTGGGTTGATTTTTGGGTAGAAAAATCAACCGAAATTGTAAAGGGTTGCCTCCTTGTCCTAGAAAAGGGGAAGATCAATTTAGTGAAATTGTTGCAAATCCTTAGTGAGACTAAGGTAGTGGATGTAGAGTTCATTTGGAACTTGAACCACTCTAAATCCCTTGTTCATCAATTTTTAATTTGCCAATTTCCACCAAAATCCTTTAAATTTCCAATTCACCCCCCTCTTGGTAAATATCAATCTTTCGATCCACTCAACACCTTAGCCCTTGATTATGTGATTTTTGAATCTAAACACTCTAGGTTTAAAAATTTTGTGTGTACTTTAGACTTGAATTTAACGTTTTTAGAGAATAATTTGCAAATATTATATGCAAACAAGGTTGTAAAACCTATGTTTGATTTTGATATAATTAGATCTTTAAGGATCAATTTGTAAAACTTAAAATTATTTTTATAAGTCCCTTAATAAGTTTTAGAACACCAACACTTTAAAACTGATTTGTAAAACTCAAACTCAAAATATTTTCTAAGTGTTCCAAGGCAAAACTATTGAAAATCGTTCAGGTGTATCGATACACTACCAAGCGTATCGATACCTTTTTGCCAAACTTGGTTACTGTCGGAACACATATCGATACGGTAAACCCTCATATCGATACGCCCATGTGTTAAAATTCAAAGAGTTTGAATAGCGTACCGATACGGCAAACCCTCGTATCGATACGGGCTTTATAATTTTAAAATATTAAGTCGGTTTAAAAATATGACAGTTGGTGTCAGTTGGTTGGTAACCAAACTTTAAAAGGTCGTTGACCCGTATCAATACGCCTAACCCCCGTACCGATACGGATATCGACAGTGAGCTAAGTTCAGAAAAAGGTATCGATACGGCCTTACCGTTTCGATACCCCGTACCGATACGCTTACGCGCGTATCGATACCCCTTATTTATTGCACACAACGACTCTTTCTTTTCTAAGACAGGTACCGATACACCTTCCCGCGTACCGATATTGGTAGCTGCAGAAGTGCATTTATGGTGGTAAGAGAGGGTTCCAACGGCTCCATTTATGTTCCCAACCACCCAAACAGCTAGAAATCAATGAAGATGTATAAAAGACACATCCAAAAGCTACAACAACAACTATTGATCTTCAAGAAAACACATATTCTTCAAATCCAAGCAATTGTGCCAAAATTCTTATTTGTCTAGAAACCCCAATTGTAATTTTCATTCATATCTTGTTCAATTTTGTTGAGTGCTTGTAATTGGGCTATCATTTGTATTGAGAGATACCTTATTAGCCAACAAATTTCTTTGTTCACTTGTGTGAGGATTGGGTTGAATTTTGGGTAGAAAATTCAACCGAAATTGTAAGGGTTGCCTCCTTAGCCTAGAAAAGGGGAAGAGCAATTAGTGGAATTGTTGCAAATCCTTAGTAAAGCTAAGGTAGTGGATGTAGAGTTCATTTGGAACTTGAACCACTCTAAATCCCTTGTCTATTATTTTTAATTTGCAATTTCCACCACAAAACCTTTAAATTTACAATTCACCCCCTCTTGGTTTATATCGATCTTGCGATCCACTCAACAATTGGTATCAGAGCCTACCTCTTTGAGGATTAACAACCACAAGAGGAGTTCCTTGGAAGAGTGTGATCATCAAAATATCAAGAGATGACTTCAACCTCCGGTTCCGGCATGTACGAGTCACAATCCACTACAAAGCCTCCCTTCTTCAACGGTGATAACTATTCTTTTTGGAAGAATAGAATGCGTCTCTTTATCAAGTCAAATGACTATCTAGTGTGGGATGTCATTGAAGATGGGCCATATATTCCATTGAAGCAAGATGGTGAAGGCAAGATGGTTTTGAAGAAGAAAGTGGAGATGAGTGAAGAGGAGAGGAAAAAGATTCAAGTCAATGATAAAGCTCTCCACATGCTATTTTGTTCTTTCGGTCCGGACATCTATTCAAAGGTCTCATCAATCGAGAGTGCCAAAGAAGTGTGGGACACTCTTAAGACTACTTATGAAGGCACCAATGATGTTAAAGAAACTAAGATTGGAATTCTCAATCTTAGTTATGAAAATTTCAAGATGGAGCCCGATGAGACGGTGTCAAAGATGTTTGATCGTTTCTCCACGATTGTCAATGGGCTAAAGGGATTTGGAGAAATCATACCGGAAGATAAGCTTGTCCGGAAGCTACTCTATTCACTTCCCGTGTCTTGGGATGGGAAGATAACCGCTATCATTAAAGCTAAGAATTTGAAAACATTGAAGCTTGATGAGCTTGTGGGTTCTCTCCTTACTCATGAGATCATGAAGCAAGGAAGGGAAGATAAGAAGAAGAAAGAAGAGAAAAGGGTAGAGAAGCATGAGGTTAAGAAGAAAAAGAAGATGGGAATAGCTCTCAAGGCTAAAGCTTCACAACATGATGAGAGCTCATCTAGTGAGGAGGATGAACTTGAAAAATTGACTATGATAGCCAAACGATTCTCACGTTTCATGAGGTCCAACCGGGGAAGAAAAATCCAAAGGAAGATGGACTTCAAAAGCAAGAACAAAGAAGAAGGAAGGGATCCTATCATTTGCTTTGAGTGCAAACAACCCGGCCATATACGTTCGGAGTGCCCTCAACTCAAGAAGAAGGGCTTTGAGAAGAAGAAGAAGCTCAAAGCCAAGCTTGCTACTTGGAGTGATGAGGAGTCATCGGAGGATGACGAACAAGAAGTGGCTAACCTTTGCCTCATGGCACTTGAGGAAGATTCCTCCATGGTAACCTCTAACTCATCTACTTTAGATTTTGAAGAATTAAATGATGCATATGATGAGTTACAAGAGGTCTATGATGAATTAGTTGAGAAATATAAAGAGTCGATCATTAGGAATAAAAAGATCATTTTAGAACTAAATGAGAAAAATGACTCACTTACTCAAGCTAATTCAAAATTTGAGAAAAAGATATTAGGATTAAAAGATGAACTAAAATTCTTTCAAGATGAAAATGTTGATCTTAATAATCTTTTATCTCAATGTAATAGTGAACACCAAAAGGTGTTGGATGAGCTAAATGAGCTCAAAAAGTCTTTGAAAAATATTGGTAGTGTCAAGCATGAAATAGGTGAATCCTCTAGAACACACCAACCTAAGAAAAAGACTAACTACTACAAACAAGGTAGCTACCCTAGACATAGTAGAACTAAAAGAATTAGAAGTGTATGGGTTCCTAAGGAACTTGTGAAATCTAATAACATTATTGCTATGTCATCTTGGATTCCTAAGGGAACCAAGGTTTTGGGAGCTAACACTCATGGACCCAAAATGATTTGAGTACCAAAAATAAAAGCTTAATATCTTTGTTTGTAGGGGGAGCATTGCTACAATGCCAAAGCACAAAGTCAAAACTCATGGTACCTTGATAGTGGATGCTCGAGGCACATGACCGGAGACAAGAGTAGATTCATGGATTTAAAGCCAAAAAGTGGAGGAGTAGTGACATTTGGTGACAACTTCAAAGGCCACATTAAAGGTATTGGCTCCATAGGTAATCACTCTACTATTCTCATTGAAAATGTCTTATATGTCGATGGTCTTAAACACAATTTATTGAGCATAAGTCAATTGTGTGATAAAGGATTTGATGTTTTATTTGATAAAAATGGATGCAAAATTGTGGGCATTAAATCTAATAACATTATGCTCATAGGTCATCGCATAGGGAATATCTATATGGTGCATCTAGATGACATTCATACATCTCATGCATGCTTAGTTGCACAAAATGAAAATGATGCATGGTTGTGGCATAGGAAGCTAGGACATGCTAGCATAAGTGTTTTAGAAAAACTAGTAGATGCTTACAATTTTCAAATGATAAAATTTGTGATGCATGCTCAAAGGGTAAACAACATAGGTCTTCCTTTAAATCCATTAATGATGTTTCTACTAGTAGATGCTTACAATTAATCCACATGGATTTATTTGGGCCAATTAGGACTATGAGCTTGGGTGGTAAGTCTTATGCTTTTGTGCTTGTTGATGATTTTTCAAGATTTACTTGGGTTCTCTTTTAAGTACTAAAGATGGGGCTTTGGAAAAATTCATCACATTTTCAAAATTAACCCAAAATGATCTTGAACTAAAAATTTCACATATTAGAAGTGATCATGGAACCGAGTTTCAAAATTTGGGGTTTGAAGATTTTTTAAATGAAAATGGTATTAGCCATAATTTTTCGGCTCCTCGAACTCCTCAACAAAATGGGGTAGTTGAGAGGAAAAATAGAACTTTGCAAGAAATGGCTAGAACTATGCTTTGTGAAAACAATTTACCTAAATATTTTTGGGCGGAAGCCACAAACACCGCTTGCTATATTGTAAATCGAGTAATGATTATGCCAATTTTAAAGAAAACACCTTATGAGATTTTAAAATCTAAAAAGCCTAACATTAGCTATTTTCACCCTTTTGATTGCAAGTGTTTTGTTTTAAATAATGGAAAAGACAACTTAGGTAAATTTGATGCAAAAAGTGATGAAGTCATTTTTATAGGTTACTCTTTAACCTCTAAAGCCTATCGAGTATTTAACAAAAGAACTTTAGTAGTAGAAGAATCTATTCATGTTGTATTCGATGATAACCTCCTTCATAGGAAGGATTTTTGTGATGATAATGATGTAGGAATCATAAATGCCTTTGATGGAGGTCAAACTTCAAAGAAGGATGAGATTCCAACAAAATAAGAGGACACACAAGATCCACCTCTTGAAGCCTTGAAGGACTTGGCTATTGTTGCGTGTAAAAGAGTCTATCGCAATTTGTAGTGCAAGTGTACACGACGCAAGTAGTAAGTGATATGAAGTATCGGATATCGTCTCCACAGGGATTGGGCTAATAGCTTCACCTTGTTTACTGCACGAAAGTAAAGGAAATAATTAAGAGGTTTGTCACGAGAATAATAAAATAAAAACGCAAATAAAAGGATTGAGTTTATCAAGATAGAGAGAATGGGCTGGTATTTAATTGCTCGGTAGTCCAGGTATTGGATTGCTTAGGGACTCCAGTTTTGTCGTCGCTCCCGTCGCCGACAGCACCTGTCGCGGCGGCTATCCGTTGGCTGTCGCGGCAGCGAACACACCAACTCCGTACTTCAAGTTTGGCAAGAATCCCAGATCTGCCTTGGCCTATCCCTAGGTCCAAGTCTGTCGATGATCACGTCTTTGATGATACCTCCCGGCGTGAATCGAAGGATGAACACCGATGTGTATGAATTCTTCTTTAGCCACTTAACCTTGCCCTATCCCTAGGCACAAGATAGTTCAACTATAAACTAGAGAACTTGCTCTTATTTCTTTCGTATACTTAACTCTCCTGATGCTAAGTAAATGGATAACCTCACAATGCTCTCCCGATGCTCTTGCAAGATGTTAAAACCAAAATAAGAGAACTTGAAGTTTATTTTATTGAACTGAAAATTCCTAAAACAAAACAACCCTTGCAACTACTTTACAAATCAACCCGTGACCCTAGGGGGAATTTAGAACATGTCAGTGACGGGTGAACGACAGAGGGGTTTAGGTTTCGGTTATGGGGTATTCGATGCCTCCTAGGTTAAATCTATGCCTTTATATAAGCTTTGGGCTCAAGTATTCTAATTTAACAAGGATTACAACTTTAATGAAAAGTAAGATTCTAATTAATACTTAATCTCTAAGGATTCCTACTTTTCAGCCGCCTCCTTGCTTTATGGGAATTCTTCTCCTTGAGCTTTGGCTTGACATATCTTTTGATCCGGGGCTTGGAAAATTATATGGCTTTCACACGACAGACGAGCAGATTTTTCTCTATCTATCGCGGTCCACTTTACTTTTCCTCTTCATAACTCTGCTGTCACCATGCTGTCACGACAGGTCCATGGCAGCTTCGTCTTCTTCGTCTGCTTGTCCAGTTCAGCTCTTCTGCTTCTTTGCCCTGCGCCTGCCTTCTTTGTCAACTATGGCAGATATCTGCAAAATAAGCCATCTTTTAGTAGAATCCGTGCTTTTAATCTATTTGTGATGTTTTACTGAAAACTAACCTAAATGCAATGCAATGATGCTTGAATGCATCAGAAATATGGGTTAAATAGGGTGTAAATAATAGAACTTTTACACACTCAACACACCCCCAAACTCAAGTTTTTACTTGCCCTCAAGCAATTAAACCTAAAAGAAAAATGAAAATTTTTGTGTTGGCCCTCAAACAGTGAACTGTCCCTTACCCGTCGCTCATTCTCTATGGCGGCAGCAACCTGTCGGAAAGGTTAGGATCTGTCCGGAATCTCCCTATAGCTCTCGTGCAGTGTGTGCATGCTTGTGAACAGTTATATGCTAAGACTCTCTTAGTTTCATTAGAATATTCAACTTCTTAACTCGAATTTTTATGCCAAAGTTTATTTTTGAAGACACATTTTCATGCTTCTTTTTCTTTCTATTTTTCAAGCTAATTTTTTCTAGAGCCAGTTTCGGGCACCTCTAGTTAGCTTCCTAGAGCCAGTTTCGGGCACCTCTAGGTTTTTGAGTTTCTTTTGCTAAACTTCTTTCCTAGAGCCAGTGTTAGGCACCTCTAGGGGCTATTCAAGTTCTAAGCTTCCTATTCTAGTTTGGCTAAGAGAAATCTAAGCTATATAACAGTCACAAAGGTGTTTAAATTTTCAGAACTATAGAAAGGCTCTAAACTTCTCCTTAAACTGTCCTAAAGATGCTGCCACGACAGAGCTGTCATGACAGGTAAGTTAACTTCACAGTTTTAAGCCAACAGTTTAAGTTTTCTGATTTTTTTTAAGAACTTGAATAAATAAAAGACGCAACAATTAATAAAAAGATGTACTTAAGACTCCATTAATGATGGAGGGTTGCCACCCCCAAACTCGAGGGTTGCATTGCCCTCAATGCAAAATGACAGATAAAAACAAAAATATGAAGAAAAGTACATCACAAATAATAAAGGCAGACAGCAATAAGAGGAAAATAAAAAACTTAAATTTTCAGTCGCTGTCCTCGCTGCTGCTGCTGACACGTATCTGACGGCGGCATCTGGGCTGTGGAGGAGGCTGGGCAGGGGCAGGTGGTGGTGCTAGCCTTGGGCTGTCGTTTCTTATCTCCCACGTGTTTAATCCTCTTAACCGGCGTAAATTCCCTCTCCAAATTCCTCCTTATCAGAGGGCTGTCATCGGAGGCAGGTCTCTTTGTTCCTCTGGGAGAGGTGTCTGCCGGTGGGCTGTCGTGTGGTGGGAAGAAGGCATGATACGCTTTTTGATGAAAGCGTTCCAAAGTTTGGCTTCCGGGAGGAGCTGCCCCCTGTTGACGGAGTGGGGGTTCTTTTTGCTAGTCGTCCATGATGTTCCCTCCTCTGTCAACTCCACCATGACAGCATCATAAGCGGCAGCATCGAGGGTGTCGAGGAATTTCTGGTGAGCATCATCATCGGGGCCAAAGAAGAGGCCAAACATGTGGTTGATGCTGTCGGCAGTGAAGGGCACCTTTACACCTCGAACGGTGACAGCTGTCGCCGTTTTGCTGTCTATGGCAGCATAGAATTCCCGGACTAATGTGTCGTTTAGCTCTGCCGGTTGTTCTGCGAAGTAGGGGTGGGAGAAAATACCCGACCCGAAAACCCGACTACCCGAAACAAAAATACCGGGTAATTCCCGAAAAAAAATTACCCGACCGGGCCGGGTACCCGACCCGGCAAATTTCCCGGGACACGGGCCGAGAGTTTTCCCTTACCGGGTACCCGACCCGACCCGATAAAATTTTATATTTTTTTTATATTTAAAATTATATTTTTATTTTATGTTTCTTAATATTTTCACTCTAAAATTAAGTTTAAATCCCTATATTTTTCTATGTTTGTATTATATTCTTTTAAGTTTTATGTTTAATTTTTTTTTTATCATCAAAGCATGGTTTTACTTGCTTAGTTCAACAGAAGGAATAAAATCCTATGGAATTATTATAATATCTGAAATTGCATTTGGTTTTAAGAAATACATCTCTTGAAAGTGAAAATGGCAACCAGCCAAATTGATACCAACAACCATTAAAATTCTGCTTCATCAGGCTCCAATAAAAACATCAATTTCAAGTGCAAATTCAATTCTTCAATCCTCAACCCAGATTTCTAAATGATGATATCCAAGAAACTAAAACTTCTTTCAAACTGCAATTTTATGTGGGGGAAAAAGATCGAATGAATCACCCCACAGTCAATCCAAATCCAAATTTGTAGTCTTTCTTCCTATGTTTAATTTTTTTAAAAATATTTTTGTGTTTAACATATGATTATTTAATTTTAAAATAAAAAAAAAATATATGAACCGGGTACCCGGTACCCGATTATCCGGGTACCCAAATTTTACGGGTACCCGAATCCCGGGTACCCGGATTTAATGGCCCGGGACACGGGCCGTTTAAAGAGGTACCCAGACGAACCGGGTACCCGGTTTTCCGGGTACCCGACAATTCCCACCCCTACCGCGAAGTGCTCCCATAGTTGAGCCGTGATGGCCTTTACAATGAACGGCCAGAGTCCCATGTGGGGCGCCTGTCGGATGTACACGAAACCACGTTCCTCCCATAACTCCTTTGTGGCGAAGGGCGTTGCTGCTGCTGAGGTAGAAGCTGAGGCAGCACTTCGGCGGGTCTGTTTAGACGACATTTTAGTAGCAAGGGTTGTAAAAATAAAGAAAGCAAATGAAAACTAGGGGAGAAAGCAAGAGAGAATAAGCAGAAGTGAGAAAAATGAAAATGAAAACGGGGTTTTATAGCGGTCGAGGTGCTGCCCGTTTAATGTTGTAACGGCAGTCGTGAATAACAGGGCGACGGATGATATTTAGCGTGTCTGACGCGTCTGACACGCATTTACACGTCTGTTACGCGTCTGCCACACGCTTCTGCATCTGCCGTGTCAGTCTGTTGACAGCATGTCTTATCCGTCTGCGGCGGCAGCCGAAACGACAGGTTTCAATAAATGGGCTCTGTTGGGCTTGATGGATGGATGGTGGGCTTGGATCACTTCTCCTTTTCTTCTTGACTCCTTTATTTCCTAAAAGTAGAAAATATAAAAAACATTATTCGAATAAATAACCTAATGTCCTAATAAATAATACTAATAAAAAATAAAAATAAAAATAAAACTTAAGTTAAATTAGGGATGCCTTGTGGGGCATCTCCTAAAGTAACCACTTCCTGTATTCCTGGGGCTTCAGTCTCCTGATAGTGCTTGAGGCGCTGTCCATTGACTTTGAATTGGTGCCCGTCTTTTAATGACTGAATTGTGATGGCACCATGGGGAAAAACTTGAACCACTTGGAACGGGCCAGACCATCTAGATTTAAGCTTCCCTGGGAAGAGTTTAAGTCTAGAATTAAACAACAACACAAGCTGCCCTGGGCAGAACTGTCGTGGCAGCAGTTTCTTGTCATGCCACTTCTTAGTCTTTTCCTTGTAAATCCTTGCATTGTCGTAGGCCATTGTCCGTAATTCTTCAATCTCGTTCAGATCTAATAACCTTTTCTGGCCTGCCTTGTCTAAGTCCATGTTCACTGCCTTGATTGCCCAATATGCTTTGTGCTCAATCTCGACAGGCAGATGACAAGTTTTCCCATAAATCAACGGGTATGGAGACATGCCCAAGGGAGTTTTAAAAGCTGTCCGGTATGCCCATAAAGCATCGTTCAGAATTAGAGACCAATCTTTCCTAGTGGGTTTAACCATCTTTTCAAGAATGTTCTTCACTTCCTTATTGGATATCTCAGCCTGTCCATTGGTCTGTGGGTGGTATGCTGTCGCGATCCTGTGCTTGACACCATATTTCTTCAAGGCGGCAGCAATTACCCTATTATCGAAATGTCTCCCTTTATCACTGATAATCGCCCTAGGGATGCCAAATCTAGAAAAAAAATGTTTTTATGTAAAAACTTTTGGACCGTCTTGGCATCATTCTTTTGTGTTGCGATTGCTTCTACCCACTTGGAGACATAATCTACTGTTAGGAGGATGTAAAGATTTCCACATGAAGATGGAAAAGGTCCCATAAAATCAATCCCCCAAACGTCGAAGATCTCGACTTCTAAAATGTTCTGCAGTGGCATCTCGTTTCTCCTTGAGATGTTACCTGTCCGCTGGCACCTGTCACAGTTCTTATAAAAGTCATGTGCATCTTTATATAGTGTCGGCCAGTAGAACCCTGACTGCAGCACCTTGGCAGCAGTTTTATTTCCTCCTAAGTGACCTCCATATTGTGAAGCATGACAGTGATGGAGAATGTCTTCTTGTTCTTCTTGTGGTATACACCTCCTTATAACCTGATCTGCGCACATTTTGAAAAGGAGAGGTTCGTCCCAATAATAATGCTTAACATCATTTTGGAACCTCTTCCTGGCTTGATAATTAAGATCAGAAGGTAATATTCCGCTAACTATAAAATTAACGAAATCAACATACTAGGGAAGGTCAGAAGACTTACCTACTGCCATGGCTGTCACGACAGCGATTGCGGCAGCAAAGAGCTGCTCATCTGGGAAGGTCTCCAGTATGTGTGTCTCATCTAACGGTAGACTCTGTCCCTTCTCCAACCTCGACAAGTGGTCTGCCACCTGATTTTCTGTCCCCTTTTTGTCCTTGATCTCAAGGTCGAATTCTTGTAAAAGTAAGATCCACCGTATCAATCTAGGCTTTGCATCCTTCTTTGCGAATAAATACTTTAGGGCAGAATGGTCGGTGTGTATTATTACTTTCGTCCCAAGTATGTAAGAACGAAACTTGTCGATGGAGAACACCATAGCTAATAGCTCCTTTTCTGTGGTAGTGTAGTTCACTTGGGCGTCATTTAACGTCTTGCTGGCATAGTAGATGACATGAAACAACTTATCTTTGCGCTGCCCAAGTGCTGCCCAGACAACATAGTCACTAGCATCACACATGATCTCAAATGGCTGTGTCCAGTCTGGTGGCTGTACGATGGGGGCTGTCACTAATTTTTCCTTCAGAATCTTGAATGCTTCAGTACATTCTTCATTAAAGTCAAAGGGTCGGTTCTGTTCTAAGAGATGGCATAGGGGCTTCGTGATTTTCGAGAAATTTGCGATGAATCTCCGATAGAAACCCGCATGCCCTAAAAAACTTCTAATGCCCTTGACTGTGGTCGGCGGCGGCAGCTTCTCTATGACTTCTATTTTGGCCCTGTCGACTTCTATACCACGGCAGCTAATCTTATGGCCTAGGACTATCCCTTCATCCATCATAAAGTGGCATTTTTCCCAATTTAGAACAAGATTAGCTTTTTCACATCTTTCAAGTACCTTTTGAAGATTGCCGAGACAGCCCTCAAAATCGTCTCCAAAGACGGAAAAATCATCCATGAAAATTTCAAGGAAGTCCTCTACCATGTCGGAGAATATGGCCATCATGCACCTTTGGAAGGTGGCAGGTGCATTACAGAGTCCAAACGGCATCCTCCTAAACGCGTATGTTCCGTAGGGGCATGTGAAAGTCGTCTTTTCTTGATCCTCCGGTGCAATAGCAATTTGATTGTAACCTGAATAACCATCAAGAAAACAATAGTAAGGTTTACCCGCTAATCTATCAAGCATTTGATCAATAAAGGGTAAAGGAAAGTGGTCCTTTCGGGTGGCTTTGTTAAGCTTCCGATAGTCCATACAAACCCTCCAACCGGTCACAGTCCTGGTTGGGATTAACTCATTGTTTTCGTTGGTTATCACGGTCATTCCTCCTTTCTTTGGAACGCATTGCACCGGGCTCACCCATTTGCTATCGGAGATGGCGTAAATAATACCAGCGTCTAACCATTTAATTATCTCTTTACGCACTACCTCCTTCATCGCAAGGTTTAACCGCCTTTGGACATCAATAGTCGGCTTATGATCTTCCTC
Source organism: Hibiscus tridactylites (assembly GCA_958450335.1). Taxonomy (NCBI): domain Eukaryota; kingdom Viridiplantae; phylum Streptophyta; class Magnoliopsida; order Malvales; family Malvaceae; genus Hibiscus; species Hibiscus tridactylites. Next base: position 38,945,936 of record OY288279.1, read on the forward strand.
TAGGAGGATTTTGTGCATGCATATCGCCGGACTAATGCCTTGAATGTCTGCTATCGTCCATCCAATCGCCTTTTTGTGCTGCCTTAACATGTCGATCAACTGTCGTTCCTGTTCCTGCGGCAGCTTAGCAGAGATGATTACGGGCAGTGTATCATTGCAACCAAGATAAGCATATTTAAGTTGCCCTGGCAGGGGCTTAAGTTCTAAGACAGGTGGTTCAACAGTAGATGGCTTTTGGATTAAATGGTTATCCGAAGTATAATTCAAGGGTTCAAATAACTTACCTGGACGATTGCCTAACCAGTTTACCTCCTCCTGATCTTCAGTATCAGATATATCAGATTCAGAGGAGTCGCTGTCATCGGTGCTGCCGTCATTGTTGTCGTGACAGGCCTGTAGGTGGTTGTCGCGACAGTGACCAAATTTTATATCACGGCAGCCCGATCTGATGCAGGGTTGATCAAAGGTCACCTCAATGATGGCCTTGCATTCCTCATCCACATCAACATGTTTCATTGCTTGGAGAACATTTAACTTAATCTCTTGATCATTCACGCGCATGGTGAGTTCTCCTTTCTCCACATCAATCAATGATCTTCCCGTGGCTAAGAAGGGTTGCCCAAGGATGACTGGTGCGTTTTCATCTGCCTCACAATCTAAGATAAGAAAGTCAGCAGGAAAAATAAGCTTATCCACTCTTACCAGAATGTCTTCAATTTTTCCCTCGGGATGTACGTAAGAGCGGTCGGCTAGCTGTAGGGTTACTGTCGTGGGCCGCGCCTTACCAATACCTAGTTTCTGAAAAACAGATTTGGGCATTAGATTAACACTGGCACCAAGATCACAAAGTGCCTTACCGACAAATTTGTCGCTGATTACACAAGGTATGATGAAGCTCCCCGGATCCTTCTTTTTCTAGGGCGGCTGCCTATTACTCATGCAACCTTCTGTCATCTTTACCGTTTCAAATTCCCCAAGTTTAGATTTTTTCGACATAACATCTTTGAGAAATTTAGCATAACCGGGCATCTCCCTAACAGCATCTAACAACGGAATATTAATATGAACCTGTTTAAAAATATAATATATCTTTTTAAGATGAGATTCATGCTTAGCTTGCTGTATCCATTGAGGAAAAGGTGGTGGAGGACGGTAATCAGCAATACGCCCTTCCCACTGCATGCGAATCTGAGGACGGTAATCATCTTTTTTCTCCTCTGTCGCTTCTGCTGTCGTGACAGGCTCATCGGCAGCAGTCTGTTTATCACCTGTCGGGGCAGCTTCCTCGGCAGGTTTATCCAAGGCAGGTTCCTTTTCTGTTTCAGCTTCTTTTTCCGACCCTGGTAACTTTTTCCCACTCCTAGTAGTAATTGCCTTACATTGCTCATGTGGGGGGTGGTCTAGCATTTTCAGTATTGCTAGGGAATCCTCCATTCTGCCTTGGCTTAATATGTTGCGACACCTGACCCATTTGTGTCTCTAGAGATTTCAACGTAGCCTCATGATTTGTCATTCTCATCTCGGTTTTATCTATAAAGGTTTCCGTCTTCTTGACAAACTGATTTATATTCTCCATATACGTACCAGTCTGAGACATAAAGGTGGTCAGAGTCTGCTCCAATATACTACTCGTGGCAGGTGGTGGCTGCTGTTGCTGCGGCGGCGGCAGGTGCTGCGGCTGTTGCGGCGGCAGTTGCTGTCTCGTTAACAATCTAGGACCTCCCTGATTCTGATTATATGCTTGCGGATTCAGGGCATTGTTAGGGTTACTCCAGGAAAATTTGGAATCTTTCCTCCAATTGGGATTATAGTTGTTGGAATTATAATTCGGCTTGTAATTTCCAACATATTTTCCCTCTTCTATATTTATCAGGCACTCATCCCTACTATGATTTCCCTCACAGATAGCACAAACTTCCTCGACAGCAAATCCTCGTAATTCATCTTCATTTAATAAGTGTTTCATTGCCTTAGTAAGGAATGCTACCTGTGATTTCATAGTGCTGTCGGCCTCATAGTCCTTGACAGCAAGTACCCGTTTACCCCCTCTTCTTGCAGTCGGAAACTGCTCCTCATTCTTGGCCAGATTTATCAAAACTTGCAATGCCTCGTCTGGATCTTTATCCAATAGTAGTCCATTTGCTGCAGAATCAATTCGAATGCGAGTTTGTAAGTTAGCAGCATTATAAAATTTAGTTACCTGATTCCAGACGGGAAATCCATGCATTGGGCAGTTCCGAAGAAGAGTAGTAAATCTGTCCCAGGCCTCGTGCATCGGCTCGTCATCTTCCTGTTGAAAAGTAGCAATTTCATTACGTAATCGCTCAGATAAATGTGAAGGATTAAAACGAGATAAAAATTCACGAGATAAATCTGCCCAAGTTCTAATTGAACCCGGCGTAAGTTTATTCCACCAAGTTTTAGCTCTGTCCCTCAACGAATGGGGGAATAACCGAAGCCTCAGTATCTCCGGACTAACTCCTGGTAGTCTAAACGAACCACAGATCTCCTGGAACGTTTTGAGATGCTCCCTAGCATCGTCTGTCGCAGAACCACTAAATTGCCTGGCGTTGTTGATCATACTAAACATGACAGGTTTAAGTTCGAAGTTGTCAACATCAATATCCGGCAGCGTGGTCTCCAGCTCTACATGATCGTTCAGCATGTAGTCACGACATGACCGTCGTCCATCTGCTGCGGGCGGGTCACCGACAGGCGGGTGGTTATCGCCAAGGGGTGGTATGTGACCGCCGGCAGGTTGATTATGGCCCATCTTCTCTAACTGTTCCTCGAGATATTCGTTTCTGTCTAAAAGTCGGCGAAGTTGCTTCTTGAGACTAAAGGAACATTCGATTTCCGGATCTAATGGATACTCAAGATCTTCACCTCTTTTAGATCTGCGCATAAACAAGAAAACCTCGTGAAAAGCAAGAGTTGAAAACACTAAAGAAAAATTAAAGAAAATAAAAATAAAAACGAAAAACAAAAACAAAAATAAAGAAAAAGAAAAAGAAAAAAACGAAAAGTGCAAGAAAAGAAAGATGTAGTTATGTTGCCAATCTCCAGCAACGGCGCCAAAAACTTGTTGCGTGTAAAAGAGTCTATCGCAATTTGTAGTGCAAGTGTACACGACGCAAGTAGTAAGTGATACGAAGTATCGGATATCGTCTCCACAGGGATTGGGCTAATAACTTCACCTTGTTTACTGCACGAAAGTAAAGGAAATAATTAAGAGGTTTGTCACGAGAATAATAAAATAAAAACGCAAATAAAAGGATTGAGTTTATCAAGATAGAGAGAATGGGCTGGTATTGAATTGCTCGGTAGTGCAGGTATTGGATTGCTTAGGGACTCCAGTTCTGTCGTCGCTCCCGTCGCCGACAGCACCTGTCGCGGCGGCTGTCCGTTGGCTGTCGCGGCAGCGAACACACCAACTCCGTACTTCAAGTTTGGCAAGAATCCCAGATCTGCCTTGGCCTATCCCTAGGTCCAAGTCTGTCGATGATCACGTCTTTGATGACACCTCCCGGCGTGAATCGAAGGATGAACACCGATGTGTATGAATTCTTCTTTAGCCACTTAACCTTAACCTATCCCTAGGCACAAGATAGTTCAACTATAAACTAGAGAACTTGCTCTTATTTCTTTCGTATACTTAACTCTCCCGATGCTAAGTAAATGGATAACCTCACAATGCTCTCCCGATGCTCTTGCAAGATGTTAAAACCAAAATAAGAGAACTTAAAGTTTATTTTATTGAACTGAAAATTCCTAAAACAAAACAACCCTTGCAACTACTTTACAAATCAACTCGTGACCCTAGGGGGAATTTAGAACATGTCGGTGATGGGTGAACGACAGAGGGGTTTAGGCTTCGGTTATGGGGTATTCGATGCCTCCTAGGTTAAATCTATGCCCTTATATAAGCTTTGGGCTCAAGTATTCTAATTTAACAAGGATTACAACTTTAATGAAAAGTAAGATTCTAATTAATACTTAATCTCTAAGGATTCCTACTTTTCAGCCGCCTCCTTGCTTTATGGGAATTCTTCTCCTTGAGCTTTGGCTTGACATATCTTTTGATCCGGGGTTTGGAAAATTATATGGCTTTCACACGACAGACGAGCAGATTTTTCTCTATCTATCGCGGTCCACTTTACTTTTCCTCTTCATAACTCTGCTGTCACCATGCTGTCACGACAGGTCCATGGCAGCTTCGTCTTCTTCGTCTGCTTGTCCAGTTCAGCTCTTCTGCTTCTCTGCCCTGCGCCTGCCTTCTTTGTCAACTATGGCAGATATCTGCAAAATAAGCCATCTTTTAGTAGAATCCGTGCTTTTAATCTATTTGTGATGTTTTACTGAAAACTAACCTAAATGCAATGCAATGATGCTTGAATGCATCAGAAATATGGGTTAAATAGGGTGTAAATAATAGAACTTTTACACACTCAACAGCTATCGAGGAAAAGGAAGTGAGCTACCCAAGGGAGTTGAACTATGTCAAAGATGGTGAAATCTTGGGTGATCCATCCAATGGGGTAACCACTCGGTCTTCTCTTAGATTAATGAATCATGTTGCATTTATCTCATGCATAGAGCCTAAGAATATTAAAGAAGCATTGAAAGATGACTTTTGGATTATGGCTATGCAAGAAGAGTTAAATCAATTTGAGAGAAGTAATGTTTGGACATTAGTTGATAGGCCTAGTAATCAATCTACAATAGGAACTAAATGGGTCTTTAGGAACAAGCTAGATGAGAGTGGTAACATTGTGAGAAATAAAGCTAGACTAGTAGCACAATGTTACACTCAAGAAGAGGGAATAGATTTTGATGAAACCTATGCACCCGTATCTAGGATGGAAGTCATTAGGATGTTGCTTGCATATGCATGTTATCATAATTTCAAGCTTTTTCAAATGGATGTTAAACGCGCATTTTTAAATGGTTTTATAAATGAAGAAGTGTATGTGGAACAACCACCGGGTTTTGAAGATTCAAAATTTCCAAATCATGTTTTCAAACTTACCAAAGCTCTTTATGGTTTAAAACAAGCTTCTAGAGCTTGGTATGAAAGACTTTCAAATTTTTTGATTGAAAAGGGATTTGAAATAGGTAAGGTGGACACTACACTTTTTATAAAAATGTATAAAAAATGACATCTTAGTAGTTCAAATTTATGTTGATGATATTATTTTTGGTTCTACTAATGAATGTTATTTTCAAGAGTTTGCTAAGTTAATGCAAGGTGAATTTGAGGTGAGCATGATGGGGGAGCTCTCATTCTTTTTGGGACTCCAAATCAAGCAAAAGAAGGATGGCACCTTCATCAACCAAGCAAAATACATAAAGGATATGCTCAAGAAGTTTGGCTTGGAGAATGAAAATCCTCAAGCCACTCCTATGAGCTCATCTACAAAGCTTGACAAAGATGAAGGAGGTAAGTGTATTGACTCTAAGCTTTATCGTTCTATGATTGGATCATTTCTTTACCTTACCGCAAGTAGGCCGAATATCTTGTTTAGTGTTTGCTTGTGTGCTAGGTTTCAAGCTAGTCCTAGAGAGTCTCACCTTATAGCCGTTAAAAGAATCTTTAGATACCTTAGAGATACTCCTTGTTTAGGTCTTTGGTATCCTAGAGAATCTACCTTCAACCTTCATGCTTGCTCGGATGCGGATTATGGGGGTTGCAAAATCGATAGGAAAAGTACTTCGGGAACTTGTCAATTCTTAGGTGGTATGCTCATATCTTGGTTCTCTAAGAAACAAAATAGTGTAGCCTTATCTACCACCGAAGCCGAGTACATATCCTTAGGGAGTTGTTGTGCTCAAGTCCTTTGGATGAAGCAACAACTCTTAGATTATGGAATTAAAGTTGAAACCATACCCCTAAAATGTGACAACACTAGTGCAATATGTTTAACTAAAAATCCCATCCAGCATTCTAGAACCAAACACATAGAAATAAGGCATCATTTCATTAGAGATCATGTCCTTAAGAAAGATGTGGTTATAGAGTATGTCGACACCTTGAATCAATTAGCGGACTTATTTACTAAACCTCTAGATAAAGAGCGTTTTTGGTCCCTTAGGAGAGAGTTAGGTCTAGCTAGCCTATCTTGACCTTTTAGGACCTCTTTTGTGCTTAAATATGCTTGATTTTGTGAAATGTCATGTTTATGTGTTTAGACTCCTAATTTCATCCATGCCTATAGTTAGGGGGAGTATGATTCTGTTAAAATATGCTTAGAACTGCTCATACATCATTTGCATACCTTTAGGAGATGTTAAGTTCGAGCCTTTGGTTGTTCTTTGAACCAAATATGTATTTCTGGGCTTATAGTATCGATACGGATCTACGCGTATCGATACCTGTTCTTCATTCAGTTTCCTAGAATTTTCTTCGCTTCACGGGTATCGATACGATTAATCTCGTATCGATACGGGTCGTTTCAATACGGACCCCTCCGTTTCGATACGACTTTCCAACGGGCATTTTTGCGGAAAAGTCAATTCTATCCCCGTATCGATACACCCTCAGGCGTATCGATACTCGACTGCGCAGATGGCATTAAATTTAGCTTTTAATGAGATTAACTTTTACCGAAATTCAAACTCTTCAAAACCTAAAAACCTAGCCGATTTTGCCTATAAAAAGGCCCTTCCTCCTTCATATTTTTCACACCTCAACTCAATTCTAAAAGAGTTTTTGAATCAAGCAAGGCTTTGTGCTCTCTTTCTCATCTTTGTGCTAGTTTTTCTTCAATCTTCCAAGTTTCTATCAAGGTAATCTCTCTTTTTCTTTTTCAATTTTTTTGTTTTTTTTTTGTTATTTTTGTTTCATCTTCTTATCTAAACCTTTGTTTTCTTCAAAATTTGTCTTGAAATTTTTCTCAAAATTTTTTACCTTGATTTTTACTCAAATTGAAGAAATCTTTTTTGCTTAATCTCTCTTTTAGATCATGGCACCAAAAGAATCTTCGAGGAAGCGTACAAGGGTTTCCCAAGCCGGTGAATCTTCCACCCTTGGAGCGATTGCTCGTCCAAACTGCTCAATCATCTATGAGCAATGCTTTGATGGCAATTCGGGTCTAACTCACTTCCGTCAATATGAGAATTATAAGATTCGTGCCGAAAGGGTAATCTCCGTTCCTTTCTCGACTCCGAGCATTTTAAGTTTGAATATCTTCCGTTATTTCTTCGATAGAACTTCATGGATTTCATCTCTATTCCCGGTTTTTTCTATCGCCTTTTGGTTTTAATTTTCTATGTTAATGCCAAATGTATTAGTCGTGATGGGGAAGTTGTTGCTATTAGTTCTTACCTCATGGGGAAGAAAATTATTCTTGATGTCAAATCCATTTGTGAGGTTTTCAAATTAGAGGATGATGGCCTTGATAATGAGCATGCTTTGGGGCATGTTCTTCATGGATCCGTCACCGCCCTAAATGCTCAAGACCGGATCTTACATTTGATGGTGTCTTGGTGGTTCCGTCCCTCCGGAGGAAAATATTCCACCATCCGTCAAGTGGATGATTTTTGGATTCGGTGCTTCCGTGAGAAAAGGCGACCAAATCTTGCTCGACTCATGTTCACGGAGATCGTCTACCTCGTTCAAAATCGTAACGCAACTCTCGTCACCTCCTTCACATACGGTACGGCTTTGAGTTATTTCTTTCTTAAAAAAGATATTGATTGCTCTTATGACTACCCAACTCCTCTCACCGATCCCATTGATGAGCGATCTCTTGCTCGGGCAAAATTTCATTATCTTAATGGTGAATGGGTACGTCTTGCCGAGTTACCACCGGAAGCCGCCGCCGTTTTTGAAGAAGCTCAAGCTCCTCAAGTCCCACAACCCAACATAGATGCTCTCATGACCTGTCTCAATGAGAAATTTACCGGGTTGCGCACGGACATGAATACTCGTCTTACTTCAATGGAAACTACCTTTGATACAAGGATGACGGGTATGGAGAATCGCCTCACATCTCTTGAAAGCGGGCACAATTCGTTGAATATTTCCATTGCCGCTTTCCATGATGAGTGGCGTAATAGTATGCGAGCTAATGAGCCTATGAGAGATGATGATGAAGACGAAGAAGACGATGCCTAGACGTTTCTTCTTGTTTGTCATGCATATCATTTAGGATTTTCTATTTTATGCACCTATGCTTTATGTTCTTAGGATTAAGGTTGTTTTAGGATTAAAACCTATGCTTTGATTTCTTTTTGCTTTTGTTTGGATTTCAAGTATGTTGCTATGATGAATAAAATTTATGTTGCTTATTATACCTTTGATTTCTTTATGCACTTAATTGTCTCAAAGATTTTTGATCTAACAAAAAGGGGGAGAAGAAACTAGCTCACAGTTCAAATATTTTGATTTTAATTCAAAGGTTACCAAGCTTATATTAAGGGGGAGTTAACTTTGTAAAGTTTTTCAAAAATGTCAAAAAATTTAAGTTTTAGTTTTGTTATATGAAAAAGGGGGAGATTGTAAAACCTATGTTTGATTTTGATATAATTAGATCTTTAAGGATCAATTTGTAAAACTTAAAATTGTTTTTATAAGTCCCTTAATAAGTTTTAAAACTCCAACACTTTAAAACTGATTTGTAAAACTCAAACTCAAAATATTTTCTTAGTGTTCCAAGGCAAAACCATTGAAAATCGTTCAGGTGTATCGATACACTATCAAGCGTATCGATACCTTTTTGCCAAACTTGGTTACTGTCGGAACACGTATCGATACGGTAAACCCTCGTATCAATACGCCCCTGTGTTAAAATTCAAAGAGTTTGAATAGCGTAGCGATACGGCAAACCCTCATATCGATACGGGCTTTATAATTTTTAAAATATTAAGTCGGTTTAAAAATATGACCGTTGGTGTCAGTTGGTTGGTAACCAAACTTTAAAAGGTCGTTGACCCGTATCGATACGCCTAACCCCCGTACCGATACGGATATCGACAGTGAGCTAAGTTCAGAAAAAGGTATCGATACGGACCTTACCGTTTCGATACCCCGTACCGATACGCTTACGCGCGTATCGATACCCCTTATTTATTGCACACAACGACTCTTTCTTTTCTGAGACAGGTACCGATACACCTTCCCGCGTACCGATACTGGTAGCTGCAGAAGTGCATTTATGGTGGTAAGAGGGGGTTCCAACGGCTCCATTTATGTTCCCAACCACCCAAACGGCTAGAAATCAATGAGGAGGTATAAAAGACACATCCAAAAGCTACAACAACAACTATTGATCTTCAAGAAAACACCTATTCATCAAATCCAAGCAATTGTGCCAAAATTCCTATTTGTCTAGAAACCCCAATTGTAATTTTCATTCATATCTTGTTCAATTGGGTTGAGTGCTTGTAATTGGGCTATCATTTGTATTGAGAGATACCTTATTAGCCAACAAATTTCTTTGTTCACTTGTGTGAGGATTGGGTTGAATTTTGGGTAGAAAATTCAACCGAAATTGTAAGGGTTGCCTCCTTAGCCTAGAAAAGGGGAAGAGCAATTAGTGGAATTGTTGCAAATCCTTAGTGTAGCTAAGGTAGTGGATGTAAAGTTCATTTGGAACTTGAACCACTCTAAATCCCTTGTCTATTATTTTTAATTTGCAATTTCCACCACAAAACCTTTAAATTTCCAATTCACCCCCTCTTGGTTTATATCGATCTTGCGATCCACTCAACAAAGGTTCTCAATATCGATATTTGTTATTGACATTTTATTATGAAATTATAAATATACGTTATAGTTATTTTATTATCGACATTCTTAATTTATTTCTTAATCTGACTTTATTGGTAAATTTTTATAGAAAATTACTAATGATATTAATTTTTTTGTGAAATTATTTTTTTAATTCATATAGTTTGAAATTTTAACTTAATTCAAAGATTAACATATGTTTCATAATTCCAAAAAATATGAAATTTAAATTTAATTTTTTTTGTCAAACCAAGTTATATGTTATGTTGAGTGGATCAATGGATTGATCAAAGCTAAGAAAGGAGTGAATTGGGTTTTTAAAAATTGTTGGAGTAAATAGAATGACTAATAATGAAGAACAATGAATTTTAGAGTGCTTAAAGTTCCAAATGAACTCTACAGCCACTACCTTAGCTACCACTAAGGATTTCCAACAATCCACTAATTGTTCTTCCCCTTTTCAAGGCTTAGGAGGTAACCTTTACAATACCGGTCAATTTTTCTACCCAAAATTTGACCAAACCCTCACAAAAGTACAAAGAAGAATTAAAGGCAAGAAAGATATCTCTCAATACAAGATTGCCCCTTTAAGTACAAACACTCAACCTAAATTTGATAACAAGATCAGAATTGAACACTACACAATTTGGGGTTTTACAAGAGATTGGAAAATAAGCACTTTGAGCTTGGATTTTTGCTAGGATGTTTATCTTTGATGCAATAGTTGTTGTTAGTCTTCAATTAGCTTCAATTTATACCTTCTTTATCAATTCTAGCCGTTTGGGTGGTTAGGATAATGAATATAGCCGTAGGGACCCTCTCTTTCCACCATAAATGCACTTATACAACTTACCGTATCGGTACACGAAGACCCGTATCGATACATGTCTCAAAACAGAAAGAGTCGTTGCACAATAACAAGAGAGGTGTATCGATACGCGGGTAAGCGTATCGGTACGGGACATGACCATTTCGATACGGGGAACATCTGTATTGATGCAATTTTTTCAACTGAGCTCACTGGAAGTTTCTGTATCGATACGGCAAGGAGTGTATCGGTACAAGACAACCACTACTTTAAATTTCAGTTACCTAACAATTGACACCAACGGTCAAAAACATTAAAGGCTTTCGATTTTAAAATTCCATAAAATTTGTATCGATACGGAGGACACTGTATCGGTACGTCATTCAAACTCCTTCAGTTTTTACAGAGGGAGCGTATCGATACATATTCAATCTGTTTCGATACGCTGTTTCGATTCGGTGAGGGGCGTATCGAAATGCGTCTTTCCAGTAGCCAACTTTGTAAAAAAGGTATCGATACGGCTGGAAGCGTATCGATACGCCTAAATGTTTTTCATTACTTTGACCTTGGAACACTTAGAAAATATTTGGAGTTTGAGTTTTTCAAATCAAATTAAAGTCTTAATGATTTATAAATCATTTGAGGGACTTAAAAATCTATTTCAAGTTTTCAATTTAATCCTTAACATACTTTGTTATATCAAAATCAAACATAGGTTTTACAATCTCCCCCCTTTTGATATAACAAAACCAAAACTTGAAATTTTTGACACTTTGAAAAACTTTGCAAAATAACTCTCCCTTAATATTAGCTAGGTAAACTTTAAGTTAAAAATCAAAATTTTAAGTGTGAGCTTGTTCCCTCTCCCTATTTTTGTTAGATCAAAAATAGAGATATTGATAAACATTGGCAAAAGGCATAAATAATAACAAAGCAACATAATATAGATAACCATTAAGTTCAAAGAAAGATAACATCAACATAAAATCCAAATAATAGAAAATCAAAGCATAGGTTTTAGAATGCAAACTTAGTCCTAAAAACATAATCGAAAGTGCATAAATATCCTAATTGACATGAATGATATACAAAGATGAACTACTACGCATCTCCATCGCCATCTTCATCGTCCTCATCATATGCATCATAATTCCTCCGAGATTGACGCCACTCGTCATGGAAAGCGGTAAGGGATATGTTCATCGAGTTGTGACCGCCTTCAAGGGAAGTGAGACGTGTCTCCACATTCTTCACACGATCTTCAAGACTTGTAAAACGTGTGTCTATAGCAGCAAATCCTGAACTCATCGCTTGATCCATGGAAGCAATTCCCGTGCGCAAGCCCGTGAATTGCTCATTGAGAAAGGTCATGAGGGCATCCATAGAAGGTAGAGGAGGAGGAGCTTGAGAAGCTTGAGCGGCTTGAGGATTAGCAATTTCTTTCGGAATATCATCACTAGGGAGTTCGGATAGACAAAGCCAATTTCCATTAAAGTACATGAACTTACCCCTTGAAAGAGATCTTTCATCGATAGGATCGGTGAGGGGAGTCACGTAGTCATGTGAACAATCTATCTCTTTTTGTGTGAAGAAATAAATCAAGGTCGTTCCATAAGTAAATGAAGTGACAAGAGTAGTGTGGCGATGTTGCACGAGATAGACAATCTCCGCAAACATAATCCGAGCAAGGTTTGGTTGTTGTCTTTGACGTAAGCAATGAATTCAAAAATCGTCAACTTGGCGGATAATGGAATACTTGCCTCCCGAGGGCTTAAACCACCAAGAAACCATCAAATGTAAGATCTGATCTTGAGCATTAAAAGCGGTGATGGAACCTCCCAAGACATGGCCAAGAGCATTCTCATCATCAAGACCTTCATCCTCTAACTTGAACACGTCACAAAGAGATTGAACATTGATGGTGACCTTTTTACCCATTAGATAGGAATTAACAACCGTAACAACACTCGATGGATTGACGACACACTTGACATTATCATAGAAAATCAATACCAAATTGCGATAGAAATAGGCGTGAATTTGAATAAAATCCATAAATTTCCATTCTTAGAGCAATGGTAAGTAAACAAATTTGAAGCGCTCCGAGTTGAGAAAAGGAACGGAGATTACCCTCTCCGGACGGATTTTGTAGTTTTAAAATTGTCGGAAATATGTGAGATCTCCGAAAGTCTTGAAGCACTGTTGATAGATAAGAGTGAGATTCGGGCGAGTACCATCTCCGGCATTAGAACCTTCACTGGCTTCACTAGTATGTGCTCTCTTTTTAGGTGCCATTGACTAGAGAAAAGATAAAAAAAAAACAGTGTATGCATTAACTTTCTCATTCAACCCATTTAAAATCAATAATCAAGATTTTTGTTAAAAAAATATCGATACGACTGGAAGTGTATCGATACGCCTGGACGTTTTTCAATACTTTAGCTTTGGAACACTTAGAAAATATTTGGAGTTTGAGTTTTTCAAATCAGATTAAAGCCTTGATGATTTATAAATCATTTGAGGGACTTAAAAATCTATTTCAAGTTTTCAATTTAATCCTTAACATATTTTGTTATATCAAAATCAAACATATGTTTTACATGTTCGGATATGAATATTCGATCTAAAATTTTTGGATATTCGAAAAATTGATTATTCAATTTTCGAATTTGATGCATATCGATATTTTAGTGTTTTAAAAATTTCGGTATTAAAATTTTTGGATCAAATCATATCTGATATTTAAAATTACACACCCCTAATAATGACAATATTTATATTGATTTATTGCCTAAAATATAAATATTACTTTCTATTTTTTTCAATTTCTCCTATTTCTAGAATAATTAAAATTTCAGTCATATTAGCTACTTAACTTAATAATATTAATTAATTTGTAAAAGATGTATTAATTGTATTTTATTTATAATCTTAAAAATTATTTATTGGTAATAGAAATATTGAATAGTTTGTATTACCAAGACAAAAGTTTTAAAGATACTTTAATTTTTTCCACTCATATTTATTTAAGATAACATGCCACGTGCCACTTAAAATGGATAGATTACCTGATGGGTGGATGTAGCATTTCCGTTTTAATATTACTATTAAGCGAGTTCTTGTTGATATCCTAAACTACTAAACTAGTTAAAGTAGATTATTTTAATATTTGACTCTAGTTATCGTTCACGACAAGATAAATACCAAGTATTCATAGGTCTCCTTTCGTTCTTTTTATTGTTTTGTTTGTTCACGAAAATCATTCAAAATCGACGAAAATTTATTCAAAACTTTGACCTTTTAACGCATTGATATTCTTCGATAATTGTTCGATGAGATTAATTTTAAAATATGTTTTTCATCTTCATGCAAGAACACTTCTTATCATTTAGATTTTTAAACGAACATCACAGAACAAAACTCCCCAAATACTAAAAATAATATTCTTTTGTGTTCAGTTTCACCGGTTTTAAAAAGGGTTTAAAAAATGATAAATATTCTATACACAGGCGGTGGAAACTGAAAGTTTCCACAAGTGCCTTAGTTTTAGGGTATAGGGTTTAGTGATTTAGGTGTAGGGGGTTAGAATTTAGGGATAGTTGTTTCAATTTAAGGTTTAGGGTTATAATTTACAGTTTATAAGTTAAAATCTAAAACCTCACCATATTACCCTAAAAACTAAACCCTAGCCTATAAACCCTAGATTATAACCCTAAACCTTAAATTGAAACAATTATCCCTAAATTCTACCCCCTACACCTAAACCCCTAAACCATATACCCTAAACTATCTCCCTATACCCTAAAATGAATGCGCTTGTGGAAACTTTCAGTTTCCACCGCCAATGTATAGGATATTAATCCTTAAAGAAAATACAAAATTAAAAAAGTGATAGAACACAGTAAAGGAAGTTCACCAATGTTTACAGTGATCACAAAATAAGTCAGAAAACAAAAAAAATTATGAGACAATTGAAAACGAAAAAAAATAATTTTGATGAAGAATATAATGAGGAAAAGAATTATGGCCTTGTTTAGTAAATAGTGGTTTGGGCAAAAATTAGAGGTTGTAAGCATAATTAGAGGTTTGACCAGTCAAATTCGTTAATATTATTGTTTGGTGAACAACGGATTGAAAGAGTGGATCGGGGTAAAACTGCTAATTTTGAAAAAGCTCTTAATAGGAGCTTTTTGAGATTAGAAGTTTGATATTAGAGTTATAAAAACTCTTTTACCAAACAAGTATTGAATATAATCATGTCCTTATATGTCATTTTGCTTGTTTAAATAATCTATAAGCTATCAGTTAATTTTACCAAACACTTTTATACAATCAACTAATACAATTTGCTAGTCAAATAAGCTAATGCAATCAGCTACCAGTGAATGTAATCCACCATCAACTATCTGCTAATTACCAAACATGACAAATAAAAAATGTCAGGACAAATAAAAAATATTATGTCATCCCTTTATTATTGACTTAACGGCCCATTAATAAAAATAATTTGAAAAATTTTAAAATATTTTTTTTTATAATTCAGTGACCAAAATCAAACAACCATTAGTTAAGGGACTATGAATATAATTTAGTCTATATTTTTGTACAATACGTATATGGTAAAATAAGTTATATTTGGTGACGATTTTCTAGAATTGTCACAAATAATAAAATTCTAGATTGTTCCACGGTAACAAGACGCGAAACGGGACAAAAAGAGGTGATTACAGAAGGAGAAATCCGACGGTCCAGATTAACTACACTTAAGGTTTCACCAGTACTTTGGAGAATTTATAATCCGAAATGAGGATAGCATTTTCAGTAGAGCAAAACCTCCTCAAAAACCTAAAAGGTAAAGTGTACTCAATCTCCTTCTTCTCCATTTCCCTATCAGCCGCCGCAATCCCTTCATCTCCACGGTGGTCCACCTTCCTCCGGCGAACCACTCACTCTCCCTTGCCGGACTCACTCACTTATCCTCACGTTGGCTCATCCGTACCTCCGGCCACCGTCAATCGCCCCCCCTTTCACGTTATTTTCTCCTCTACACTGCCTTTTCTTCTCTTTCTTTGTTTTTGCCTTCTCATTTCCTTCGTCGCCGTTGCCGCTCAGCATTCCTTTCAACCGCCTCACTCTCTCTCTCGTTTTATTTATCTCTGTTTACTTATATTCATTTTTTGTACCATTTTTTTATTTTCCAGAAAATTGCTTTCATTTTAATGCTTTTATTTATTTTAATGGTGATATTATGGCTTTAGTTGTTTTTAACAAGTTTTTAGTTGAAGATAAACTGTTAGAAAGCGTTTTTCCTTCATGTTTACAAGCGGTTTGAATTTGCTATTTTTTTTATCTGTTTTACAGTGGTATTTTAGCTTTGGTTTTTCAATTACATTTTTGAGTTGTAGAAAATGGAAATACAAGAAACAATCCTGCTTATTTCTCCTGGAAATGCAAGTCATTTGCATTTTTATTGGAAGTATTTGTTAGGACTCATGGTACTCATTGTTTTACATTTTAGCTAGCCTTGATTCTAAAATCAAGATTTTGAATTTTTTTCAGCTTAACAGTGGTGTAAGATGACAACCACTTTCACAGCCATGTCTTCAGTTGGCTCATTCATTGCACCTAATGGTCTGGTCATGGATAAGAAGCTTCCATCTTCTTCAAACAGATTGTCATCTTTCGCTTCAATTTCTTCATCCTCTTTTGTTAGTAGGCGAAATGTTGTTCTTAGAAGGTCTCGTCTGCCCAAGATTTGTGCAGCAAAAGAGCTGCATTTCAACAAGGATGGGTCAGCTATAAAGAAATTGCAAGTGAGTATCTGTTTCAAATGCTAATGAGTGTCTAATTGGATAGTGTTTTGCAGTTAACTGAAGTTAATCGTGCTCAATCCACTTTATGTTCTTTTGTTGTAGACTGGCGTAAACAAACTCGCAGATTTGGTTGGAGTCACTCTTGGACCAAAAGGCAGGAATGTTGTTCTTGAGAGCAAATATGGATCCCCGAAAATTGTTAATGATGGTGTGACAGTAGCTAAGGAGGTACGCCCTTGCTCTTACCGGTCACCGAAGTTGAAACTAGAATTGATTGCGTGCAAGAGTTTAAATGTTTTCTATGCTGTATGTTTCACCTATGACATATCAATGACTGATTGAATGTTATGACTATCGATTTCAAGGTCGAGTTGGAGGACCCTGTTGAGAATATTGGGGCTAAGTTAGTAAGACAGGCAGCTGCTAAAACAAATGACTTGGCTGGTGATGGAACAACAACATCCGTTGTTCTTGCCCAAGGTCTGATTGCTGAAGGTGTCAAGGTTTGTTATTCTATCTTCAAGTCATTATGTTTAGGTATAGAAGATCAGTTTAGTGTTTGTCATTTTCAGATTATTTGTGGTTAATGACTGAGTGCAATTGTTATTCAGGTGGTGGCAGCTGGTGCAAATCCTGTCTTGATCACCAGGGGAATAGAGAAGACGACAAAGGCTTTGGTATCTGAGCTTAAGGCCATGTCAAAAGAGGTATTCTTAATCCCTGCATGCTTTCTTGGTTTTTTGTAATTTATGTTTGAAGGGGATATAATGAGTGTGCCATGGGATTTAGGTGGAAGACAGTGAACTTGCAGATGTGGCTGCTGTTAGTGCTGGAAACAACTATGAAGTAGGAAATATGATTGCTGAGGCCATGAGTAAAGTTGGTCGAAAGGGTGTAGTTACCCTCGAGGAGGGAAAAAGTGCCGACAATAGCCTCTATGTTGTTGAAGGGATGCAATTTGATCGTGGTTATATCTCACCTTATTTTGTCACAGACAGTGAGAAAATGGCAGTAGAATATGAGAACTGCAAGGTATATGTTGTAATCATGAGGTTGAAGTTTCCATTCCAACAAACATAAGCCTTTCCTGTATTGAACGTTGACAATTGCCTGTGCATTTTGGTGGCAGCTCCTGTTGGTTGATAAAAAGATAACAAATGCAAGAGATCTTATCGGCATCCTGGAAGAAGCTATTAGAAGTGGATACCCAATTTTGATAATTGCCGAAGACATTGAACAGGAAGCCTTAGCAACTCTGGTTGTGAACAAACTTAGAGGCTCTTTGAAGATTGCTGCTCTCAAAGCTCCTGGTTTTGGAGAACGCAAGAGCCAGTACCTTGATGACATTGCTATTCTTACTGGAGGTTTGTAGAACTCTTTTTTATTTGCTTATTTCCCAACACCTCTCTCATGTGTATGCAGGCATGCACATGGACTAGCACACACCATTTATGCACTAATTATCGATTTATATCTACTGTTTGTGTACAGGCACTGTCATCAGAGATGAGGTTGGGATTTCCTTGGACAAAGCTGGCAAAGAAGTCTTGGGTCATGCTTCTAAAGTGGTGCTTACCAAGGATTCAACCACCATTGTTGGTGATGGAAGCACCCAGGAAGCAGTGAACAAAAAAGTTGCACAGATTAGAAATCTCATTGAGGTTGTAATCTAAAAATTAGAATCTTAAAATTTTAATTGTGGTTATGAGTATTTCATGCGGGCTTCTTGTTCTTGCAATGTCTAAGGCATTATTGCTTCAATGCAGGCTGCAGAACAGGACTATGAGAAGGAAAAACTTAATGAGAGGATTGCTAAATTATCTGGCGGTGTTGCAGTTATACAGGTAACCGTAGTTGAAGAAACATTCTATGTATTTTATCTGAATGAAATTTGATTCAAGAAATATGTTATTTATGTCTAATTTGTTGTCTAATGTTCTTTTGAAATTCTCAAGGTTGGAGCTCAAACTGAAACAGAACTTAAAGAAAAGAAGTTGAGAGTAGAAGATGCTCTAAATGCGACCAAGGTAAAAATCTCGTAGCTTGTCATGATGATTGTGTTTTAATTGTTCTTCAATACCATATGAAATGGCAAGATTTTATCGATTTTCAGGCGGCAGTTGAGGAAGGTATTGTTGTTGGTGGTGGATGTACGTTGCTAAGACTTGCTTCTAAGGTGGATGCTATTAAGGATTCACTTGCTAACGATGAAGAAAAGGTTAGCCTTATCTCATCCTGTTCATGATAGATTTCAGAATGTTTCAAGTTCCTTACTAAATTTCTTGATTTGCTATAGGTTGGAGCAGATATCGTTAAAAGAGCATTGAGTTACCCTCTAAAATTGATAGCCAAGAATGCCGGTGTTAATGGAAGTGTTGTGAGCGAGAAGGTACGGGATGTAATGTTATGAAGTTTCCATTAGCATTGAGCAGTACTCTACCATTTTATATAGCTTGCTAATTGGTGGTTTTCGCTTCTGTTATTTAATTATTTGCAGGTGCTCTCCAACGACAACCCTAGATATGGGTTCAATGCTGCCACTGGAAATTACGAGGATCTTATGACTGCAGGAATTATTGATCCAACCAAGGTTAGTAAGAATACAAATTAATTATAAGATGCATATTCCGGGTTTGTAATATTGCTTGCATATCAAACCGGGATTCATTCCCAGCTTCAGTTGTGGTACAGAAATCTGGAAATGGTTACATCTTTCATCTTTCTTAATATATAGGTGGTCAGGTGTTGCTTAGAGCATGCAGCTTCGGTTGCCAAGACATTCTTGATGTCTGATTGTGTGGTTGTCGAAATAAAGGAACCCGAGCCTGTGCCTATGGGCAACCCCATGGATAATTCAGGTTTGCACTTCTGAATCTTAAGGGACTCCTTGTTCTTTTTTGTTGTTGTACACACTAGATAACGAGTACTAACATGTCTGGATTGTCGTTGGATTATGGCAGGATACGGCTATTAAAGCACAGATGTTAGAACGGGAAGTGAATAAGGTATCTGATCTCCATTGTAGCAAGGGTGAGTGTGTTTAGAGTAGAATGCATGTCTTTTCGTTGTTGATTAATTGAGGGAACATTCATAAAGATTATGTAACAATTTTGAACAATTTTTTCAATGAAAGGAACAAGTTTGATATTTCCGTTGCTGGATTGTGGTTTTCAGATTTTTTGGCTAAATAAACCTGGAACCTTACATTGCCAATAAAAAATTATATATTATATGAAAAATTACTCAAGTGCAAATTAACTTGTGGGTATGTATGATGAAATAAGGGTCAAAAATTACGCATTTTAATGAATTGTTAAAGCCTCCCATTTGGACCAAAATAGGGGGCGGGGTTGTGGAGCAAAAATTGTGTTAATGAAAAAAAAGGAAAAAACCAAATGATTTGTTTTTCCCCCCTAAAAAAACATGTGCGCTACCTAGGAATATATGAGCCATGTCTTTAATCGTTAATTTAAAATAGTATATTTAAGTTTTGCTGATTGGTCATACTTATTTTTAGATCAGTTTTATTCATAAAGAAAAAAAATCAAGATGAAAAGTTTATAATTTGAACCAAAACGAAAACTAACGTCCAGATCATAAATAAGATCAAATAAAAGATAAAATATATCAACATCATTAAAAAAATTATATTGCAGAATTAGGGTATGTTGACAATACGTTTATTATCAAAACTCAATCGCGAACAAGAGCAGTGACTAATTTACATCTAAATCTAGTTTAAAGGCCCAAAGTAAGAAGATCAACAAAATAACTAAAAGAGCGTCATTTTGAAAAGCGAGTCATAAAGACATATTATTAAAAGAATGAAATTAAAAAATAAAAGAAGATGATCGCCGACAACTAATTTTAAGGCTAGTATCATCGCCGATCTTATAATATAGATGAAGCAATTAAGTTAAAAAAAATCAAAGAGAAAAAAAAGAAAACAACTAGATTTGTTTTTTATATTCTCTTCATTCTAAGTTAATTTAGAATTATATTTAAGATTTGTTAAAAGAGTAATATATTTAAAAATTACGTTTCACCTTCATTTCAAATCAATCTTTAAACTTTTGAATTACTATCTTCAATTGGTTCTTAAATTTTTGAAAGTTTTAAATTTATTCTTAAATTTTGAACTCTATTTTAAATTAAACTTTGAACATTCTAATTTCATCCTTAAATTATCAGTTTAATGTTAATTATATCTTGTTTAATAAAATCCTTATATGGCGTGTTTATTCAATATTAATTGTCATTTAAATATTAATGATGAAACATAAATGATAATTTAGAACCCAACAAGTGGTTTCAGTAAAAAAACAGATGATCTTCATTCTAGGAGACCCGAGTTCAATCGCTTTATCTGCAAGGTGTATGCATATTGTCAAAGTGTTAAGAATATCCATAAATAAATACTACTTAAAAATTTAAGGACTAAGCAAGCACGTTTGGCCGATTGGTTAAGATGCTAATCTATGTTCTATCATATTCCATAAGATCATGGATTTTAGACCCACTAAGAGCAATCCAAGAACTAATATAGAATGATGGTCATGATTTGAAGATGAAACTTAAACATTAAAAAGTTTAAGAACGAATTTAGAATGAGAACCATAGTTTAGTGAAGAAATTAGAACATTTGAAAGTTTAGCGATAATTTAAAATAGGGTAATATTCACCAGTGGTCCCTTTCGTTTAGGGTGTGTTCTATTTTGGTCACCAGAATTCAAAAAAGATTATTCTGGTCACTTACGTTTAGAATCATTTCTATTTTGGTCCCTTGGACGCCAGTCTCCGTTACTTCAAAAAATTAGTTTCTGATTTAACCCCCAAACTTTCAAAATTTTATTTTTCGCCATCTCCTCCAAAAATTATAAAACTAAAACCCCAGAAAATTAATTCAAAACCCTAACCTCTGCCTCCCATCACCTATAAATTCAGTACACACAAAGAACACAGAAAATCACACAACCGGAAATTCGTATGGAACAACCTAAAACCATTGATTTTGAAAGCTTAACCTTTGAAAATGGTTATCTTTTGTCACATTGGAGCCAATGAAAAATGAATTCCATCTATGCTATCATGCTATCAAAGACTAATGACAAACATCCTCATGGTATTTGCAATGTCAAACTAATTCCTCTGTTTTCTGTGTTTTTCCCCCCCCAAAAGTTATCATAAGCTTGAAACTAGTAGCTTTTTTGGATCTCCCGCAACTCCTCCATAGATATACGAAGCTGAATTCGATGATTCGATCTTGGTTCAAACAAGAAATATTATAGAACCTTACTTTGATTGGATCCTTTGATCCTCTTGTAAAAACCATGAGATCATCCGCAAAACACGCTAACTTCTTCCAGCATGGATGGTGTTGACTTAAGTCCTGCATTCAAGAGCTTCATCATTCAACATAGAAGAAGAAATATCTATGAGAATGACAAAAAATATCCCCCTGAAATTGCTTGCTCTTATCTGTCATCAGATCACACAAAATGAGAAAATGAGACGAAGAATGATTCAAGAGAATTGATTTTTCAATTAATGGACTTGAAAATTATAACTCTTGCAATGTGGAATTACAATATTAGTAATAAAGAAAAACGGGTGATGGAGAAATAATAGGCTAACTGGTATACAACACAGAATATCAAAGTGACAAAATTTTAAAGCCTTCGATGATAAGTTTTAACGTCACCAATAATCACCACACGAACAGCTCCCGTGTTTGAAATGGTGAAATCTACTAACATCTCTCACGACAATTTCTCGTCGAGTAACCAGAGCTATTAACTTAATAGCATTGTGGCAGTCATTGTAAATTTGATGGCTCTACAAGATTTGCAAAGGTGATTCATTCATAGTATTTAACAGACCAAAAGCCACTGCTAATTTCTCAATGTGGTACAACAATACACGCTGTTCTTGTTCATCCACATCATGAAGCAAAGTTTTCTCCTCCGGAACATAACCACGCTTCGAAATTTGGTGAACCAAGCTATCAACCTTCTGGTAAATCTAATCTGTCTAGACATGGGATTTGTCTCCAGAGAGGAAAACATGTGATCGTTTATTAACTTCAATCCAACTGTAGACATGAAGCATCTGTAAGCCCTTTCTTCTCAAAGTCTGCAAAACAGTTGCTGCTTCTTTTAACCTGCCTGATTGGGCCTTGCCTACGAATTTTCGGTTGTGTGATTTTCTGTGTTCTTTATGTGCATTGAATTTATAGGGGAGGAGAGGCAGAGGTTAGGGTTTTAAATTAATTTTTTGGGGTTTTAGTTTTATAATTTTGGGGGAAGATGGTGAAAAATAAAATTTTAAAAGTTTAGGGGTTAAATTAGAAACTAATTTTTTGAAGTAACGAAGACTAACGGCCAAGGGACCAAAATAGAAACGATTCTAAACGTAAGTGACCAGAATAATCTTTTTTTAATTCTGGTAACCAAAATAAAACACACCCTAAACGAAAGGGACAACTAGTGAAGATTACCCTTTAAAAAGAAGGGTCATGGTTTAGAAACATGTGATGCAATTAACTCTAACACTAAAAAAGATCAATTAAGGACCGCCCTGACTCAAAATTTAAACCATCCGCCACGACCCTAACTCTAATATATTATATCCTGACCCGCCGACATAATAAAAGCATAACTCGACACCGATATTTTAATAAAAACCAATTAAACCTGACTCATCTGAAAATAATAATAAAATTATTAAATATAATATATAAAAATATCGGGTTAGAGAGTTTTCACCTAAACTCAAACTCTCCCCGCTTTTATTTTTTCCATAATCCGTCCAAACCTGTTTTTTAATAAAAACTCACCCCTACTAGGTCGAATTAGGACCCGATAGAAACAGGTTATTTTGTCATCTCTAAGATCAATGTCTAAACGTGTAAATATGATCTTTTAAATACACTCTCATTAAGCGATTAAAGACACGTTCAACAATATACCTATAATTGGGGGTTAAAGGAGGCAAACACAAATATCTAAAAAGTGAGTAGGTATAACACCCCGATAAATATGGTGTCTAAATATAATAAATGATATTGGCATTTGTAAAATTTTAATAGTTTAGGGTCTTGGGCTCAATATTTTTCTTACCTTTGACCTTTTGAAATAGGAGAAAGGAAGGAAAAAAAATGGGAAGTGCAACCAAGGGGACTCAAACCCTTGTCCCTTGGTACGGGTGATGAAATGCTCAACCATCTAAGCTAAGGCCACCATTGGTCTTAGTCTGATTTAGCTTTTATTTAACTTATTATGTTTCAGATATACCAGTAATAGATGATTATCTGAACCCTTCACCTGCCCATTTATTTTTGGTACGCACATTCAAATCTGTTACCCGAGAGAGAAAATATCTCTGATCTCCCCCACCGCCGTTCAACATCTCTGATCTCCCCCACCGCTCGCTGGTGGCCGTCATCGCCCCCTCTACCGTGTCTGTCGTCACGCACCGATATCGGCCATTAACTTCACTCGCAGCGTCGCACCGTTGCCCGCTGTGGAGAAAGCCTTGAAGGTTCGTCAGAAACCTTAGTTCACCGCCTCTGTTTTCTTCGATTTCGTTGACGTTCGTTGTCCGTGTACCGCACCGCGACTGCTCATGGGTTCGCTGTCATCTCGCGACCAAGTCCCGATCCTCTACTCGCCTTGAATCTTTGTCGTCTGTCGTGGAGAACCGCCTGGAGATTTGACAGGAAACCAAGGTTCTCTCTTCTGTTTTTTCTACTGTTTACACTATCAGGAGTCGTCCGTTCGTAGCACTGTTTTTGCCATCGTTTCTGTTGAGTGGATCATATAATCGATTTAAGCCAATAGGGGGTGAATTGGATTTTTAGAAATTTTGGTAGTGAAGTGGAAAGTAAAAATTTTCTAGACAAGAGATTTAGAGTGATTCAAGTTCCAATTGAACTCTACATCCACTACCTTAGCTTCACTAAAGATTTTCCAACAACTCCACTAGTTGATCTTCCCCTTTTTCTAGGCTTAGGAGGAAACCTTTACAAAATGGTCAATTTTTCTACCCAAAAATTGACACAATCCTCACTCAAAGATTACAAAGAAGTTTAAGGCTAATAGCTAGTATCTCTCAATACAAATGTAGCCCTTTTTACAAGCACACAACCCAGTTAAACAAATAAGATTGGAAATACAAGATTCTACAATTGAGGTTTACAAGAAAATATAGGATTTTAGCACAATAGCTTGAATTTGATGTTTGGATATTTCTTTTTGGATCAATAGTTGTTGCTGGTGCTTTTAGAAGTCTCTTTTATACATTCTCATTGAATTCTAGACGTTGGGGTTGTTGCCTTCATTATTATAGCCATTGGGATGTTATCTTCCCTCCATAAATGTAGTCTACAACTACCCGTTCCGAAACGCCCAATCCTGTTTCGAAACAAGCCAAAATAGAAATAGTCGTTGGGGTGTAATAAATAGGCCGTACCGAAACGGACACGATCGTTTCGATACGCAAGAGCTTGTTCCGAAAAGTTCTGAAGCTCGTTTCGAAACAATTTACCACTGTCAAAACCTGTATCGAAACGACTTAAAAGCGTTTCAATACGCTTTAACCGTATCTTTAAAATTAGTTATAAAAATTCAACGGTCATATTTTGAAACCAAGTTTGAAATTCGTTTCGAAATGTTTGAGGTCGTTTCGATACTGCCGTATTGAAATGGTTCAAACCGTTCTGTTGTTCTTCATCCGTTTCGAAACACAAATAGCCATTTCGATACACCCGTATTGAAACGGGAAAGTTAGTTCCGAAACAGAGGTTAACAATTTCAAAACGTTCCGAAACGCCTAAAGACCGTTTCGAAACGGTTACTCAAAAATCATTGTTTTGACTTGGTAAATACTTAGAGAAATTTGAGTAATCTTAAGTTTTGACTTGGACATTTTTCTTAGAACACATAGGGAGGTTTTGAGGACTTAAAAAATTCATTTTCTCTTTTTCAATTTAATCCTTAAATCCTTTGTTATATCAAAATCAATTCATTAGTTTTACAATCTCCCCCTTTTGATATAACAAAATCAAGTTTGACTTTTTAAGAATTTTGAAATCTTGAAGACGTTCTAACTCCCCCTCAATGTAAGATGGGTTTTAAAGTTTTGAAGAGATTTAAAATTCAAGTGTTTGAAACTCAAAACCAACTTTAAAAAATGGCGCTTATATTACTTCTCCCACTTTTTGTTAGATCAAAAAGAATAATAATCAAGGATAATCATGAGAAGAAACAAGGTTATAAGCAAGAAACCAAACAACATAATATAGATATCATTAAGTTCAAGAAACAAATAATCAAACACAAATACTTAAAGCATTAGAATTTAAGCTCAATCTCAAAGAAAATAATCAAAGAATAGGCCTTTAAAACATAAAAAGATAGATAGGGTCAAACTTAATCCTAATATGATAGACTAATATGATATGCAATATAAATCTTAAGCCTCGTCATCGTCGTCACCACCATCATCAAGAGAATCATCATTGTCTTTATCTTGAGCACGACGATAGTTCCTCCAATCACCATAGAATGTGGAGAAAGATAAATCCATAGATGATTGTTGATTCTCAAGAGTGGAGACGCGTTCCTCCAAAGATTTCATGCGAGTGTTGAGAGTACCAAAACCTGAAGCCATGTTCGTATCTATCGAGTTGAACCGCTCGGTAAGAAAAGCCATAAGTGCCTCATTGTTAAGAGCCGGAGCTTGAGGTGGAGGCTCAACTTGAGGTTCCGGAGCTCGCGTATCAACACGAACCCATTGGCCAAGAGTATAGCGAAACCCAAACTTAATGAGAGAAGATTCATCAATCTTTCTCTTGCGGGGTTCCGGAGAATCATAAGAACAATCAAAATTGAGGGTACCAAAGATATAGCTTAAAACAGCCACATAAGTGAAGGATGTAAGTGCACCGGTGGCATGAATCTTCACTTGATGGACCATCTCGGCGAACATGATTTTAAGAAGGTTTGGTCGTTGTCCTTGGCGAAAGTACTCCAACAAAAAACAATCAACTTGACGGACGTGGGCAAATTTACCTTCTAAAGGGCGGATGAACCAAGAGATCATCAAATGGAGGAATCGGTCATGAGCATCCAATGTGAGAACGGATCCGATGTGAGCACCAAAGCGATTCTCATCCTCAATACCTTCATCTTTGAGCCTAAGAACGTTCTCTAAAACGGGTATATCAATAGTGAACTTCCTGCCCAAAAGGTACGATTCAATGCCAATCACCTCGGTATGATCTTCATTATCAATAAGAACGACATTGAAGTAGAATAGCAGGACCATATTGTAGAACTATTGTTTTGATATAATAATTGAAAAATGTTTTGGACTAATTTGAAAAGAATTTAAAACTTGTTTTTAAGTCCAAACAACTTGAATTTATGTTTGAGGTATTTTGAAAGGTTTTTGGCAAAGATTTTTCATGTTTTCAATAGCCAAACTTGTGATTTCATGTTACCAGTATCGATACGGTTGTACCCGTACCGATACCTTTTTGCCCCAGTTTGGCCACTGTCAAAACCCGTATCGATACAAGGGTTTAGTGTATTGATACGGATCGGGGTCGTTTCAATACGCCAGGTAAGCGTACCGATCCTAGTTCAACCATCCCAACGACTATTTCCCAACGGCCATTCAAATGTGGACCCGTACCGATACGCCCTCAAGCGTATCAATACGCCTCTACTGGCAAGAGCCTAACGACTAGTTCCTATGAAGGCCGTATCGATACCGTTCCACGTGTATCGATACGAATAGCTGCAGAACAACATTTATGAAGGGAAATAAAGTCCTCAACGACTCCAATTCATCCCCAACGGCTAGTAACGGCTACAAACTCATTTGGAAGTATAAAAGGGACCTCCAAGCATCAAGAGAAGGCTAATGCTCATATTGTCAAACATCAAATGATCAAAGATTGTCTTTGTGCTTAGATTGTCATTTATTGTATAGACAAACACTAGTGAGCCAAAATTGTCAAATTTGCTCAAGTGTTTTAGGTTTTGGGTGAGTGCTTAATTGTGCAAACAAGCACCTATTAGAGGGTTTTAAGTTTGCTTTCATTGTCTCTTTGTAAAGAGGGTTTTGATCAAGGCTTTGGGTAGAAGCTTGATCGGTTGTAAGGGTTTCCTCTTAATCCTAGAAAAGGGGACGAATCAATAGTTGATTGATTGAGAAATCCTTAGTGGGGAGCTAAGGTAGTGGATGTAGACCTTGGTTAGAAGGTTGAACCACTATAAATCATTGTGTCACATTTCAATTTAGCTTCCTTAACCCTTCCACCCAAATATCCACCTCTCCACCACTTGGTGAGCAATATTGGTTGATCGAATCGAGCCCCACACAACTCAACACATATGCTTGCAGACAATGTCCGAAATGCTCAAAAAGTCTAAAAAGGTCCATTCTCGCAAGAGAGCTACATAGCGGAATTCAAAGTGCTCGGAGTCAAGGAACACGATATCCACAACTCGCTCTCGCCGAACGGCTAAATCTTTGATGATTTTGAAACGGTCCTTAATCTCTTGATTCCTAAGACTCTTTTGAAAAAGGAGGGTAATGTTAGGACGTATGTTTGCTTGGGTTGAACCTTCACCCGTTTGAGTCTTGCGTTCCTTGTTAACATTTTCCATGAAATTCCTAAAAACACAAAGCAAGCAAAAAAATTTAAATGTATGCATTTAAATCCTTAATTCAATCCAATGAAAAATCAAATTAAGGTTTTAAAGAAAAACACTTTAAAAACGTATATACAAATAAATTTTTTTGAAGAAGAAACAACTTTTGAAAAAAAAAACCCTGAGTGAAAACAAATATATTCGAATAAAAAATTAAAGATTTTTGAAATTGTTTTTACAAGTTTTGAAGAACCCAAGTTGCAAAACATATAATATATACAAAAAAATATATTTTCTAACCTAAGATACGAATAAAATCAAAGGAAAAAGAAAAGGATGAAAATTACCTCAAAAGGATTTTTGGATGAATGAATGAAAGAAATTGCACCAAGTTGATGAAGCTTGCTTAGATTTTAGTTTGTGAGTAAAAGCTCTCAAGATTTGATGAAAAACAATGAGGTTTAGAGGGTTTTTTATAAAGAAAAATTAGGTTTAGGGTTTTTGGGAATTTTAATAAAAAGTAAATTTTAGCAATTAAAGCCCTTAAAAAGTTGTCCGGATACGCGTTTCGAAACAGACACTATCGTTTCAAAACAGGTGTACCGAAACGTTGACTGACGTTTCGAATCATATTGACTGTTTCGATACTGTGAAACATATATTTTAATTTTGATATAACTAAAGAACCTAAGAACTAAATTGAAAATGTGAAAACGAATTTTTAAGTCCTCAAACCTCTCTATATGTTTTAAACAATATGCCTAAGTTAAAAACTAATTTTATCAAATATTTTCTAAGTGTTCTTAAATCCAAAACCGTGATTTTCGAGTCACCATTTCGAAACGACCTTAGGCATTTCGAAACAGTTTTGAAACTGTAAGTTCATAATTCGAAACGGGTATAGAAACGATTTCAACACTGCCAACCCGTGTTTCGAAACAAGTTTTGAAACGGCTTAAGAATATTAAGACACCGTATCGAAACAACATCCAGTGTTTCGAAACAGTTTTAAAACTAATTTGAAAAATATGACCGTTGAATGTTTTTAACTGATTTTAAACAAGTCGTTAAGGCGTATTGAAACGATCTCAATCCGTTTCGATACGATCCTTGACAGTGGCAAAATGTTTCGAAACGACTCTTGGCGTATCAAAACAAGTATAACCGTTTCAATACGGGCTCTTTAATGCACCCAACGACTTTTTCTATTTTGGTCTGTTTTGAAATACGATCGGGCGTTTTGAAACGGTTGGTTGCAGACTGCATTTATGGAGGGAAGATAACACCTCCAACGACTCTATTGATGAATGCAACAACCACAACGACTAGAATTCAATGAGAAGGTATAAAAGGGACCTCTAAAAGCTTCAACAACAACTATTGATCCTAAAGCAAACATCCAAACATCAAATCCAAGCATTTGTACCTAAATCTCATTATTGTCTTGTAACCCCAATTGTATTTTTCATTCTTACCATTTCAATTGGGTTGAGTGCTTGTAATTGGGCTATATTGTGTATTGAGAGATACTTGTTTTAGCCAACAACTTCTTTGTTTCAATTGTGTGAGGATTGGGTCAAATTTTGGGTAGAAAATTTGATCGAAAATTGTAAGGGTTACCTCCTTAGCCTAGAAAAGAGGAAGAGCAATTAGTGGAATTGTTGCAAATCCTTAGTGAAGCTAAGGTAGTGGATGTAGAGTTCATTTGGAACTTGAACCACTCTAAAATTCCTTGTCTACCATTTTTATTTGAAAATTCCACTACCAAGAACTTTAAAAATCCAATTCACCCCCTCTTAGTTTATTTTGATCATTCGATCCACTCAACAATTGGTATCAGAGCCTACCTCTTTGAGGATTAACAACCACAAGAGGAGTTCCTAGGAAGAGTGTGATCATCCAAAAATCAAGAGATGTCATCTACCTCTGGTTCGAGCATGTATTAGTCTTAATCCACTACAAAACCACCTTTCTTCAATAGTGACAACTATCCGTTTTTGAAGAATCTGATGCGCCTCTTCATCAAGTCCAACAGTTACTTGGTTTGGGATGTCATTGAAGATGGCCCCTACATTCCATTGAAGCAAGATAGTGAAGGGAAGATGGTTTTGAAGAAAAAGATGGAGATGAGTGAAGAAGAGAGGAAGAAGATCCAAATAAATGACAAAGCTCTTCACATGCTTTTTTTTTTCTTTCGGTCCAGACATCTACTCCAATGTCTCATCCATTGAGAATGCCAAAGAAGTGTGGGATACTCTTGAGACCACCTATGAGGGAACCAACGATGTCAAGGAAACTAAGATTGGAATTCTCAATCTTAGTTATGAGAATTTCAAGATGGAGCCCGATGAGACGGTGTCCAAGATGTTTGATCGCTTCTCAACCATAGTCAATGGGCTTAAAGGATTTGGAGAGACTATACCGGAAGGCAAGCTTGTCCGGAAACTACTCTACTCACTTCCCGAATCTTGGGATGGGAAGAGAACCGCCATCATAGAAGCCAAAAACTTGAAGACTTTAAAACTTGATGAGCTAGTGGGTTCTCTCCTTACTCATGAGATTATGAAGCAAGGAAGGGAAGAAGAGAAGAAGAAGAAGAAGAAGAAGAAAATAGTAGAAAAGCTAGAGGTGGAAAAGAAGAAGAAGATGGGAATAGCTCTTAAAGCTTCATTACTTGAGAAGAGCTCTTCTAGTGAGGAGGATGAGCTAGAAGAATTGGCTATGATAGCCAAACGATTCTCACGCTTCATGGGGTCCAACTGGGGAAGAAAAATTCAAAGAAAGATGGACTTCAAAGGTAAAAACAAAGAATAAGCAAGGGATCAAATCATTTGCTTCGAGTGCAATAAACCCGACCACATACGTTCGGAGTGCCCTCAACTCAAGAAGAAGGGCTTTGAGAAGAATAAGAAGATGCTCAAAGCCAAGCTTGCTACTTGGAGTGATGAGGAGTCATCCGAGGATGACGAACAAGAAGTGGCAAACCTTTGCCTTATGGAACTTGAGGAAGATTCCTCCATGGTAACCTCTAACTCATCATATTTAGATTTTACATGTGATGAATTAAATGATGCATATGATGAGTTGCAAGAGGTCTATGATGAATTAGTTGAGAAATACAAGGAGTCGGTCATTAGGAATAAGAAAATTATTTCGGAATTAAAAGATAAAAATGACCCACTTTCTCAAGCTAATTTAAAATTTGAGAAAAAGATTTTAGGGTTGAAAGATGAACTAAAATTCTTCTAAGATGAAAATATTGACCTTAATAATATTCTTTCTCAATGTAATAGTGAACACCAAAAGGTGTTAGATGAGCTTAACAAGCTCAAAGAGTCTTTTAAAAATGTTGGTAATGTGAAGCATGAAATAGGTGAATCTTCAAAAACGAACCAACCTAGAAAAAAGACTAATAACTACAAACAAGGTAGCTTTCCTAGACATAGTAGAACTAAAAGGATTAGAAGTGTATGAGTTCCTAAGTAACTTGTAAAATCTAATAATATTTTTTCTATGTCACCTTGGATTCCTAAGGGAACCAAGTTAATGAGAACTAACACTCGTGGACCCAAAATGATTTGGGTACCAAAAACAAAAGTTTAATATCTTTGTTTGTAGGGGGAGCATTGCTACAAGGCCAAAGCACAACGTCAAAACTCGTGGTACCTTGATAGTGGATGCTCGAGGCATATGACCGTAGACAAGAGTAGATTCATGGATCTAAAGCCAAAAAGTGGAGGAGTGGTGACATTTGGTGGCAACTCCAAAGGCCACATTAAAGGTATTGGCTCCATAGGTAATCACTCTACTATTCTTATTGAAAATGTTTTGTATGTCGGTGGTCTTAAACATAACTTGTTGAGCATAAGTCAATTGTGTGATAAAGGATTTAATGTTTTATTTGATAAAAATGGGTGCAAAATTGTTGACATTAAATCTAATAATATTATGCTCATAGATCATCGCATAGGCAACATTTACATGGTGCATCTAGATGACATACATACATCTCATGCATGTTTGGTAGCACAAAATGAAAATGATGCATGGTTGTGGCATAGGAAACTAGGACATGCTAGCATTAGTGTTTTAGAAAAACTAGTTTCCCTTGATCTAGTTAGGGGTTTACCCAAGATTAAGTTCTCAAACGATAAAATTTGTGATGCATGCTCTAAGGGTAAACAACATAAGTTTTCCTTTAAATTCATTAATGATGTTTCTACAAGTAGATGTTTACAACTTATCGATATGGATTTATTTGGGCCAATTAGGACTATGATCTTGGGTGGTAAATCTTATGCATTTGTTCTTGTTGATGATTTTTCTAGATTTACTTGGGTTATATTTTTAAGTACTAAAGATGAGGCTTTAGAAAAATTCATCACATTTTCAAAACTAACCCAAAATGATCTTGAACTTAGAATTTCTCATATTAGAAGTGATCATGGAACCGAGTTTCAAAATTTAGGTTTTGAAGAGTTTTTGAATGAAAATGGTATTAGCCACAATTTTTTGGCTCCTCGAACTCCTCAACAAAATGGGGTAGTTAAGAGAAAAAATAGAACTTTACAAGAAATGGCTAGAACCATGCTTTGTGAAAATAATTTACCTAAATATTTTTGGGCGGAAGTCACAAACACCGCTTTCTATATTGTTAACCGAGTAATGATTAGGCCAATTTTAAAGAAAACACCTTATGAGATTTTAAAATCTAAAAAGCCTAACATTAGCTATTTTCATCCTTTTGGTTGCAAGTGTTTTGTTTTAAATAATGGAAAAGACAACTTAGGTAAATTTGATGCAAAAAGTGATGAAGCTATTTTCATAGGATACTCTTTAACCTCTAAAGCCTATCGAGTATTTAACAAGAGAACTTTAGTAGTAGAAGAATCTATACATGTTGTATTCGATGATAACCTTCTTCCAAGGAAGGATTCTTGTGATGATGATGATGTAGGAATCATAAATGCCTTTGATGGAGGACAAACTTCAGAGGAGGATAAGATTCCAACAAAAGAAGATGACACACAAGATCCACCTCTTGAAGCCTTGAAGGACTTGGCTCTTGAGGAAAAGGAAGTGAGCTACCCAAGGGAGTTCAACTATGTCAAAGATGGTGAAATCTTGAGTGATCCATCCAAGGGGGTAACCACTCGATCTTCTCTTAGATTAATGAATCATGTTGCATTTATCTCATGCATAGAGACTAAGAATATAAAAGAAGCATTGAAAGATGATTTTTGGATTATGGCTATGCAAGAAGAGTTAAATCAATTTGAGAGAAGTAACGTTTGGACATTAGTTGATAGACCTAGTAATCAATCTACCATAGGAACTAAATGGGTCTTTAGGAACAAACTAGATGAGAGTGGTAACATTGTGAGAAATAAAGCTAGACTAGTAGCACAAGGTTACACTCAAGAAGAGGGAATAGATTTTGATGAAACCTATGCACTCGTAGCTAGAATGGAAGCCATTAGGATGTTGCTTGCATATGCATGTTATCATGATTTAAAGCTTTTTCAAATGGATGTTAAAAGTGTGATTTTAAATAGCTTTATAAATGAGGAAGTGTATGTGGAACAACCACCGGGTTTTGAAGACTCAAAATTTCCAAATCATGTTTTTAAACTCACTAAAGCTCTTTATGGTTTAAAACAAGCCCCTAGAGCTTGGTATGAAAGACTTTAAAACTTTTTAATTGAAAAAGGTTTTGAAAAAGGCAAGATGGACACTACACTTTTTATAAAAAGGTATAAAAATGACATCTTAGTAGTACAAATTTATGTTGATGATATTATTTTTGGTTCTACTAACGAATGTCATTGCAAAGAGTTTGCTATGCTAATGCAAGGTGAATTCGAGATGAGCATGATGGGGGAGCTCTCATTCTTTTTGGGACTCCAAATCAAGTAAAAGAAGGATGACACCTTCATCAATCAAGCAAAGTACATAAAGGATACGCTCAAGAAGTTTGGCTTGGAGAATGCAAAGCCTCAAACCACACCTATGAGTTCATCTATAATGCTTGACAAGGATGAAGGAGGTAAGTGTGTTGACTCTAAGCTTTACCGTTCTATGATTGGATCATTGATGTACCTTACCGCAAGTAGACCAGATATCTTGTTTAGTGTTTGCTTGTGTGCTAGGTTTCAAGCTAGTCCTAGAGAGTCTCACCTTATAGCCATTAAGAGAATCTTTAGGTACCTTTGAGATACTCCTTGTTTAGGTCTTTGGTACCCTAGAGACTCAACCTTCAACCTTCATGCTTATTCGGGTGCGAATTATGGGGGATGCAAAATCGATAGGAAGATTACTTCGGGAACTTGTCAATTCCTAGGTAGTATGCTCATATCTTGGCTCTCTAAGAAACAAAATAGTGTAGCCTTGTCTACCACCGAAGCCGAGCACATATCCTTAGGGAGTTGTTGTGCTCAAGTCCTTTGGATGAAGCAACAACTCTTAGATTATGGTATTAAAGTCGAAACCATACCCCTTAAGTGTGATAACACTAGTGCCATATGTTTGACAAAGAATCCCATCCAACACTCTAGAACCAAACACATAGAAATAAGGCATAATTTCATTAGAGATCATGTCCTTAAAGAAGATGTTGTTATAGAGTATGTTGACACCTTAAATCAATTAGCGGACATATTTACAAAACCTTTAGACAAAGAGCGTTTTTGGTCCCTTAGGAGAGAGTTAGGTCTAACTAGCCTATCTTGACCTTTTAGGACCTCTTTTATGCTTAAAATTGCTTGATCTTGTGAAATGTCATGTTTATGTGTTTTTACTCCTAATTGCATCCATGCCTATAGCTAGGGGGAGTATGTTTATGTTTGCATATGTTTTTTCTGCTCATTCATGTCATTCATGCAAGATAGGCCTTAGAAAATTTCATTTTTCTGCACTTTTAGAGCCTCATCTGCACTTCCAGGCCCATGTGTGTCGAAACGGGTCCACCAGTTTCGATACAGATGCTTTAAATTTCTATCTGAGAAAAGAGTGTTTCGAAATGCCTTCCAAGGGTTTCGAAACATTTTTGCTACTGCCAAGGGGTGTATCGAAACAAGTTTCGATACGAGTCAACGAGGATTCGATTCGGTCAAACCCGTATCGAAACGGTCAACTAGTGTTGAAAAATCGGTCAAACCTCGGTGCACGCCTTTCGAAACAGTCGACACCGTATCTATTAAAGGGGTTTTAATGTTAAAGTTTAACTTAAATTAAAACTCTCCCAAAAACCCTAAAAAACCTAAAACGATTTTTCCTATAAAAACCCTCTAAACCTCATTGTTTTTCACCAAATCTTGAGGGCTTTTCTCTTAAACACAAGTCTAAGCAAGCATCAACAATCTTGTGCAAGGATTTTCATCTATTCATCCAAAATCCCAATTTAAGGTATATTTTCATCTTTTTCTTTTTCCTTAAATTTATATTCGAATCTTATGTTAGAAAATTTTAATTTTGTATAGTTTATGTATTTTGATACTTGGGTTTTTCAAAACTTGTAATTTTTTTTTCAAAATCTTCAATTTTTTGATTCGAATATATATGTTTTCATTCGTATTTTTCTTTACTGTTTTTTTGAAAATTGTTTTTCTCTTAATTTTTTTTGTTTTGTTTCTTTGTTTTTAAATTTTTTTTAAACCTAAGTGGGATTTACCATTGGATTGAATTAAGAAATCTCATGCATACACTTAAACTTATTTTTAAAGATTGCTTGCTCTATGTTTTTAGGATGTCTACGGAGAACGTTAACAAAAAGCGTAAGACGGGTCAAACAAGTGAATCGAGTATTCGTCCTAATCTCACCCAGCTGTTTCGAAAAAGTCTTCGGACTCCGGAGATGAGGGAGCGTTTCAATTATGTCAAGGAGTTTGAAGTTCGTCGTGAGCGTGTTGTTGACCTTACGTTTCTTGACTCCGAGTGCTTTCTCTTTCGTTACCTCCAACGTTTAAAAGAATGGGGATTCCTTGGTTTGATGAGTACCCTAGATATTTGCTACAAGCACATGGTTCTTCTCTTTTACTCAAATGCCCAATTCATTAATAGTGAAGACAACTCCGAAGTTGTTGGCCTTGAGTCTTCTATCTTGGGAAAGAGGATTCTCATTGACATCCCTTACTTAGAGACTACTTTTGGTCTTAAGAATGAAGGAATCGAGAATGAGAGTCACTTTTGTTCTCACACCGGTTCAGTGCTTACCTTGGATACTCACGATAGGTTCCTCTACTTGATAGTCTCGTGGTTTCTTCGCCCCCTCTGGAGGTAAATTTTCTCACATTCGTCAAGTAGATTATTTTTGGCTTGAATGTTTTCGTCGTGGTGAGCACCCTAATCTTGTTAAGATCATGTTTGCCGAGATAGTCAATAATGTTAAGCTCCGTGACACCTATGCACTCAAATCTTTCACTTATGGGACTGTTTTAAGTTACATCTTTGGCAAGCTTAATCTTGATTACACCTATGATTCACCGGAACCCCGCAAGCAAAAACTTGGGGCATCTTCTCTCCGAAGGTCCGACTTTCGATATATCAACAATGGGCAATGGGAATGTGTTGATAGGGAAGCACCTCCACCTCAAGTTGAACCTCAACCACAAGCTCCAGTTGCGAACAATGAAGCTCTCACGACTTTTCTCACAGAGCGGTTCAACTCTTTGGACACTAACATGTCTAGAAGTTTTGGTGCTATCAATACACGCTTGCAATTCGTAGAGGATCGTCTCCTTGCAAATGAGAATCGACTCACATCCATTGAGAATCAACACACTGCTATGGACATGTCCTTCTCCACCTTTTATGGCCAATGGATGGATTTTCGTCGTTCTCAAGCCAAGAATGACGATGATTCCATGGATGATGATGGTGACGACGACGAGGCTTAGGATTCTCATGTCATCTCATATTAGCTATGCATATTAGGTTTAAGTTTGCATCTTTATTTCTTATGTTTTATGAACCTATGCTTTGATTTTATTTGGGATTATGCTTTGAACTTATTGTTTAAGATTTATGTTTTGGATATTTTAATTTTATGAATTAATATTATGTTGCTTATTGCTTTTAACCCTATCTCTTCTCTATGAGCCATGTTTATTATTTTTGATCTAACAAAAGGGGAGAAGTAATCTAAGAGCCAAAATTCGTTTTAAATGTTTTAAGTGTTTTTAAGTTTTAAACCTTGAATTTAAATCCTTAAATATTTTTAAAACTTTAAAAACCCATTTTAAATTGAGGGATACTTGTTTTAGCCAACAACTTCTTTGTTTCAATTGTGTGAGGATTGGGTCAAATTTTGGGTAGAAAATTTGACCGAAAATTGTAAGGGTTACCTCCTTAGCCTAGAAAAGGGGAAGAGCAATTAGTGGAATTGTTGCAAATCCTTAGTGAAGCTAAGATAGTGGATGTAGAGTTCATTTGAAACTTGAACCACTCTAAAATTCCTTGTCTACCATTTTTACTTGCAAATTCCACCACCAAGAACTTTAAAAATCCAAT
Organism: Hibiscus tridactylites; assembly: GCA_958450335.1. Taxonomy (NCBI): domain Eukaryota; kingdom Viridiplantae; phylum Streptophyta; class Magnoliopsida; order Malvales; family Malvaceae; genus Hibiscus; species Hibiscus tridactylites. The sequence continues at coordinate 38,983,454 of OY288279.1, forward strand.
TCACCCCCTCTTGGTATCATTCGATCCACTCAACAGATACGGCTTTGTAGATGAGCTCATTGGTGTGGCTTGAGGCTTTGCATTCTCCAAGCCAAACTTCTTGAGCATATCCTTGATGTACTTAGCTTGATTGATGAAGATGACATCCTTCATTTGTTTGATTTGGAGTCCCAAAAAGAATGAGAGCTCCCCCATCATGCTCATTTCAAATTCATCTTGCATCAACTTAGAAAAATCTTGACAAAGCAATTCATTAGTAGAACCAAATATAATATCATCAACATAAATTTGAACTACTAATATATCTTTTCCGTTGTTTTTAATAAAAAGTGTTATGTCCACCTTTCCTTTCTCAAAACCTTTTCTAACTAGAAAACTTGAAAGTCTTTCATACCAACCTCTAAGAGCTTGTTTTAAACCATATAAAGCTTTTGACAATTTAAAAACATGGTTTGGAAAAATTGGATCCTCAAAACCCGGTGGTTGTTCCACATACACTTCTTTATTTATAAAACCATTTAAAAATGCACTTTTGACATCAATTTGAAAAATCTTGAAATCATGATAACGTGCACATGCAAGCAACATCCTAATACTTCCATTCTAGCTACAGGTGCATAGGTTTCATCAAAATTTATTCCCTCTTCTTGAGTGTATCCTTGAGCAACTAGCCTAGCTTTGTTTCTCACTAAGTTACCACTCTCATCTAGTTTATTCCTAAATACCCATTTAGTTCCTATAGTAGATTGATTTCTAAACCTTTCAACTAATGTCCACACTTTACTTCTCTTAATTTGATTTAACTCATCTTGCATGACCATAATCCAAAAATCATCTTTTAATGCTTCTTTAAAATTCTTCGGCTCAATGCATGATATGAATGCAACATGATTAAGCATTTTAAGAGAAGAGAGAGTAGTTACCCTCTTGGATGGATCACCCAAGATTTCACCACCTTTGACATAGTTGTACTCCATTGGGTAGCTCACTTCTTTTTCCTCAAGAGACATGTCTTGCAATGCTTCTAGAGGCGATTCTTGGGCTTCTTCCTCTTTAGATGGAATCTCATTCACTTTTGATGATTCTCCACCATCATTAGCTTCATTGATCCCTACATCATCATCATCACAAGAATCCTTTCTCGGAAGAAGGTTATCATTAAAAACCACATGAATAGATTCCTCTACAAGTAAAGTTTGTTTGCTAAACACACGATAGGCTTTAGAGTTTAAAGAGTAACCTAGAAAAATAGCTTCATCACTTTTTGCATCAAATTTACCTAAATTGTCTTTTCCATTATTTAAAACAAAACACTTGCAACAAAAAGGATGAATATAGCTAATGTTAGGTTTTTTAGATTTTAAAATCTCATAAAGAGTTTTTTTTAAAATAGGCCTAATCATTACTCGGTTAATAATATAGCAAGCGATGTTAGTGGCTTCCGCCCAAAAATACTTCGGTAAATTGTTTTCACAAAGTATAGTTCTAGCCATTTCTTCTAAAGTTCTATTTTTCCTCTCAACTACCATGTTTTGTTTGGGAGTTCGAGGAGCTGAAAAATTATGGCTAATCCCATTTTCATTACAAAATTCATTAAAACCCATATTTTGAAATTTCGTTCCATGATCACTTCTAATATGTGAAATTTTAAGTTCAAGATCATTTTGGGTTATTTTTGAAAATGTGATGCAGTTTTCTAAAGCCTCATCCTTGGTGTTTAAAAAGAGAACCCAAGTATATCTAGAGTAATCATCAACAAGCACAAAAGCATATGATTTTCCACCCAAGCTAGTAGTCCTAATTGGCCAAAAAAGATCCATATGAATTAATTGCAAATACCTACTTGTAGAAACATCATTAAATGGGTTTAAAAGATGATTTATGTTGTTTACCCTTAGAGCATGCATCATATATTTTATCATTTGAGAACTTAATCTTGAGTAAATCTCTAACTAGATTTAGGGAAACTAATTTTTCTAAAACACTAATGCTAGTATGTCCTAGTTTCCTATGCCATAACCATGCATCATTTTCGTTTTGAGCAACAAAACATGCATGTGATGTATGAATGTCATCTAGATGCACCATATATATGTTTCCTATGCAATGACCAATGAGCATTGTTTTATTAGATTTAATGTCAACAATTTTACATCCATTTTTATCAAATAAGACATTAAACCCTTTATCGCACAATTGACTAATGCTCAATAAGTTATGCTTTAGACCATTGACATACAACACATTTTCAATGAGTATGGTAGAGTGATTACCTATGGAGCCAATATCTTTAATGTGGCCTTTGGAGTTGTCACCAAATGTCACTACTCCTCCACTTTTTGGCTTTAAATCTATGAATCGACTCTTGTCTCCGGTCATGTGCCTCGAGCATCCACTATCAAGGTACCATGAGTTTTGGCTTTGTGCTTTGGCCTTGTAGCAATGCTCCCCCTACAAAAAAAGAGATTAAGCTTTGATTTTTGGTACCCAAATCATTTTGGGTCCACGAGTGTTAGCTCCCCAAAGCTTGGTTACCTTAGGAATCCAAGGTGACATAACATCAACATTATTAGATTTGACAAGTTCTTTAGGAACTCATACACTTCTAATTCTTTTAGTTTTAGTATGCCTATAGGAGCCACTTTGTTTGTAGTTAAAGTTCTTTCTTTTAGTTTGATTTGTTCTAGATGATTTACCTATTTTATTTTTCAAAGTACCAACACTCTTGAAAGACTTTTTGAGCTCATTTAGCTCATCGAACACCTTTTGGTGTTCAATGTTACATTGAGAAATAATATTATTTAAATCTACATTTTCATTTTGAAAGTATTCAAGTTCATCTTGTAAACCTAAAATCTTTTTCTCAAATTCCAAGTTAGCTTGATAAATTAATTCATTTTTAGCATGCAAATCTGAAATGACTTTTTTATTTTTCAGAACGGACTCATTATACTTCTCAACTAACTCGTCATACACCTCTTGTAACTCATCATAAGCTTCATGCAATTCATCATATGTAAAATCAAAAGCAGATGAGTTAGAGGTTACCATAGAAGAATCCTCCTCAAGAGCCATGATGCAAAGGTTGGCCACTTATTGTTCCTCATCCTCGGATGATTCCTCATCACTCCAAGTAGCAAGCTTTGCTTTGAGCTTCTTCTTCTTCTCAAAGCCCTTCTTCTTGAGTTGAGGACACTCAGAACGGATATGACCCGATTTCTTGCACTCATAGCATATGATCGGATCCTTTTCTTCTTCTTTGTTCTTGGTCATGAAGTCCATCTTTCTTTGAAATTTTTTACCCCGGTTGGACCTCATAAACCGTGAGAATCTTTTAGCTATCACAACCAATTCTTTAGGATCTTCCTCCTCACTAGACGTGCTCTCCTCATGTAGAGAAGCTTTGAGAGCCACTCATAGCTTCTTCTTTTTGTCTACCTCAAGCTTCTCCACTATTCTTTCTTTTTTTCATCTTCCCTTCCTTGCTTCATGATTTCATGAGTTAGGAGAAAACCAAATAGCTCATCAAGCTTTAATGTCTTCAAGTTCTTTGCATCGATGATAGCGGTTCTTTTCCCATCCCAAGACTCGGGAAGAGAGTAAAGTAGCTTCCAGACTAGCTTGTTCTCCGGGATGATCTCTCCAAAATCCTTTAGCCCATTGACGATGGTTGAAAACGATCAAACATCTTTAATAGGATTTCGTCGGGCTCCATCTTGAAATTCTCAAAACTAAGATTGAGAATTCCAATCTTTGTTTCCTTCACATCGCTTGTCCCTTCATAGGTTGTCTCAAGTGTATCCCACACTTCTTTAGCACTTTCGATGGAAGAAACTTTGGAGTAAACATCTGGTCCAAAAGCACAAAATAGCATGTGAATAGCCTTGTCGTTGATTTGAATCTTCTTTCGATCATCTTCACTCATTTCTATTTTCCTTTTTGGCACAAGTCTTCCTTCATCGTCTCTCTTTATCGGAATGATGGGACCATCCTCTATATCATCCTAAGCAAGATAATCACTAGACTTTATGAAGAGACACATCCGGTTCTTCTAAAAAGGATAGTTGTCACCGTTGAAGAAAGGCGATTTGGTGACCGTCTGAGACTCGTACATGCTAGAGCCGGAGGTAGATGCCATGGCTTGCTTTGTTGATGATCACACTCTTCCTAGAATCTCCTCTTTCGGTTGTGAATCCTTAAAAGAGGTAGACTCTGATACCAATTATTTAGTGGATCATATAATCGATTTAAGCCAAGAGGGGAGGTGAATTGGATTTTTAAAAATTTTGGTGGTGGAGTGGAAAGTAAAAATTTTCTAGACGAGAGATTTAGAGTGGTTCAAGTTCCAATTGAACTCTACATCCATTACCTTAGCCTCACTAAGGATTTTCCAACAACTCCACTAGTTGATCTTCCCCTTTTCTAGGCTTAGGAGGAAACCTTTACAAAATGGTCAATTTTTCTACCCAAAAATTGACGCAATCCTTACTCAAAGATTACAAAGAAGTTTAAGGCTAACAAATAGTATCTCTCAATACAAATGTAGCCCTTTTTACAAGCACCCAACCCAATTGTACAAATAAGATTGGAAATACAATATTCTACAATTGGGGTTTACAAGAAAATATGGGATTTTAGCACAATAGCTTGAATTTGATGTTTGGATATTTCTTTTTGGATCAATAGTTGTTGCTGGTGCTTTTAGAAGTCCATTTTATACCTTCTCATTTAATTCTAGCCGTTGGGGTTGTTGCCATCATTATTATAGTCGTTGGGATGTTATCTTCTCTCCATAAATGTAGTCTGCAACTACCCATTCTAAAACGCCCGATCTTGTTTCGAAACAGACCAAAATAGAAATAGTTGTTGGAGTGTAATAAATAGGTCGTACCGAAATGAACATGATCATTTCGATACACTAAGAGCATGTTCCGAAACGTTCTGAAGCTCGTTTCGAAATAATTTTCCACTGTCAAAACCTGTATTAAAACGGGAAAGCTAGTTTCGAAACAGAGGTAAACAATTTCAAAACGTTATGAAACGCCTAAAGGCCGTTTCGAAATGGTGACTCAAAAATCACTGTTTTGACTTGGTAAATACTTAGAGAAATTTGAGTAAGCTTAAGTTTTGACTTGGACATTTTTCTTAGAACACATAGGGAGGTTTTTACGACATAAAAATTCATTTTCTCCTTTTCAATTTAATCCTTAAATCCTTTGTTATATCAAAATCAATTCATTAGTTATACAGTTTCCCCATGTGCCTTGCGAACAAAACCCTCTAACCAATCATCGATTCGCCAGCTTGAATTGTTAAGGGTAAATTTCGAATAGATTTTGGCTAGATTTTGGTATTTTTGACATTGTGGATCGATTTGTTAAGTTGTTTATGTTATTTTCTGGCAGATTTGGTGTATTTTGGGTCATCGAAAAGGAATTTCGGTCATCGCTGGCGATAATCCAGCGACTATTTCTGGTGGATAGCATCACTTTTGGGTAAGTGAACTTAAACCGGCTTGAATTGACACTAAACCGGTCCAACCTCTTGAACGGATCGAGTCAACTCGACCGTGTCAACTAAGTCAACTCGACCGAGTCAACCGAGACAACCCGACCAAATCAACTGAGCCAACCCGACCGAGTCAACTGCGCTAACCCGGCCGAGTCAACCGAGTCAACCCGATCGAGTCAATCGAGTAAACTCATTCGAGTCAACTTAGTTGACTTTGACCATTGATTGTTGACTGTGGTTGTTAACCGTTGACTACTGACGTCAGCGTTGACTTTGACCAAAAAGTCAACCTTTTCCGAACAACTTTATTTTATGTTTTTTGATGTCCTGAGTTCGTTTTTGAAGCCCGTTTCATGAAATTTTAACTCGAAAGCCTCTGAATTGGACTTTGAACCCAAGAATGCATGTGTTTAGCTTTCCAATTTAAGAGTTATGTGATCGAATTAAGGATTGATTGTGGATTATATTTAATTGAAGGTATTCATGTATCTTCGTATCCGAAAAATAAAGGATGTTGAATTCGGGTTCGAGTTGATCGAATGTAGTACCACGGCCGACCTATATAGCAAGGATTCAAGGTAATACATTGCTACCTCTTGTATGCCTTGTGAACATGTTAGTATTTGGTTAATGCATGCACAAATATGTCGATGAGTACTGTTAATTCTGCTTAAGTCAAACCGGATATGAAAATGTACGACAATGTAGATAAAATTAGAATAATCGAATGAGAAAGATGATAAATCAAAGAATCTGGAATTCAATAAATAATTAATGAGGCGATCAATCTGCAAACCCGATTAATAATGTTAATTGGTCAAACGACAGAAATATTTGAGTATAAAATTACGAGAATGCCCCCGAGGTGAAAATGACAAAAATACCCCCGATAATGAAAATGGTGCTGAAACATTCACTAGATCCGGTAAAACAATTGATTCATCTAAAAGTCTCGAATTACTCAGAGAGATGCGATAATAAAATTTAAACATTCAAGAAAGATAAGCATTTGGATCTAGCGTAAATCCTGAATAAACCTCTGAAGATAAATTTGTTGGGAAACTTTTTATATGTTCGGATCAATCAAACTACCAGAAGATACATAATTGATATTAGTGGCTGACGTGAGTGAGAATTTGGAATATTGATACGACCGAATTAGCAAATGACCAAAATGTCCTTGGATATTGGAATTTTTTAAATTTACTAAAATGATGTGTCTACACCGTGTGTTGAAATATTGGATGGTTGGAAAAAGGTTGAAAGGTGCCGAAATAACTAGAAGGATTGAAAATATCGATATGTATGAATTGGCTAAAATGACTAAGATGCCATCGGGCACACGAAACTACCAAGTTAACAACATGATGGGATATAAACTAGAGATTAAATTGATTGAGTGGTTTGAAAGGGTGCTGAAAGAACATGAATGATCGCACTTTAGATAATCGGGATACCCTATTGTCCCAAAATAAGTTAAACCGTTAAAATCCTAAGCTCTTGATCGCATGCAAGTGACTGTAATACTCAAATGGGTTTTAAGCTTGGTTTATGTATGTCAATCGTCTCTTAATACTATACGTTAATGGATGAAAACTGTAAAAATGCATATTCAACCTCTCAAGGCTTGTTCTGAGTTAATGTGACAGCGATTTACACAGATGTATATTACATCTAGAGTTAAGTAGTGAACACAGAGAAAGTGTACCAATTTGAATGCATAAAAAGTAATGTATTGGAGATGAGTATAATCAAATGGTCTTGGAAGCCTGGTAGACCGTCAACAATCTTCAGCGCAACAAATTATTGACATATCCCATCATGTTTAGACTATGGAATTACTCTAGAGTGTTAAATGACCAAAATGCCCTTGTTGGCTAAAAGAATTGAAACAATATGATATATTTGATATCCTAAATGATCGTATTATATCGATTTTCGAAGGCCTAGTTAGAGACATTGATTACAAGTTTCTTTTTGTTGAGATATCATTTCGGAAATCAACTCAGAATTTGTCAAAAGTTTAGTGTTTCCTCTTTCCTTGTAAATACCAAGTATCTCTGGAAATAAATCGTTCCAGCTAGTATGTTCCAAGTGCACATAAATATCCGCTCCGCTTGAATCGTAGACTATCTCATGATCTGAATCATGACTATTAATTAACCAGAATATACCTTTGTATCATAACTGAAACTAAAGATTGCTTCATACCTACTGTTATAACCGATTATTATTGATCATTATTAATTATTATTATTACCAATTACTACCGATTACTTTTGTCACTACCTAGACCATTAATGAGATATTTGGGATAAAGTATGAAACTACCGTAGGTTCAGCCCTGATCAGACTGGTAATTCCTTACCGTTTCAGGTTCTCATGCTTCGACTAGGGTAATTCCTTATCGTACCTAAGGTATCCCCTTAGGCTGGCACCTACGCCCAATGGGCCTAGGTTAATGCCCGTTATAGTTACAGTTCTGGGGAACTGCATACCAGAGTTTGGTTGGAGGGTAGAAATAAAATCTAAAATAAACCTTATCGCTAACATTATATAACCGTGAAATAATGTTCACCACATCGTTACTTAATATGTGTTAACGTTGCACTATTGGAACACATATTAAGCCCCTGATTCAAATATCGTAATCCATGTCTTGTCTAACTCCTCGGTCTATATGTTTTTAGTATGATACTTAGTGATTGAATAAAGAACAATACTATTATCTTCATGTATAACGCTTCTTCGAAATATCTAATCCTATTTTTTTGGAGCCTATTGTTGCCTGAAACATCATGATTTTGTTATGCCTACCATATACTTGCATGTTACTTATAGCATCCATTGGTAGTTCTGTATTACTGAGCTTTCCGAAGCTCACGCTGTTTTTACCACCGCAAGTTAAAGGAAAACTAACATGGCTCGATGACCGACATCGGTGTTTGGAGTTCTCTTGGTGTTGCTTTTGGACTATGGTACCGACACAGTTAGTGGGCATGTATGTCATTATTGCTTCATAACAATGTCTATAAAATATTTTTCTAAAATTTTTGTTATACGTTTAAATAATTTCCTGAAAGAGTATTTTAAACAGAGGTTACCTTTACAATTTAATAAGTGTTTTTAAGAGAAAATGTTTTTATGTGGATTTTTATTGTGGGTCGCTCTTGTGACCCTAATGTAACCTACTGGGATTCGTGGTAATGCATAGGCGGGTCTAAAGGGTTACATTTAGTGGTATCAGAGCTTAGAGTTGCGTCTTTCTGGGTAGATCAGCCGATCGTCTGTCATAGGGTGTTTGGTCTGTGTGTGCCCCTAGATCATAATTGTACTTCTCCAAGCTAGAACTCTAATGTCGAATCTCTTATTTCGTAAAATAAGTAAATCTAAGTATTCTGTCCTCTATAGCCGATCTGTACTTGAAAGGAATGTCGGTAACGTTGTATGTGATTTGGATTAATGTGACAAATTTGAATTTGGATAAAGTACTTGAGATAGGTCATGCATGTGAAATTGTTGATTTGATTCAGATTGAGAATAAATGTTTGATTATGTGAAGTAACCGATGTAAGATTTCATGTAAGGTTATTCGGCGATGATGATTATGCTTAAGAATATTCTGATAGAAATTTAATAAAAGTATTTAGAATTTGCAAGAAAGATGTTTGTGAACATGGTGTGAGCATAAATTATTTGGTAACTTTGCTATACTTGAAAGAAACAGTTGTATGAAAAATTAAGTTGAAGGAAAGTAGTATATGTTCAAAACCTTGCTTATGTTCGATCGACTTGAAGAAAAACTTTCTCCTTTCTTTGAAAATGTTGCATGGTGTATCCTTGACTGAAATTCGATGTTGCTCCCTGGTTTTGGAAAGGTCTTATTGGAAGCCTTGAGTACTCATCTAGATTTCTGGTATAGTTTTTCATCTGTAAATTGATGTTCAACCTAATAGAGTAATTCAAATTCTAGAGAAAATACTTCAAGGTTGCATGATCGACTTCTGTGAAAGTTGAGAATGTTTCTTATCCCTGACTGAGACCATTTAAAATAATAGTTATGAGACAAGTGTTTATTTGGCATCGTATGAAGTTTGATATGGGTTCAAATATTTTATGATGATTAGTTGGTCCAAGATGTGTGATGGGATGACTTTGGGTCCAAAGACAACCCGAGTGTTTGAGGACACTACCAGATTCATCTCTGACCGTCTAAGAGCCCCGAAAAAAACCAAGAATAATCTAATGGATAAGTTTCAGTACAAGAATGGACAAAATAGTAGTTTATGTATTTCTCTGACCATGGTAAATTTCGAGGTCGAAATTTCTTTTAAGGGGAAAGGTGTAACACCCCGATAAATATGGTTTCTAAATATAAGAAATGATATTGGCATTTGTAAAATTTTAATAGTTTAGGGTCTTAGGCCCAATATTTCCCTTACCTTTGACCTTTTGAAATAGGAGAAAGGAAGAAAAAAAAGGGAAGTGCAACCAAGGGGACTCAAACCCTTGTCCCTTGGTATGGGTGATGAAATGCTCAACCATCTAAGCTAAGGCCACCATTGGTCTTAGTCTGCTTTAGCTTTTATTTAACCTATTATGTTTCGGATATACCAGTAATAGATGATTATCTGAACCCTTAACCTGCCCATTTATTTTTGGTATGCACATTTGAATATGTTACCCGATAGAGAAAATATCCAGAGACTTCCAAACTTTTCATCTCGCCACCGCTGTTCAACATCTTCTATCTCCCCCATTGTTCGCCGATGACCGTTATTTCCCCCTCTACAGTGTCTGTCGTCACGCACCGATCTCGGCTATTACCTTCACTCGTAGCATCGCGCCGTTGCCCGCCGTGGAGAAATACTTGAAGGTTCGTCGGAAACCTTGGTTCATCGCCCTTGTTTTCATCAATTTTGTTGTCTGTGTACCGCACCGCCACTGCTCGTGGGTTCAGCGTCATCCCGTGACCAAGTTCCGGTCCTCTAATCGCCTTGAATCTCTGTCGTCCGTCGTGGAGAACCGTCTGAAGATTTGATGGGAAACCAAGGTCCCCTCTTCTATTTTTTCTATCGTTTACACTGTCATGAGTCGTCCGTTCGCAGCACCATTTTTGTCGCCGTTTCCCTCTGTGCCTCACGAACAAAACTCTCTAACCAATCATCGATTCGCCACCGGAAGAGGCCTCGTCGGAGTTTCATGGATTCCGGCCAGTTTGAATTGTTAAGGGTAAATTTCGAATGGATTTTGGGTAGATTTTGGTATTTTTGACATTGTGGATCGAATTGTTAAGTTATTTATGTTATTTTCTGGCATATTTGGTGTATTTTGGGTCATCGGAAAGGATTTTCGGTCATCCCCGACGATAATTCGGCGACTATTTCCGGCGGATAGCATCACCTTTGGGTAAGTGAGCTTAAACCGGCTTGAATTGACACTGAACTGGTCCAACCTCCTAAACCGAGCCGGTTCAGTCAAATTCAATCTGACCCGATCGAGTCAACTCGACTGTGTCAACCGAGTCAACTCGATCGAGTCAACCGAGCCAACCCGACCAAGTCAACCGAGTCAACCCAACCGAGTCAAATGAGTCAACTCAGTTGAATTTGACTGTTGACTGTGATCGTTGACCGTTGACTATTGACGTCATGCTGACGTCAGCGTTGACTTTAACTTTGACCTAAAATTCAACCTTTTCTGAACAGCCCTATTTTATGTTTTTCGACGTCTTGAGTTCATTTTTGAAGTCCGTTTCACGAAATTTTAACCCGAAAGCCTCTGAATTGGACTTTGAACCCGATAATGCATGTGTTTAGTTTTTCAATTTAAGAGTTGTGTGATCAAATTAAAGATTGATTATGGATTATATTTAATTGAAGGTATTCATGTATCTTCGTATCCGAGAAGTAAAGGACGTTGAATTCGGGTTCGAGTTGATCGAATGTACTACCACGGCCGACCTATATAACAATGATTCAAGGTAATACATTGTTACCTATTGTATGCCTTATGAACATGTTAGTATTCAGTTAATGCATGCACAAATATGTCGATGAGTACCGTTAATTCTGCTTAAGTCAAATCGAACATGAAATGTACGACAATGTAGATAAAATTAGAATAATCGAATGAGAAAGATGATAAATCAAAGAATTCGGAATTCAATAAATAATTAATGAGGCCATCAATCTCCAAACCCGATTAATAATGTCAATTGGTCAAACAACAGAAATATTTGAGTATAAAATTACGAGAATGCCCTCAAGGTTAAAATGATAGAAATATCTCCGATAATGAAAGTGGTGCTGAAACATACACTAGATCCGGTAAAACAATTGATTCATCTAAAAGTCTCGAATTACTCAGAGAGATGCGATAGTAAGACTTAAACACTCAAGAAAGATAAGCACTTGGATCTAGCGTAAATCCTGAATAAACCTCTGAAGATAAACTTGTCGGGAAACTTTTTATATGTTCGGATCAATCAAACTGCCAGAAGATACATAATTGATATTAATGGCTGACATGAGTGAGAATTTGGAATATTGATACGACCGAATTAGCAAATGACTAAAATGTCCTTGGACATTGGAATTTTTTAAATTTACTGAAATGATGTGTATACACCGTGTGTTGAAATATCGGATGGTTGGAAAAAGGTTGAAAGGGGCCGAAATAACTAGAAGGATTGAAAATATCGATATGTATGAATTGGCTAAAATGACTAAGATGCCACCGGGCACACAAAACTACCAAGTTAACCACGTGATGGGATATAAACTAGAGATTAAATTGATTGAGTGGTTTGAAAGGGGCCGAAAAAACATGAATGATCGCACTTTAAATAATCGGGATACCCTATTGTCCCGAAATAAGTTAAACCGTTAAAATCTTAAGCTCTTGATCGCACGCAAGTGACTGTAATACTCAAATGGGTTTTAAGCTTGGTTTATGTATGTCAATCATCTCTTAATACTATACGTTAATGGATGAAAATTGCAAAAATGCATGTTCAACCTCTGAAGGCTTATTCTGAGTTAATGTGACAGCGATTTACACAGATGTAATTTACATCTAGAGTTAAGTAGTGAACACAGAGAAAGTGTACCAATTTGAATGCACAAAAAGTAATGTATTGGAGATGAGTATATTGAAATAGTCTTGGAAGCCTGGTAGACCGTCAACAATCTTCAGCGCAACAAATTATTGACATATCCCATCATGTTTAGACTATGGAATTACTCTAGAGTGTTAAATGACCAAAATGCCCTTGTTGGCTAAAAGAATTGAAACAATATGATATATTTGATATCCTAAATGATCGTATTATATCGATTTTCGAAGGCCTAGTTAGAGACATTGATTACAAGTTTCTTTTTGTTGAGACATCATTTCGGAAATCAACTCAGAATTTGTCAAAAGTTTAGTGTTTCCTCTTTCCTTGTAAATACCAAGTATCTCTGGAAATAAATCGTTCCAGCTAGTATGTTCCAAGTGCACATAAATATCCGCTCCGCTTGAATCGTAGACTATCTCATGATCTGAATCATGACTATTAATTAACCAGAATATACCTTTGTATCATAACTGAAACTAAAGATTGCTTCATACCTACTGTTATAACCGATTATTATTGATCATTATTAATTATTATTATTACCAATTACTACCGATTACTTTTGTCACTACCTAGACCATTAATGAGATATTTGGGATAAAGTATGAAACTACCGTAGGTTCAGCCCTGATCAGACTGGTAATTCCTTACCGTTTCAGGTTCTCATGCTTCGACTAGGGTAATTCCTTATCGTACCTAAGGTATCCCCTTAGGCTGGCACCTACGCCCAATGGGCCTAGGTTAATGCCCGTTATAGTTATAGTTCTGGGGAACTGCATACCAGAGTTTGGTTGGAGGGTAGAAATAAAATCTAAAATAAACCTTATCGCTAACATTATATAACCGTGAAATAATGTTCACCACATCGTTACTTAATATGTGTTAACGTTGCACTATTGGAACACATATTAAGCCCCTGATTCAAATATCGTAATCCATGTCTTGTCTAACTCCTCGGTCTATATGTTTTTAGTATGATACTTAGTGATTGAATAAAGAACAATACTATTATCTTCATGTATAACGCTTCTTCGAAATATCTAATCCTATTTTTTTGGAGCCTATTGTTGCCTGAAACATCATGATTTTGTTATGCCTACCATATACTTGCATGTTACTTATAGCATCCATTGGTAGTTCTGTATTACTGAGCTTTCCGAAGCTCACGCTGTTTTTACCACCGCAAGTTAAAGGAAAACTAACATGGCTCGATGACCGACATCGGTGTTTGGAGTTCTCTTGGTGTTGCTTTTGGACTATGGTACCGACACAGTTAGTGGGCATGTATGTCATTATTGCTTCATAACAATGTCTATAAAATATTTTTCTAAAATTTTTGTTATACGTTTAAATAATTTCCTGAAAGAGTATTTTAAACAGAGGTTACCTTTACAATTTAATAAGTGTTTTTAAGAGAAAATGTTTTTATGTGGATTTTTATTGTGGGTCGCTCTTGTGACCCTAATGTAACCTACTGGGATTCGTGGTAATGCATAGGCGGGTCTAAAGGGTTACATTTAGTGGTATCAGAGCTTAGAGTTGCGTCTTTCTGGGTAGATCAGCCGATCGTCTGTCATAGGGTGTTTGGTCTGTGTGTGCCCCTAGATCATAATTGTACTTCTCCAAGCTAGAACTCTAATGTCGAATCTCTTATTTCGTAAAATAAGTAAATCTAAGTATTCTGTCCTCTATAGCCGATCTGTACTTGAAAGGAATGTCGGTAACGTTGTATGTGATTTGGATTAATGTGACAAATTTGAATTTGGATAAAGTACTTGAGATAGGTCATGCATGTGAAATTGTTGATTTGATTCAGATTGAGAATAAATGTTTGATTATGTGAAGTAACCGATGTAAGATTTCATGTAAGGTTATTCGGCGATGATGATTATGCTTAAGAATATTCTGATAGAAATTTAATAAAAGTATTTAGAATTTGCAAGAAAGATGTTTGTGAACATGGTGTGAGCATAAATTATTTGGTAACTTTGCTATACTTGAAAGAAACAGTTGTATGAAAAATTAAGTTGAAGGAAAGTAGTATATGTTCAAAACCTTGCTTATGTTCGATCGACTTGAAGAAAAACTTTCTCCTTTCTTTGAAAATGTTGCATGGTGTATCCTTGACTGAAATTCGATGTTGCTCCCTGGTTTTGGAAAGGTCTTATTGGAAGCCTTGAGTACTCATCTAGATTTCTGGTATAGTTTTTCATCTGTAAATTGATGTTCAACCTAATAGAGTAATTCAAATTCTAGAGAAAATACTTCAAGGTTGCATGATCGACTTCTGTGAAAGTTGAGAATGTTTCTTATCCCTGACTGAGACCATTTAAAATAATAGTTATGAGACAAGTGTTTATTTGGCATCGTATGAAGTTTGATATGGGTTCAAATATTTTATGATGATTAGTTGGTCCAAGATGTGTGATGGGATGACTTTGGGTCCAAAGACAACCCGAGTGTTTGAGGACACTACCAGATTCATCTCTGACCGTCTAAGAGCCCCGAAAAAAACCAAGAATAATCTAATAGATAAGTTTCAGTACAAGAATGGACAAAATAGTAGTTTATGTATTTCTCTGACCATGGTAAATTTCGAGGTCGAAATTTCTTTTAAGGGGAAAGGTGTAACACCCCGATAAATATGGTTTCTAAATATAAGAAATGATATTGGCATTTGTAAAATTTTAATAGTTTAGGGTCTTAGGCCCAATATTTCCCTTACCTTTGACCTTTTGAAATAGGAGAAAGGAAGAAAAAAAAGGGAAGTGCAACCAAGGGGACTCAAACCCTTGTCCCTTGGTATGGGTGATGAAATGCTCAACCATCTAAGCTAAGGCCACCATTGGTCTTAGTCTGCTTTAGCTTTTATTTAACCTATTATGTTTCGGATATACCAGTAATAGATGATTATCTGAACCCTTAACCTGCCCATTTATTTTTGGTATGCACATTTGAATATGTTACCCGATAGAGAAAATATCCAGAGACTTCCAAACTTTTCATCTCGCCACCGCTGTTCAACATCTTCTATCTCCCCCATTGTTCGCCGATGACCGTTATTTCCCCCTCTACAGTGTCTGTCGTCACGCACCGATCTCGGCTATTACCTTCACTCGTAGCATCGCGCCGTTGCCCGCCGTGGAGAAATACTTGAAGGTTCGTCGGAAACCTTGGTTCATCGCCCTTGTTTTCATCAATTTTGTTGTCTGTGTACCGCACCGCCACTGCTCGTGGGTTCAGCGTCATCCCGTGACCAAGTTCCGGTCCTCTAATCGCCTTGAATCTCTGTCGTCCGTCGTGGAGAACCGTCTGAAGATTTGATGGGAAACCAAGGTCCCCTCTTCTATTTTTTCTATCGTTTACACTGTCATGAGTCGTCCGTTCGCAGCACCATTTTTGTCGCCGTTTCCCTCTGTGCCTCACGAACAAAACTCTCTAACCAATCATCGATTCGCCACCGGAAGAGGCCTCGTCGGAGTTTCATGGATTCCGGCCAGTTTGAATTGTTAAGGGTAAATTTCGAATGGATTTTGGGTAGATTTTGGTATTTTTGACATTGTGGATCGAATTGTTAAGTTATTTATGTTATTTTCTGGCATATTTGGTGTATTTTGGGTCATCGGAAAGGATTTTCGGTCATCCCCGACGATAATTCGGCGACTATTTCCGGCGGATAGCATCACCTTTGGGTAAGTGAGCTTAAACCGGCTTGAATTGACACTGAACTGGTCCAACCTCCTAAACCGAGCCGGTTCAGTCAAATTCAATCTGACCCGATCGAGTCAACTCGACTGTGTCAACCGAGTCAACTCGATCGAGTCAACCGAGCCAACCCGACCAAGTCAACCGAGTCAACCCAACCGAGTCAAATGAGTCAACTCAGTTGAATTTGACTGTTGACTGTGATCGTTGACCGTTGACTATTGACGTCATGCTGACGTCAGCGTTGACTTTAACTTTAACCTAAAATTCAACCTTTTCTGAACAGCCCTATTTTATGTTTTTCGACGTCTTGAGTTCATTTTTGAAGTCCGTTTCACGAAATTTTAACCCGAAAGCCTCTGAATTGGACTTTGAACCCGATAATGCATGTGTTTAGTTTTTCAATTTAAGAGTTGTGTGATCAAATTAAAGATTGATTATGGATTATATTTAATTGAAGGTATTCATGTATCTTCGTATCCGAGAAGTAAAGGACGTTGAATTCGGGTTCGAGTTGATCGAATGTACTACCACGGCCGACCTATATAACAATGATTCAAGGTAATACATTGTTACCTATTGTATGCCTTATGAACATGTTAGTATTCAGTTAATGCATGCACAAATATGTCGATGAGTACCGTTAATTCTGCTTAAGTCAAATCGAACATGAAATGTACGACAATGTAGATAAAATTAGAATAATCGAATGAGAAAGATGATAAATCAAAGAATTCGGAATTCAATAAATAATTAATGAGGCCATCAATCTCCAAACCCGATTAATAATGTCAATTGGTCAAACAACAGAAATATTTGAGTATAAAATTACGAGAATGCCCTCAAGGTTAAAATGATAGAAATATCTCCGATAATGAAAGTGGTGCTGAAACATACACTAGATCCGGTAAAACAATTGATTCATCTAAAAGTCTCGAATTACTCAGAGAGATGCGATAGTAAGACTTAAACACTCAAGAAAGATAAGCACTTGGATCTAGCGTAAATCCTGAATAAACCTCTGAAGATAAACTTGTCGGGAAACTTTTTATATGTTCGGATCAATCAAACTGCCAGAAGATACATAATTGATATTAATGGCTGACATGAGTGAGAATTTGGAATATTGATACGACCGAATTAGCAAATGACTAAAATGTCCTTGGACATTGGAATTTTTTAAATTTACTGAAATGATGTGTATACACCGTGTGTTGAAATATCGGATGGTTGGAAAAAGGTTGAAAGGGGCCGAAATAACTAGAAGGATTGAAAATATCGATATGTATGAATTGGCTAAAATGACTAAGATGCCACCGGGCACACAAAACTACCAAGTTAACCACGTGATGGGATATAAACTAGAGATTAAATTGATTGAGTGGTTTGAAAGGGGCCGAAAAAACATGAATGATCGCACTTTAAATAATCGGGATACCCTATTGTCCCGAAATAAGTTAAACCGTTAAAATCTTAAGCTCTTGATCGCACGCAAGTGACTGTAATACTCAAATGGGTTTTAAGCTTGGTTTATGTATGTCAATCATCTCTTAATACTATACGTTAATGGATGAAAATTGCAAAAATGCATGTTCAACCTCTGAAGGCTTATTCTGAGTTAATGTGACAGCGATTTACACAGATGTAATTTACATCTAGAGTTAAGTAGTGAACACAGAGAAAGTGTACCAATTTGAATGCACAAAAAGTAATGTATTGGAGATGAGTATATTGAAATAGTCTTGGAAGCCTGGTAGACCGTCAACAATCTTCAGCGCAACAAATTACTATCCCATCAGGTTTAGACTATGAAAATACTCTAGAGTGTTAAATGACCAAAATGCCCTTGTTAGCCAAGAGGATTAAAACAATATGATATATTTGATATTCTAAATGATCGTATTGTATCGATTTTCGAAGGCCTGGTTAGAGACATTGATTACAAGTTTCTTTTTATTGAGACATCGTTTCAGAAATCAACTCAGAATTTGTCAAAAGTTTAGTGTTTCCTCTTTCCTTATAAATACCAAGTATCTCTGGGAAATAAATCGTTGCAGCTAGTGTGTTCCAAGTGCACATAAATATCCTTTCCGCTTGAACCGTAGACTATCTCATGATCTGAATCATGACTATTAATTAACCGGAATATACCTTTGTATCAGAACTGTAACTAAAGATTGCTTCATATCTACTATTAGAACCGATTATTGTTGATCATTATTAATTATTGTTTTTACCGATTACTACCGATTACTTTTGTCACTACCTAGATCGTTATCGAGATATTTGGGATGGAGTATGAAGTTACCGTAGGTTCAACCCTGATCAGACTGGTAATTCCTTTTCGTTTCAGGTTCCTATGCTTCGGATAGGGTAATTCCTTACAGTACCTAAGGTATCCCTTTAGGCTGGCACCTACGCCCAATGGGCCTAGGTTAATGTCTGTTATAGTTTCGGTTCTGGGGAACTGCATACCGAAGTTTGGTTGGAGGGTAGAAAGAAAATCTAAAATAAACCTTATCGCTAACATTATATAACCGTGAAATAACGTTCACCATATCGTTACTTAATATGTGTTAACGTTGCACTGTTGGAACACATATTAAGCCCCTAATTCAACTATCGTAATCCATATCTTGTCTAACTCCTCAGTCTATATGTTTCTAGTATGATACTTAATGATTGAATAAAGAACAATTATATTATCTTCATGTATACCACTTCTTCGAAATATCTTATCGTATTTTTTTGGAGCCTATTATTGCCCGAAACATCATGATTGTGCTATGCCTATCATATACCTGCATGTTACTTATAGCATCCATTGGTAGTTCTGTATTACTGAGCTTTCCGAAGCTCACGTTGTTTTTACCACCGCAGGTTAAAGGAAATCTAACATGGCTCGATGATTGACATCGGTGTTTGGAGTTCTCTCGGTGTTGCTTTTGGATTACGGTACCGACACAGTTAGTGGGTATGCATGTCATTATTGCTTCAAAACAGTGTCTATAAAATGTTTTTCTAAAATTTTTGTTATACGTTTAAATAATTTCATGAAAGAGAATTTTAAACAGAGGTTACCGTTACAATTTAATAAGTGTTTTTAAGAGAAAATGTTTTTATGTGGATTTTTACTGTGGGTCGCTCTTGTGACCCTAATGTGACATCCTGAGATTCGTGGTAACGCATAGACGGGTCTAGGGGGTTACAGTAGGGAAAATGTTTAAATCATTATTTTTTATATATTTTTTCCTATATTAAAAGGATTTGTCTAAAAAAACCTTTAATTTAAGGCTAATATAAGATTAGTTATTTTAAACCGTTAAATTTAAATGGTAGAATAATAACCGTTGGATTAAAAAAGAAAAAAAGGGTGACCCGGTTAATCGGTCACCCAAAAATTGAAGGCACAAATTAAAAGGGTTAACCGATTAACCATGTAATAAAATCGGTACATACCTTTTTCGTACAAATTATGTAGCAACTTACGTACAATCTGTAATAAATTAAGTACACATTTAATTTGTCATACTTTTTGTAACAAATTAGGTTTTCGTGTAAGAAACTATGTGTGTACATAGTTTCTTACCTTTGGTTGAGTACTTTTGGGGTTGCTGATCTCCTGTAATAATTTCGGTACATACCTTTTCCATTACATATTCTGTAACAAATTACATACAACGTGTAATAAATTAAGTACATACTTAATTTCTCATGCTTTTGTAACAAATTGGGTTTTTGTGTAAGAAACTATGTATGTACATAGTTTATTACCCTTGGTTGAGGTACTTTTGGGTTGGTGATCTCGTGTAATAATTTCGGTACATATCTTTTTAATTACAAATTCTGTAACAAATTACGTACAACATGTAATGAATTAAGTACATACTTAATTTCTCATGCTTTTGTAGCAAAATACGTTTTCGTGTAAGAAACTTTGTATGCACATAGTTTATATCCTTTGGTTGAGTACTTTTAGGGTTGTTGGTCTCGTGTAATAATTTCGGTATATATCTTTTTAATTACAAATTCTGTAACAAATTACGTACAACATGTAATAAATTAAGTACATACTTAATTTATCATACTTTTTGTAACAAATTAGGTTTTCGTGTAAGAAACTATGTATGTACATAGTTTATTACCCTTGGTTGAGGTACTTTTATGATTGGTGATCTCGTGTAATAATTTAGGTACATACCCTTTTCATTACAAATTCTGTAACAAATTACATACAACGTGTAATAAATTAAGTACATACCTAATTTCTCATGCTTTTTTGTAACAAATTAGGTTTTCGTGTAAGAAACTATGTATGTATATAGTTTATTACCCTTGGTTGAGGTACTTTGGGGGGTTGGCGATCTCTTGTAATAATTTCGGTACATACCTTTTTAATTATAAATTATGTAACAAATTACGTATAACGTGTAATAAATTAAGTACATACTTAATTTCTCATGCTTTTTGCAACAAAATACGTTTTCGTGCAAGAAACTTTGTATGTACATAGTTTATTACCTTTGGTTGAGTAATTTTCGGGTTGGTGATCTCCCGTAATAATTTTTGTACATACCTTTTTCATTACAAATTCTGTAACAAATTGCATACAACGTGTAATAAATTAAGTACATACTTAATTTCTCATACCTTTTGTAACAAATTAGGTTTTCGTGTAAGAAACTATGTATGTACATAATTTATTGCCCTTGGTTGAGATACTTTTGGAGTTGGTGATGTTGTGTAATAATTTAAGTAAATATCGTTTTCATTACATATTTTGTAACAAATTACGTACAACATGTAATAATTTAAGTACATGCTTAATTTTTCATACTTTTTGTAACAAATTAGGTTTTCGTGTAAAAAAAACTAGGTATGTGCATAGTTTATTACCCTTGGTTGAGCTGGTTTAGGTTTTGGTGATGTCGTGTAATAATTTAAGTACGTACCGTTTTCATTACAGATTGTGTAACAAATTACGTACAACATGTAATAAATTAAGTACATACTTAATTTACCATACTTTTTGTAACAAATTACGTTTTCATACTTTTAAACTATGTATGTATTTATTACCCTTTGTTGAGATTTCTTGAATTTTGTAATCTCTTGTAACAAACTATGTATGTACCTTTTTAATTACACTTTCTGTAATAAAATATGTACGAACTTATAACCTTCACAACTAATCAACCTTAAATTAGCCTCAAATTAGAGGTTTCACCCTAAAACATCTCATATTGCAAAGTTTTTTTTTGGAGGGGGAGATTAGGGACATAGACCCTCCCAGAGGATTAATACCTTTGTTCCTTTATACATTTTATATCATTTGATTTGTGCTCGTATTAATATATGTTTTTAATAAATAATACATATATTTTTTTGATAAATTCATCCTTTTATTTTGATATATTATTTTTTTTTTCATTTTAATCTTGTAATCATGCAAGTTTTGACTAGGTGTGAATTAAACATTTTTAATTATAAGTTTTTTTGAACAATTCCTATTTAAGGGAAGAAAAAATTTACTTCTAATGGTCTAAAACCTACAACTTAAAGGAGGAGAAATATCAACTGAAAATTTTTAACCACTTACTATAGAAATTGTTGACAAACAATTTTTTTAACTAATGTGATTAACTGAATTTACTTTCATATTACATGATAAAAGCTTTCACCTTACATGATAAAAATAATTGTATCTTTATAAATAATTTATTTAAATGTCAACTTAATAAATAAAATAATAATACTTTAATAAAAACGCATGATAGTTGATGTTCAAATACTCTATCAAGTGGTCGAAGTCCGGGCCAGATTAATTTACTCTACGTTCATTATTTTGGACCGCAAGGGTGAATTAACAAGTGGTCATAGTAGAAAAGCGTATGATGTTTATTTTAAGAGATTCAAGTTCAATCACAATGTGTATAAGGTGTGTGTGCATTATCAAAGAGTTAAAAATATATATGAACATATACCACATTATAATCACCTTTAGACTATTTAAAAAATCTTAAGTCATTTAATTATATATTAAGTTATAAATAATTTTCTTAAAAATTATAAAAAGTCATTTAATTGTGTTAAGTTGTAAACATGGTTTTATATCTATTAGTATATTGGTTATATATACTAGCATGTAATGTTAAGATCATAATGAGTTTATTTATGAATTTTCCACATTTTTAAATATTTATGTTTTGCCACTCCAATCTCAAATTTTAGTTTCGTCCTTGGCGACAAGTGATCGAATCGTTTATCAATAAGGTGCAATGTTAGAATTCTTAAATATGAATGATTAAATTTATTGAATTATTTTGAATTAAGATCAAATTGATAAAATGCATTGAAGATAAATTATTATTATTATTATTAGATCATGTTGCACGTCTGATTCAATTTTAGCGACTCAATTGCATGTTTGTAACATTTTTTGAGTGATTGTTTGTAATTTTTTTGAATAGATTTAAGCTGATTACAAGATAGTATTAATTCATATTTTTTTAACCCTTTGATTACACATACATCTTGCAGATAAAGCTACTCAAACATGAATCTCCTAAGATAAACATCATTTTTTTTTCACTATAACCACTTATTGAGTTCGTTTGTAATTTTTAAAATAACTTATTTATAATCAAAGACAGAACTAAATACATGTAATGTATTTTATTTAAAAATATCCCAAAGACAATATTAGAGGAACAAGTAAAACAATGTAAATAGGGATGGACATTTTACCCGACCCGGCCTGATCGGGTCGAATTTTTTCATAGAAATTCGGGTTTGGGTCGGGCTTTTTTAAATGGTAAAGTCGGGCCGGGTTCAAATTTAGGGTGAAAAAAATTCGACCCGACCCGGGACTAATAGTGTAATTTTCCTTTAAATATTTTTTAAGGATATTCACAATAATGCTCACTCTTTATATATATTTTACAATGAGGTCAATAAAATTACTTTTTTTACAATTAAGTCCCTAAATTTTATTTTTTATAATTAGATCCTTAAATTTTAATTTTTTACAATTAAGTCCCTAAAATTTATTATTTTTTAATAACTCGAGTCGGGTTTGAGTGAACCAAAAACCCGATCGACCCGACCCGTGCCCATCTCTAAATGAGAAAAGTACCATAATCTCGTATCATGAAACCACAAAATAAAGAATAAAGGGGAAATCACAAAGAATGGGAGCAATAGCAGCAATTATTTGTTGGGAAACAAATTATCGAAAACTAATATTATCGTCGTCTATCAACCAATTGGTTCAGTGACATGAATCATAAATTTTTTTAAGTAAGATTAAAAATTCGAATTCTGATGTTATAAATGAAACAATTGAATTGTGAAGATTACCTCTATAATAAACATATGTAATATTCGACTCGAATTAATATACTGACAAATTAAACATTATTAGTTATAAAAAGATATTATCAACCGTAAAGTCGGTATTATTGATTGAAAAATAATCCCACCAGGTCCACAAATGTAAAAAAAAAGCCTCACTTGTATGTGGCTCGTGCTACTTGATCACACTATTGAAGCTAAATCAGTGAAATATGTTTGGGAAAATGAAGGGACTTCTGTAGTATATGTCAAAAGTTGTTTAAAAAACCGATGATTTTGATAAAGTTGTCGAGAGTTATTGACGATATTATAAGAAGTCGCAATTAGTTGTAAGTGGTAAAGACGAAAATTAAAATAATGAAAACAGACGAAATAAAAATAGATTTTTTTTTGTAAGAACCAATTCAAGCATTAGAACAATTTTTTTTAGAAATCACAAAAGAATCTAAAAATCTACGTATTTTTAATGTTATTGACATAAATATAAAGAAAATTCTACAACGGGCGACGAATATTGATGAACACCACTAACGATGAACATCGATGAACATCATTAATTTTATTTTTAAAATTTTAAAAATCTAAATGACTAAAATTATAATTAAAATTATCTATTAAAAAATAAAAATCATATTTAATAGTTACCTTATAATATTTTTTAATAGGTTAGAATTAAATATACCCAATTCTACTAAACCCTAACAAAATCAAGCTCTTAAAAAATAAAAATCAATTTTCTTTTTACATATTTTCTACTTTTTGAAAATTTTCCACGCAACCAAACAAAGATAAAAACCCATGTTCATGGTGGCAAACGCAAATTGGTTAAAGTTGCGTGAATAGCTTTATCGAAGGAAAGAAAACTGAAACTTGTAAATTTTCTGTTTTTTTTTTTTTTATTCTTTTGTGTACAGTGTGAGGATTTAGCTGAGCTTGAATGGCTGTCGAATTTCGTGGAGGAATCATTTTCAAGTGATGACCTACAAAAGCAGCAGCTGTTATCTGGAATGAATATTCGACCCGACGAAGCATCAGATATCCGAGTGTTGCAAGCCATTCTGCCGAACCAAATTAATGACGCCATTGATAACGGTGACAACAACCACGGTTACAATACCAACTTCATAAACCTAATTTAACCAATTATAAACCCTAATCCCCAAATCAAAAACATTAATTTTTTAGTTTCCTCAATTTCATAAACCTATTTTAATAATTTTATTAAATCTAATTTTTATTTTTAAAATAAATTTTAATTACAATTAGAGTCCTCATGATTTTTAGTTTTTTTTTTAAATTAATGGTGTTCAACGGTGTTTATCGTTAGTGGTGTTCAGCAATGTTCGTCACACGTGGTAGACTCATCCTAAACATAAACACGAACCTAATAAAATAGACGATGATAGTATTCGATTGAATCAATACTTAATCAATGTGAGATTAGGATTGAAACTTACTCGTGCGTTGCTATTTTCCATTTCACCCGATTTGTGTTCATATTTCATACATGTAAATGTGTATATTATTTTAGTTGTCCTCCTGATTTTGGAATGAAGATTTTCTATATACACAAGGCTCTAGACCAATCATACTGATATATATATATATATATATATATGTGGTAATTTTTTTTTAAATTTATAATACTTAAATTAATCCCTAAAAATAATTACCGAGAAACCATTTCCTTTAAAAAAACAATATTCAGTAATTAGTCCATTGCTGATTCCTCCGCACCATCATAGAAAAACCAAACCCTCCTTTTCCTTCATCGATATCTTCCGAGTATAATATTTCCGTTTTCTTCTTCATTCCACTAAATCGCCGCTTTCTAGATCTTTCTCTCGCGATCCAAACAAGGTAAGCTACGATCAATATCATCTCCCTGTTGTCATTTTTTTGTTTGAAATGATCAAATCGATTTGATTTTTCTTTTCTGAATGTTTGTTTTCGGTTATGCTTCGGGTAATCGAGGTAATGGAGAACTTGGCGCAGTTAGAAGCATTATGCGAGAGGCTGTACAATTCGCAGGACTCGGCGGAGAGAGCTCACGCGGAGAACACTTTGAAATGCTTCTCGGTTAACACTGATTACATTTCGCAATGCCAATTCATTCTTGAGAATGCTTTGACTCCTTATGCTTTGATGCTCGCTAGCTCTAGTCTTTTGAAACAAGTCACTGATCATAGCTTGGCTTTGAATCTCCGCCTCGATATCTGTATGTTGAGTGTTTCTCTCACTTTCCTTTCTTGCTATATATATATATATAACGAGATTTGATTTGTTTTTGTTTGTTTCAATTTTGAAGGGAGTTATATTTTCAACTATTTGGCAACTAGAGGACCGAAACTGCAGCCGTTTGTCACTTCATCTTTGATTCAATTGTTATGCCGAGTGACGAAATTTGGATGGTTCGATGATGAAAGATTCCGCGACGTGGTTAAAGAGTCGACTAATTTCTTGAGCCAGGTGATTTTTCTGTGTTTTAGGGCTCTCCTTTTAGTTTTACTTTTTCAAAAAAATATTGCTATAAGTTGAAAACACAAGGGAGAAATCAAGATTATGATAAGTGATTATAATTTGACTTCATTGTTGATGAAATTGTTTTATATTGCAAGTAGAAAATCATGCATTTTGTTATAAACATTTAAGTTATTATGGAAGCAAAGAGTAATGTATTGAAATTAACAATCAAATACATTGTTGATGAAATTGTTTTATATTGCAAGAGGAAAATCATGCAGTTTGTTATAGACATTTAAGTTATTATGGAAGGAAAGAGTAATGTATTGAAAGAACAGTCAAATACATTGTCGATGAAATTGTTTTATATTGCAAGAGGAAAGTCATGCATTTTGTTATAAACATTTAAGTTATTCCGGAAGCAAAGAGTAATGTATTAAAAGTAACAATCAAGTACATTATGGCATGCGCATGAGTACATCATAGCATATTTGTTTAAGCTTTAATGTTGGTTGTTTGCTTTAATGCTGTGGGTTGTGCTGGCACATTGATACACGCTGTATGTGATGTGTGATTGAGAGGTCTCAGGCTTCATTGGTTTTTAGCCTTCTTACTTCTTGCCTCAGAAATTTGAATTTCAATGTTGAACCTGCTATGTATTTTCTTTGTGCATGGCAGAATTGTCTTGGGTTGATTTGCTTACTGCAGTATGCTCATTGGAGTCAATGTACTTTTTTTTTTATCTTGTTTGTTATTCTCTATCATTCCTGCTTGTTTTGATTAGCGTCTTGAATCATTCAACTTTGTTAATATCTCATATAAATGTTGTTCTGTACCTTTTTTAGCATGGTTTGCTTTCCTCATTGTTAGTTTGTAAAGTTTGCTGACATTTCTTTCTTATTGGTGCTTTGTTTTATCAGGGAACTTCAGAACATTATACCATTGGTTTGAAGATACTGAATCAGCTCGTCTCTGAGATGAACCAGGTAAGTTATCTTCATGATTTTTAGTTTATTTTTTGTTTCTCATAGTTCCTAACTATCGCCAGATGGTATGAAAAATTGTCATGCCAATATGTTACTTCAAAGGATTCATATGAAGATATATAATGTTGACTATCTTAATTTATGGATAGAATGTGCTACTTGTCCTTGTCCACTATTTTATGATCAGCCATAAATTTTATCTAACTGTGTTGTTGATAGCTAGAAACCATGAGCAAGGTTGCATTTGTTAGGTATTTATCCTTTGATTTCTCCTGAATGTCCACATGAAGTAGTCCTTGAATTGGAAATTTACGGATTTTCTTTTTTCAAAGATATTTTTTTTTCTGGGTGCTTTCTAGGTTTGCATTAGAAGTTCACAAACAGTTACTAAACTTGAATCAAACATCAAATAGTGAACACTGAACAAGGAATTTTTACCTGAAGCATTCGTACGTGGCAGAAAGCACCTGTAGTTGTCTGTTTTTTTGACTCATTTCAAGAATCTAGTATTATATAATATTTCTGAGTACTTAGGGAAAAGGTCAATGATCTGTACTTTTTTGTACGCCACAGCCTCCAGTTCCTTCAATAGAAAATAGCATTAGAAAAAACCTTTAGACAAGCTTATCCAGTATTTAACCCCCCCCCCCCCCCCCCCCAAAAAAAAAAAAAAAAAAAAAAAAAAAAATTATAAATGCCTTTTTTTGGTTGGATCTCGATTAAGTTATACCTAGATTATTTAACTTCACCTATGATCCAGAACTGGGTACAGTTAATTCTGTTGTTTTCCTCCTTTTTGATTTATAATCATTTATTCACGTGCTTGCATTGGATTTTTGATGAGTTTTGCATCTTTTGACTCCTTAATTGTCAGCCTAATCCGGGGTTGCCATCCACACATCACCGAAGGGTTGCTTGTTCATTCCGGGATCAGTCACTTTTTCAAATATTCCAAATGTCTTTAACATCATTACGCCACCTGCAAAATGATGGTAACATTCTATATTTGCTCATGTTTTTATGGATTCCTTCCCTTTTCCTTGATTCACTATTCTCGTCCTTTTCATATTTTTCTTGTGATTTTTTGATTCTGATTCTTGTTTGATATGAAATATGTAGTTGCAAGTCGATTGCAAGAGCTGGCACTTTCTCTTGCACATAAATGTTTTTCCTTTGATTTTGTTGGGACATCAATTGACGAAAGTTCTGAAGAGTTTGGTACTGTTCAGGTATGGGTGGAACATCTTCTCTACGTTAGACTTTTTTTTTGTTGTTGTTTGAAATTCTCTCATTGGGTACTTTTTTGTTATTAACCAAGCATATGGTGGTAACTTTACAGATTCCATCATCTTGGAGGCCGTTATTGGAGGATTCTTCAACACTTCAGATATTTTTTGATTACTATTCAATTACTAAACCTCCTCTTTCAAAGGAGGTTAGTTTATACTGTTTTAATATTTTCCCTTCTTTTTAACCTCCCCCCAATTGTTGGAATCATATCTTCCGTTCTGTTTTGAAATTCTTTTAACTTGTCAGGGTGAATTTAGTCTCACAATCCTTTGTAAACCAGAATCTGGTAGCTAAATTAAAATTTGAAATTAGAATTTTGTTTAGAAGTTATGCATGAGAATTTGTATATGCGTACTGTGCTTCATTTTTCTTGTAGAAGTTCTCACTATCCATACTTGGTGTTAGTTATGCTTTGATATGATAAAAGATATTTTCCTATTGAAAGTTGTAAATTCAACTAATTATGTCTTCCTCATATTGATTTTTCCTTGCTCACTATTCAGATTATTTCGGGATTTCCCATACTCTGAATTGATAATTTTTTTCAGGCTCTGGAATGCTTGGTAAGACTAGCATCCGTTAGACGCTCTTTATTTGTAAATGATGTTGCCCGATCCAAGTTTTTGGCTCATTTAATGACAGGAACGAAAGAAATTCTCCAATCAGGACAAGGTATCATGGGCCTGTATGCTATCACTACTAGATTTTCTATTACTTAGTGGTTGTAATGGTACTTACTTTTGTAGGTGATTACTGTTTAAGTTTTAATTACTTGGTTGTATTGACTGTCATATAAAACATGTATTTTTTGTCTTTTATTTGAATCCTTACATTTTATGTGGTTGTTTACCGTCCTGGGTAATTCAATAGTTTTCTTCTGTTTATTTATTCCTGGACTTGTACAATATATATGTGCTTTCATCAAGTTATGATGTTTCTATAATGTAGGAAATTATATGAGTTCATCTGTTTTCCAGGGTTCTATTGTGGTTATTGAGGTCAATTTAAGTGGAAGTACTTCCTTAGGCATTGCTTTCAAAGATATACTCATAAAGCTGTTTGAACTGCCTTTTTCCTTAATGTATCTTAAAAGAAAGTTTACAATTTTTGCTCTTATGTTTCAATCTTGATTTATAAAATGTTACTCCGTGGGCTTAGATTATAGACCCTGACGTTGGGAAAAATACTCGAATGAGGTTTGATTTATCTACTTACGGATCTGGATAACACCTCTATACTAAAATAACTTTTGTAAGCCCTCTGTTGTTAGTTGTTTATTTGTGGTGAAATTTGTTAGTAATCATGTTATGTTGCTTGCTTGTAACATATTCATGGAAAATCAAGTAATAATAGTTACTTGATATGTTCATTTTTTAGAATTGTGTTCCTATAGTTTAACTCCCGTGCAACACTGTTCTCTGAAACAGAACTGGGTTCTTGAGTGATTTGTATTCTGTAGAGTTCAGATTTTTTTCCCTTTAATTTTTTTCCTTCAGTATTTGCAAATAATGTCTGCTGGATATCAGGTCTTGCTGATCATGATAATTACCATGAATACTGTCGACTTCTTGGACGTTTTAGGGTGAATTATCAGGTAAATTTATAGGTTCTATGTGTGACAACTGGAAGTAATCACGTTGCTTTTTATGTATGGTGAAATTTTATCTTTCACACGGTCATCATATAGCTGCCTGTGTTTGTTGAGCTGTATCTTTGCCTGTGGTCTCTAAAGTTCTAACTTTTTAGTTCATATAACTTATATGCATTTTCTTCCAGCTGTGTCACTGAGTATCATCATCCTGAGAAATCTCGCAAATTCATGCAACTTATGTTCATTTTCTTGCCTGATTTTGTGCAAGTCAATGCATGTCTCCGTGTGGTATCCTTCATGCATGTTGTTGGGTACTGAGGCACACAGTTATCTGGCATACAGTTGCATAAATTTTTGTGAACATTCTTGATGCAACACAACTTTCCTTGTCTTTATAGGTTGCAATTTTGATACATGAAATAGTTTTCCGTTTTTCCTTGTTTGTATTTTTGTGTTGTTCTTTTATCTGGTTTTGAACAATTGAAGGGTTCACTGATTTTATCACTTTCTGAGATACCCGTGTGCTTTTGTTGGTGCTACTGCTTGTAAATGAATTTGATTCATGGCTTTGCAGTTACAAGAATTACCGCTAATGTTTACAAAATTTTAAATTCACAGTTGTCAGAGTTAGTGAATGTGCAAGGCTACAGTGATTGGATACGCTTGGTGGCTGAATTCACTTTGAAGTCTTTGCAATCCTGGCAGGTTGATTGATATTTAAAATTTTATGTATTCAGGAATCAGGAAAATACCATATGATCTTATATTTTGCTTAATTGGGGCTCCAACTGCCTGTAAACTATTTTTCTATGACCTCAAGCCATTACTTGTGAACTATTTGTTGGAAAACCTAGAACCGTTTATTTTTTTATTCTCAATACCTGTGCAACATAACCTTAATTGAATTTATGCTTTCGTACCAGTGGGCAAGTACTAGTGTATACTACCTATTGGGGCTATGGTCCAGATTGGTTTCGTCTGTTCCCTATTTGAAGGGTGATGCGCCTAGTTTGTTGGATGAATTCATTCCTAAGATCACCGAGAGTTTTCTCACATCGAGATTCAACTCTGTGCAGGTATCATGTAACTTGATTTCCCTTTGGGATTGATTAATTTTACTAGAGGGTATGGTATCTGATTTTCTTTTTGTTTCGTAGGCTGGATTTCCAGATGATCTTTCTGAAAATCCACTAGATAATGTTGAACTGCTTCAGGATCAGTTGGATTGCTTCCCTTACCTCTGCAGATTCCAGGTTTAATTGCTATTTCTTCATGCACTTTCATTTTTATTGAAGATGTTTCCAGATTTTTTAAGCCTTTCTTTGACTTCCTTTTCTCTGTTTTGCATGTCTTTCCTTTTTCAGATGTCTCCAAATTAATATCATATTTTGGAATTTATGCCTTCTCTTTTCTCTTTCAGCTTTTTTTTTAACTATTTAAAAACCATTAAGCTTCTGTTGTTGGGAAGTTTTTCTTTTTTCCAGAATTCCGAAACAAGAAAAATAAAACAAGTCAAAAGGCATTATTACTTCATAGAAAGCTCATGCTGGTCAACTGTGATATGTAAAAATCAGAGGGACAGATATTTTCAGTGCCCGAGATTTTGAAATGAGCTTTTATGTGCCATAAACATGAAATTTTTTGTTCCTTCATGATTCCTTTATTTCCTCGAATGCAGTATGAAAGCAGTGGCTTGTATATAATAAACATGATGGAGCCAATTCTGCAGTCATACACGGTATGGTCATTTATCGGTGAGGCCTTGTTTTTGGAATTTAGATATTGATAGATATTTTCATATGATTATTCTAATTAGTTCTGATTGATTTTTTGCAGGAAAAAGCTCGATTGCAGACATGTGATAAAAATGAGCTCTCTATTATTGAAGCTAAACTTACTTGGATTGTTCATATTATTGCTGCTATTCTTAAGATAAAACAATGTACTGGCTGCAGGTAAGAAACTATTTCTCTTTTATTTTTTTTTCTTAACTTTAATATTACATTAATCCTTGAAATTGAACCAATAACTAAAGTGGTCTAAATTATTTTTAGCAGTCATGTGACTACACTTTCAAGAAATAACGATCACTTCCTTTTAGAAAGGGCATTATATTGTGACATTGTAATGTGAGAATATTTTTCTGCCAGGTGACAACTAATAAAATTTGATCGAAGATGAAAGGTTCGGTAATAATAACTGAGATGCTGTTTACTTTCATTTTAATGAAATCAAATAGCAATTTTGTTTAGTTCACCGAAAGACGCCTAATTTTAAAATTGATTCCACCAAAATACCTATAAGTGAAATTTAAGAGACTCCTGATGGTCATTTCATGGAGAAATAAAAGAAAAAAGAGTTGAATTCGATTTCTTCCAACTTGTTTACCAAACAATTCCATTGTCAGCAGGAGTCTTGAATTTGCCCCAAAATCATATATTATGGTTTTACTTTGCGTTCTTCACGGATATCAATTATATGTTTTACATTTCTTTCATGCAGCATGGAGTCGCAAGAAGTTTTTGATGCAGAACTCTCAGCTCGTGTTTTGCAGTTAATAAATGTCACTGATAGTGGATTACACAGTCAGGTAGACGTTAGCTTGGTTTCGGTGATATTTATATTTTAATATTTATGTAGTATGATTTTGATGTTGAAATCTTTTTGTCGTGGCTTTATAATTGTATAACTGTTGCTTGGACTTGTTAAAAATTGATCAGCTTTGTCAACAAGAGGATTTAGGATCTATGTTTGCGATAGTGAAAACCCGAGACTTGTCTCTCTCTGCTGTAACAAAGATGAAGATCAATGAGTAGGACCTGGAGTGCTTGAGTGTTCTAATGTGGGAGGGGAGAAGAAATAAGGTTGTCAAATCTTGCTCCTATGGGGAATAGCTCATGGAGGATGTGTGGTTACATCAAATATTGGTTTCGTGTTTAAGAAACAAATTCAGTTAGTTTCCAATTATATGTTGTTCTCTGAATCTGATCTAAGAAGTGATTACCAACCATGTTAAGGAGTGGAAGATCTTTATGAATGTTAGGTGTAACATTTGATCTCTAATCCATAAAGTATGCCTACCTAAAATTTTGAGATGAAAGTTGTGTTTGTTTGTTGTATGTCGCATATTTAACATTTGTCAAGAGTAAATGTGTTTAGTGGTGTTATCACTAGTGTTCGCTGTGGCCTTGGATTCAACTTGTGCCTCTAAACCTCTTGTTGGTTGGTTTTGGATTCAATGCTTTATAATGGCAGCCAGAGTTGTTTTCTTTCTCCATTTATCATGTTAGAATTTTGTTTGTGTCACCATTGCTGCCTTGTTGGCTAATATCATGATTTTTTTTAATTCAAAAGTATATGCTGGAAGGTGGAGGGCTGGTTATTTTCTGATGTAGTAGCCATAGCATGTTACCCTTGTGGTGTCTCAGAATGACTCAATCCCATGGAAAGGGGGAGGTTATTTAATTCTCTGGGATAGGATAATAGGTATAGGGATAGTTTTGACCACTAACAGAAATCATTCTAGCCTACTCTTGATCTTTCACACACCAACAAAGGATAGGATGATACCACCTGCCTTATTTGATCTATCTTCTCTATTTTTCTTGCACGAAATGCAATGTCATTTCTTCCATACTACTCTATCATGCATTTGCTTATTTATTCTCTTGATAGTCCATTAATCATGTTCATGAAGTTTACAAACTTATTTGTAATTGATTATTCAATTTGCATTTGGCAGAGGTATGGCGAGGTCAGTAAACAAAGACTTGATCGAGCAATTCTCACTTTCTTCCAGAATTTTCGCAAGTCCTATGTTGGTGATCAAGCAATGCATTCATCTAAGGTAAAACCAATTTCTTTTATATTCTTTGCAAAATTTAATGGTCTGTATATAAGTTGAGCCTTTCACTCTCTGTTACAGCAGTTATATGCCCGTTTATCCGAGCTGCTTGGACTCCATGATCACCTGTTACTATTAAATGTGATTGTTGGGAAGATAGCTACAAACCTGAAGTGCTACACAGAGGTGACTGTTTTGATCTGGCTTATATTGGTTATGTAATGTGCTGGTACATACTTTTGCTTAATTGGTGTTTATTTCAGAGTGAGGAAGTTATTGATCACACTCTAAGTTTATTCTTGGAATTGGCATCTGGGTAAGCTTTTCTTGTTTTGTTTAATTGAATTAAAGCTATTGTTTTCTGTGTGATAAAAGTTGCACACTTCCAGTAAAGTAATTTGCTTGTTTGACCAATGCATAATTTCGACAGATACATGACTGGAAAGTTGCTTCTGAAGCTGGACACTGTTAAATTTATAATTGCAAATCATACTGTAATTCCACTCACAACAAATTTCTTTTGTCTAGTAACTTCCGTTTGTTTCCCTGAGTTCACGCTGCTTTTGGATAATGACGTTATTTCTTGAATTTTATTTCAGAGAGAGCATTTTCCATTCTTAGAAGAATATAGATGCTCTCGTAGCAGGACAACTTTCTATTACACCATTGGGTGGTTGATATTTATGGAGGATAGCCCTGTCAAATTCAAGTCTTCAATGGAACCACTTTTGCAAGTACTCTCTCTCTCTCTCTCTCACACACACACACACACTCTCACACATGCATGCATGTAAAGTGATATCATAACCTTTTTCATACATGGATTATCTGTTTGATGATTTTCCCCCTAACATTGTTCTGCTATTCATTATTGGTTATTTCAATTTGACTTCATTAATGTTTTGTGGTGCTTTAGGTCTTTCTCAGCCTGGAGTCGACACCCGATGCGGTTTTTCGTACTGATGCAGTCAAGTATGCTTTAATCGGATTAATGAGGGATCTTAGAGGAATTGCAATGGCCACAAACAGGTTCGCTCATATTTAATCATTTGAATTCTTTTAAATGTAGACAATTCCTCGATAATGTATTTTTCATTTCTTGAACTCCTTTAGTCGTAGAACATATGGTCTTCTATTCGATTGGCTATACCCTGCACACATGCCACTTATCTTGAAAGGAATTACTCACTGGACTGACACACAAGAGGTACATTCACAACTCAAAGTTTCTTTCAATTGCTGCTGTCATGGATTTCTTTTTTGTTGTTGTTGTTTCATCTTATTTATCTATATAGTACGGTTATCTTGCTTTTCTCTTTTTCTCAGAGAATTCAAAATATAAAGCTGATTTTACCTGTGGCCATCAGAAATATTTTTTTGATCCTTTATGTGCATTACTTAAGATCGAAAGCATGGTTATGTTAGGTGTACAAGGTCTTTCTGTAATACGCAGGAAATCTTTATTTTGCTTCTTTCTTGTCAATTTAGTTGTTACATTTGCTGCCATTATCTCACCTCATGCTTTACTTGTATATTTTTAATAGGCTACTTGTTATTTTAGCTTGTCATTTGTAGTCAATTTTTCTATTATCCGTTTAAATATTAGATGCAGTGCATTTATTGCATTAGTTTCAGTCAATAAACTCTAATCCTGGATAGGTAATTGTTTGATTTAACACTGCAGGTTACCACTCCTTTGTTAAAGTTCATGGCTGAGTTTGTCTTGAACAAAGCACAACGTTTAACTTTTGACTCATCTTCTCCTAATGGGATTCTTCTTTTCCGAGAAGTCAGTAAGCTAATTGTAGCATATGGGACAAGGATTTTATCTCTGCCTAATCCTGCTGATATATATGCCTTCAAGTACAAGGGAATATGGATTTCACTAACTATTCTGTCAAGAGGTCAGAATATGAGCCAACAATTTTATATTTTTATGTTTGTTAAGCACCAAATTGAACCCATGGTGGTAAAGCGTGTACAGAGCTAAATTCATTGGTCTATAAGATTGGTAAAGACTAAAACACAGTTTATTCTTTATTTTAGTTAAGAGTAGTGGGCACTGCTTTTCTATATTTACTATGCGCATGCTTCATTGGATTGATATTTATTTTTTGGTAGAGTCTTCATTGGTGCATACTTGTATGCATTTTATGTGATGAGCTAGCCCTTTTAGAAGTTTTTTCGTGTCAGCCATGTAGTGCTGTCCTTTATAGGAAGATTGTAGTAATTAAATATTCCTAAGCATCTGTGCTGAGCAACCCATTATTGCTAGTATCCCAGCCAATGTTTGACTAGGCTACTTGTAAGAAAAATCAGGGACTGAAGCATTTTGGCATCATGGTTGTACATTAGAATCAGAGTCTTTGTGGAAATTTTATTTGTTGTATATTGTGTTTTATTGAAGATTTCCTGAAATCACAAATTAACTTTCGACCAACAAATGGCAGGTCTTGCTGGAAACTATGTAAACTTTGGTGTTTTTGAACTCTATGGTGATAGGGCACTGTCTGATGCGCTTGACATTGCTCTAAAGATGATATTGTCAATTCCTTTGGCTGATATATTGGCATTTCGAAAGGTATGCATGATTTTGATTGCAATTCTTCACCTTATGGAATATTTTAAAAAATCTAGTGTTGAAAGTACCTGTCTAATCAGTTCCTGTAGAATAATAGAAAAAACACTCTTAATTTTATTCATAGGAATAAGAGAATATATACAAAGACTTAGTTAAGTATCTTTAGTAACTAAGTAATCTAGGAAACTAAATATTCCTCAGTAAATACATAAGATACTACTCTAAATACAAAAGCTAAGATATCTTACCATAAGAACTAAGTTACCCAAACTAACATATTTACAGTATATTCTACAGTTCCGAACTTGCGAAACCTTCATCTAAATAGCTTGAGTTTTGTGCGTTTGTTTCCTGAAAAGTCTGTCATTAAGGATCTCAATGAATAAATATTGTGTAACACAGGTAATTTTGTGCCTGTCTAATTTTTCATAACATATGTATTTTTTTCATATCTTCTGTTTTGTCCATCCAAATCCTATCTATTATCCATCTTAAAAACAATTTAGATCTGATATTTACGATATTTTTGGCTTAATCTTCTCAATAAAATTTCTTAAAAGCAACAAACCTGTCGGTTATCAACATTGCTATTTGTTCCTTTTATTACATCTTCTCTTCTCTATCTGTTATAAATTTTGATGGCAGACTTAGATTTAGTTGGTTTTGTATTTCCTTTTGGTTTTTGCATTTGTCTGCTTGAAGAAAATGATTAATCAAGTAATGGTTTTTTCTTTTTGCATTGCTTTCTATTTGTGGACTATCTTTTGTTCTTTTTAAAATTTCCAATTGCAGTTAATTCGAGCTTTGAAATGAATTGTTTGTTTTAACTGCAAGCTTTAGCCTCTGATTTGTTGCCAGTTGTGAGAATAGTAGTTGGGTAGAAGAATAGTCTTTTCAAGGTATAATACAAGCATTGTACAATGTGAAAAAAAGTTGATAACCAGGAGTTATAATAATGGGAAAAATGTAAAGAACAAACGTTGCTGTTGTAAACACAAACACCCAAAATGAGAATCTGATGTGAAACATTGAAGACCTAAATGTGGGTTAGTTACCCTTACCAAACCAAAAAAAAAAAAAGGAAGAGCTCCGAGGCACTATTAGCTCATCTAGGAAATGTACCAATATGTAACTATGATGTCATGTTTACTTTTTCTTTTGCAGTTAACGAGGGCGTATTTCTCTTTCTTAGAGATTCTATTCAACGGCCACATCAAATTTATATTGAATGTAGATGCAGCAACCTTTATGCATATTGTTGGGTCCCTTGAATCTGGTCTTAAAGGACTGGATATAAATATCTCATCGCAGGTTTGTATCGTGCTGTAATATTGGCGTGCTTTACCTGTTCTTTTGTTGCTAGAACTGTTTATTATAATTTTTCAAGCTGTTCCCCGATCACATACATAGAAGTTATGTGAGTTTTTCTTTGGAAATTTTCATGTCTGATATCCCTTCCCACTTCCTTTTCCCAGGCCGAAATACTATATTCTCTTAAAACTTAATCTCACATGATGAACATTTCATTTCAGTGTGCAGCGGCTGTTGATAATTTGGCTGCTTTCTACTTCAACAACATCACTATGGGGGAGGCACCCACTTCACCTGCTGCTGTCAAACTTGCCCAGCATATTGCAGACTGTCCTAGTTTGTTTCCACAAGTGAGTAATGGACTTCCTCACATATTATGCTTCTTCCACTGTTATTTGCATTTGTGTTTAGAAGGCATCCGTTC
The DNA here is from genome assembly GCA_958450335.1 of Hibiscus tridactylites. Lineage (NCBI taxonomy): Eukaryota > Viridiplantae > Streptophyta > Magnoliopsida > Malvales > Malvaceae > Hibiscus > Hibiscus tridactylites. The sequence continues at coordinate 39,021,633 of OY288279.1, forward strand.
TACACTTTATGTCCTCATACACTAATGCATCTTATTACTTCAGTGCATAACTCTGTATAAACTTGAAACATAACAACCTTCTGCACAGTCTCTCAGATGTGATTGCCTAGGTTCTTTAGTGTAATTTTCCTTTTATTAGTGCTCATCTTTTTCAGACTAGTTAAGTCTCTGGATATTCACTACATTAGCTTGATGTAACATATATGGTTTGGTTCCTGAAGTCTGTGTCATGAAATATGGTGTACTTTTCATCACATGAAATATTTTTCCATATAACATAACATACATGCATCAGAGAAGATTTAGCATCCGAAACAAATATATCTCAATAAAAATCACTCTCAAAATAGCCCTTGTCACTTGCAAGCATACAAGTTCGTTGTCCAATTAATAATACAACGGCAATACATCTGAAGGGAAGTATTTTGAGGATTGAATCCCAAAGGAGAACCAGATATCGAATCTGAACATACCTACTAGTGAATCAATCAACACCCGAATACCAGTTTAGTTAATCATATCCTTATTAGCATCAACAAACTCTAGTGAAACAATCAACAACATTGCATTAAGAGTAAATTGGCATGAATTAAAGATTCTAATTCCAAAAGCAATTGAAAAGGCAACTAGACTTAAAATGATGAATGCCGTACAGGCCTATAATAATGTGAAGAACTATGTATTATCAAAGACTATATATTTGTAATTAAAGTGTTATGAACTCTTGAAATTTTAATGCATTTAATCAATTCAAATTATTAGTTATCAATTTTTAAGTAAATGAAATAGAAATGCTGCGTGCCACCTAAGTACGATGAATCTACTTATCTGCTGGATACTAGTTCTGCTGCATGAGGTGAAAAATAAAAAGATTTTGATTAAAAACAAAAACTATGAACAAAATATCTTTCATATGAGATAAACTTCTATTGACATAACACATATTAACCTGAGTTAATATTTGAAAGTTGAACTCTAAAGACTTAACTTTCTTGCGTGTTATAAGGGATCAATCCTGCTTTATGATTATAACCATTGATATTTGTCATATGAGATTAAGGTAGCTTTTGTACATTGTCTCTTGTTGTCTTGAACCAAATATGACGGTTTCTATTCCAATCTTTCGTTTTGGACAGTCCAATTATTTTCTGTTCCTTTATTACAGATATTGAAGACCCTTTTCGAGATAGTTTTGTTTGAGGATTGTGGCAACCAATGGAGTCTTAGCAGGCCGATGTTGAGCTTAATTCTTATCAGTGAGCAGGTTATAATTTGCAAATTCTTTACTTCAATTTCTCTGCTATCCACTTTCAATTTTGGTCCACCAGAAGGTTATTTTTTCTGACAGCTGTATACTTTGAACATTATCAGTAACTCTACTGTGAGATCGGTAACAAAACATGAAAATCCAAACAAAATTCATGTTAGCATTCTCATTCCATATGGCTTAAATCCTTGATCTTGTCTACATGTGCATTACCAATGTGAATAAAAAGGATATATATATTTGCAATGGACAGTGTTTTTCATTAGCTGACAAGAAAACCTGTTTGACTTGGGTCTTGTTGATAGAGATGTGATTGGCCCTCCCTATAGAGTGCCCACTGTATTTTAGTTCTTGGCTTATGCCTCTTTCAAATTCAAAATAATAATAATATCTTCCTGACACTTGTGTCCAACATATAAATATTAAAAAGATGGATATCCGATATTATTAGATCCTTATTTTATATCGGTTTCCAAAATATTTACTTGGTTTTAGATGGCCACTTCTCTCAAGTGGGAGAGCACTTTTGAGCACATTGTATTTGTACCCCGTCCTTGTGTGGCACCTCTCACATTTAACTATCATATGATTAAAGGTGAAATGTTAAATCCAACATAGAAGCAGAACAGTCTTTGGAATCCTTTCTGCTATGTAGCTGACAAACTGCCTTTCTGCTGCAGATATTTGCTGATCTCAAAGCTCAAATTTTGGCTTCACAGGTAAGTTTTTGGTATATGATTTTTAGGTGGATGTGTAAGTTTTTGGTATATGATTGTTTTTTAGTTGTCTTTATATTTCTGAAAAACTTTTGAGTAATAACTAATAAGAATTGCCAATATCAGTTTATGAGATTAGCATTGGATGAGCAATGCATTTTCTTAATCTCGATTCAGTACAACTTTTGTTTATCCATAGTTGCGACAAACTTATTTGAACAGATTTTTGGTTTATTTGCTTACCATTTGATCCCCAACATTTTCATAACACTGATTCAAGACATAGTATCCACCAAAGTACCACTCATTTTGTTAAAGCCGCTATATTGAAAGAACATGTTAGACACTCTATGGCTGATGTTCATTTGCTTTTGCTTCCCCGCAACTTGGCGTCTAAAGTCCTCCCGATTGTATTTGTTTAGTTACTTGGAAGAATTTTCTGTTTGCAATGAAGATCAGTACACTCATTAAAGCAAACATGATTTCATTAATATCACACCTGGACTGGTAGATAGTGTCCACGTCTTTAGGCATTGTGATTCAAATAGGACTGGTTCAGGATCAAAACTAAGTCTCCAAACCATCAGACTAGAGACTAAATCACATGCGGAGGCTTATCCGTAAAAAATCAGTACTAATGTAGACATCAAAACTTCGACAAACCAATGAAATTAATGGAGAAGAACTAGAGGTTTTTCTGATGATGCTTTTAACACGGGACTAAAAGAATTCATCATCTCTCTCTATCATTATCTTCCCCATTACTTCTTTTTCTCTCTCCTTTAGTGTCCGTCATCTGATACGATCATCTTTTTGCAGCCCATGGATCAACATCAGAGGCGCTCTGTTTGTTTTGACAAGCTTATGCAGGATGTTACTCGAAGCCTAGATTCAAAGAACAGAGACAAATTCACCCAGAACCTAACTGTATTTAGACACGAATTCCGTCTCAAATAGATGAAACTTTGTTCTCTTAAGGAACCCCTTTTTTCCTGCAACAGATGTTCAACAGATGGTGTGAATGTCGGAAGCGAAGCATCTTTTTGCTGCATTGTGTTGGTTGTTCTTGCCTGAGGCAAAAGAGCACACACTTTTCTGAAGTTGATGGGGGAAATTGTTTTAAAACAGTTTATGGCGGTATCGTATAGTTTGCTATACGGGAAGCATTATGGAATGTTACAAAGGGTTTTGCCGAAGTGCATAAGCATGTAGGATACCAGACATTGATATGGTAGGGAAATGGCGATTTTGCATCTTGTGCATCATTCTTTCGCAACATATAATGTAAAACCGTTTCGGGGCTTTCATGTTTTGGAGAAGGTTCAGGTTTGTGTGACCCAAGAAAAAATAGGCAAGGAAAAGTGAAATTACTCTAGTTATGAAGTTGTTGATGCATTTGTACATTAACACCCACATATTCTTTGTACTTGTTGATAGCATAAAGAAGAAAAAAGGAAATCCCTCGAGGTCGGTAGGCTAATTCCCCCCCCCCCCCCCCCCCCCCCCTTCCTCAGACACTGCTGGACTTGAGACCATTTTGAAGCATACATTAGTTTTTTATCAGCTTAATCCAAAATTGTATTTCCGGTACATTATTCTCCTTATGTTCGGTCCGGTCTTCAACCTTGCATATCATCCGATCGTGTACATTTTGTTCCGTTGCTTCATTGTACCAAGTTGGCATATGCCAACTTACTTTAATATAGATACATGTTGATGATATGTTTTCTCAGTATTGTAATGGCAATGAAATGAATTCCTTTTTGTATTTGATTATGTCGTAGTTGGGGAAACCCATTTCGTTTTTATTTCATATTTTTCTGGTGCTTTTTACTTCACAGATCTTCATCTACCAACGTCGATGAAATCGACATAGACCATAAGTGAGCGTGGAAAAAGAAAGGAAGTAATAAGTCAAACAAGAGAAATGTGAAAAAAGAAAAAAAAAAGATGAAAGAAAGAAGATGAGATGAAAAGAAGTTGACGGCGATTTGAGAACGGCAGACATTATAACAATTAACTAAAACTATTGTCCAACGAGTAATTATTCCAAGCGTCTTAATTATAGGATGTGGGGTTATATTTAGAGTTTAGCGGTTTAAGTGTAATAGTTTTAAAGTTAGGGGTTGTTGATAGAATATTGGGTTTAGAGTTAAAATTTATAGTTTGTAGGTTAAAATTTAAATTCCTATCATATTATCTTAAAATTTAAAACCTAAATTCTAACACTAAACTTTAAATTCTAACTACGAACCTTAAATTTTAAACACCTACAATAAACCCCCCAAAACTATAAACACTAAACTAAAACCTTAAACTCTAAAATTGAGGCACTTGTAGAAACAAAGTTTCCACCGCCTGTATATGTAGGGATGGCAATATAATCTGAATCTGATCTGAATTCGAAGAAAAAAAATTAGATCCAAATTCGATTGAAAAAAGTCAGAATCCTAATACGAAAAAGGGTCTGGGGTCTTAATAGGAGGTGGATCGGATATGGATATTGCCATGATCCGATCCGAATCCGATCTATATTTGAACCGAGTTCGATCCGAGTATATGAATCCGTATAAAAATATTTAAAACTCTTAGATTTAAAAAATATAAATATATATTGGAATCTTAGTTAAGTTGAATTGAGATTGTGTATATTAAATTATTAATATAAATATATATTAAAATTCTAATTAAGTTGAATTGAAATTATATATATATTGAAATTTTAATTAAATTTAAATTAAGAATATATATATATATCTTAATATAAGTTGAATTAAAATTACAAAGATTATATAAAAGCATGAGAGATCTAGCAGTCATTAATACATTTTAGAAAAGACCTCTAAATAATTTAGAGAATTTTATATGTTCGTTTCAATTAGGTGAACTAGTAGGGGTCAGAGTGTTATCGTTGCGGCTTAGGAATCGACATCGTGAAATCGTGATTGGGTATATATCTTCTCCAAATTTAAAATTCTAGATTTAAATAGTTAATTCTTCACCCTCAATCATCCTGATTCGTTTGATGAAAATCATTTGTTACTTTTATTTGGGTTTTTCCATACACAACAACCTACTAGATTTCTATAATTAATGTCTATTTCCTTTTTTTCAATGAAATCTACTGACATAGAATTAATTGTAGATAAAATTAACACTCATCAAAAAAAATATTATTCCATTAATTGTCCTAAAAAACATAAAATTTATGACAATTGAATATCGTCTAAACCTAAACCATAAAATATAAACCCTAAACCTTAAACAATATATCATAAATCGTAAACTATAAACCCCAAATAATAAACCCTAAAACACATATCATAAACCATACACCATAAACCCTAAACACCACATCATACACCCTAAACTATAAACCCTAAACCTTACTCATTAAACCATAAAACTAATCTCTTAAGCCCTAAACCATGAACCATAAATCCCACCAAATAATTTTTCAAAAAATCACACCTTAACTCTAAACCCCACCTAAAATCATAAACCCTAAACTTTAAACCCTAAAACTATTAAACCCTTTTAAATAAGTATTAATTACATTAAACACCCTAAATTAATGAAGTACAACTTTTTAGGAATATAATTAATTTTATTTTAGTATATTCCATTGAAAATTAAAATAAACATTAATGATAAGAATCTTGTTGGTTCTTATATGCAACCATCAGGGCCGTATATAGCAAAACCATTTTTATTTAAAGATATTTGTTTGAGTTGTTACTTTAAAAAAGGAAAAAAAATTAAATGGATTTGGACTTTCAGATTTGGATTTTAGATATTTTATTGAATCAGACTCGAATTTATGTAATCAAACTTAGATTCGGACTTAAATTTTTTTGGAGATCCGATTATTAATTAAATTAGACTTAGACTTTATAAAGTCCGATCCAAATCTGATCTATTACCATCCCTATATATATGGGATAATAATCCTTGTCCAAAAAGATTTAAAATAAATAAATACTAGCTTTAAGTTATTTCTAGCATTTTATGCTCTCTTTATTACTACTTTCTTAATGCTTTGTTGAGTATAAATTTTGTAAGATTTTTAGTATTTTCATGCTATCTCATGCAGTTGGCAAAATGCAATACAAGTCTATATAAACATTTAGACTTTGATAGTTTTTTATTTCTATTAACATTTGGGTAAACTGCCTTATGAGTCAATTTTACTTATTATTGAACAAAAAAATTATCAATTGGATCATTAAATTTTTAATTTAATTTTGATCAAGTCATAAACCATAACGGTTAACAGAATTATTGTGATAAATAAACAAATTAATATAATGTTGTGAATAAAATAAAGAAGAATAAAAATATGAATAGAGAGATAAGAGAAAGCGAGAGACTTATATTATTCTCAATGTAGTGTTGTGTACAATGCTTTCTCTAATATCTAATTTATAGGCACAAGGGGAAAACCCTAATATCAATGGGCATTAAACCCTAATAATAAAGTACATTAAAGTCACATTTAATACATGGATATCCACCATAAATAAATATTCATAACACCCTATTGGATATCCATGAAGATAGCATGCCTCGTTAAAATTTTACTAAGATAAAAACCCTATGGGGAAAAAATTTCTTAGTGAAGGAAAAAGAGCACACATCTTTGATATGCATAACATGTTGCCTCATTAAAAACTTTTCCAGGAAAACCCATTGGGACACAATCTCAGTTAAGGGGAAAAGAGTGTAACACGTATTTACTCCCCTCATGAAAGCATCACATAAGATCTTTGAATCTTCATAATTCAATCTTGAATATAATCTTCAAATGTTGAAGTAGACTATGCACTGGTGAATAGATCTTTCAAACTACTGCTTGAAAGGTTTCATCAAATATTATTCTTCTAAATATCACGAGGGACGAAACTTTGAAATAATATGTTTCGTTTTTTCACATTTGATGTATCCACATTTTGATTGAAATATAAATTTTGCCTAATCTCTATACAAGATAGTTTGCATCTTATCTTGTGAAAGCAATTCACATATCTTCTAAATATTTTTATCCAAACACATATTTTGGCTTTGCCTCGTGCATAGTTATTATTTACATAATTTGGAGAGGCTTCGAGTTTTGAAAGATCTAAAGGTAATGGTCTCGTAACACTTAGATAGTACTTCTAGATCAATTAAGATCTGATGCATAACAATTATTTTGCTTTGTGCTCAACGGATGTGCGTTATGCATGTAAAGTCTCTTTAAACATTTTTCTATGTATGTCGATTGATGCACAAGGATTTTATTGTTAGTGGGATCTCTTCATGAGTCACAATGATATTCAAATCATCAACATACACAACAACAATAACAAATCCGGAGTTAAACCTCTTAATAAAAATGGTTGAGGAAATTGAAACATTCTTATAGCCTTTCGCTAATAAGTATTCACTGAGGCTGTTATACAACATGCGCCCAAATTGTTTTAATCCATAAATAGATATGTTCAATTTAATTGAATAATGTTCTCTAGAACTTGAATTAACTGCTTCTGGCAGTCTAAATCCTTCTGAAAGTTTCATGTAAATGTTATTATCAAGAGGCTCATACAAATAGGATGTAACAACATCCATTAGGTGGAAACTAAGTCTTTTATTGCTAGACTAAAAAAAATCTAAAAGTAGTTTCTTCCACCACCGAGGAGTATGTTTTCTCATAATCGATTCTAGGTCTTTGTAAGAATCTTTGTGAAACCAAACGAGCTTTGTATCTCGCCATTTCCCCTTTTTCATTTCCATTTCTCACAAAGGCTCATTTATATCCACAAGCTTTACACATTCTGATGTACAGACTATAAGCCCAAATACTTCTCTTTACATTATCCAATTAACAATGGTTCATGATCCACATCATCAACTAAAATCTCTAGTGCTATATTGCATGCAAATTTATTATCGATGTCGATTTGATTTCGGTTTTATTTATTACCAAACATGACATAATCTATTAAGATCTCTTTATTATCAGGTACCTAGGTCATTAAATGTCTATGTTGGAGACCTTTTAATCTCTTCTAGAGATTTTCATAATACGTTGATTCCTCGATCAGACCATCATAAAATATAGCTTCTTTGCAACTAGAGTTTGTCCTTTTGGGACATCAACTTTAATTGGAGCATTCATAGCCGGTATATGTGACTTAGTCACTCTTTTAGGGTCAGCAAAAGCATCTGGCAATTGATTTGCTAAGTTTTGCAAATGAATTACGTAGAACTAAATGTTTTGATATAATAATTGAAAAATGTTTGGACTAAATTGAAAAGAATTTAAAATATGCTTTAAGTCAAAACAACTTGAATTTATGTTTAAGGGCTTTAAAAAGGCTTTGAAATAACTTAAAATGCTTTTAAAGTAGCCAAACTAGTGTTTTCAAGTACCCGTACTGATACGATCTGGTACTGTATCAATACGCCCTAGGGTTTCAGCTACAAGAAAATTCCAATAGCCAAAACCCGTACCGATATGCTTTGTCGTATCGATACAGTTTGTTTTAAATAGCTAACGGCTAGTTCGCGTACCGATAAGGTTGTATCGCGTATCGATACGTCCAACTACCCCCAATGGTCATTTTCTCAACAGTTTTTTAAATTGCAAGACTGTACCGATACGCTAGCCAAGCGTATCGATACGCACTAGCTTGAAGTGCTCAACGACTATTTCCTTATCGAAACCGTATCGATACGGATTCAAAGGTATCAATACGCCAAGCTGCAGAACTGCATTTATGGTAGAAAATAAAGGCTCCAACGACTCTAATTCATCCACGATGGTCCTCAACGGCTGCAAACTCAATTAGGAGTATAAAAGGGACCTCCAAGCATCAAGGAAAGACTAATGCTTCAATTGTCAACAACATTATGATGAGAGATTGTCTTTAGAGCTTAATTGTACATTTCTTGTATAGACAACACTTGTGAGCTATACATTGTCAAATTTGCTCAAGTGTTTAGGTTTTGGATGAGGGCTTAATTGTGCAAACAAATACCTATTAGTGGGATTTCGTGTTTGCTTTGAATTCTCTTTTTACAAGAGTGTCTTGGTTAATCTTTGGGTAGAAATATTAACTGATTTGTAAAGGTTGCCTTCTTAGCCTAGAAAAGGGGAAGAATTTTGAGTGAATTGGTGAAATCCTTGGTGGGAAGCTAAGGTAGTGGATGTAGGCTTTGGTTAGAAAGCTGAACCACTCTAAATCTCTTGTTAATTTTTCTTATCTTTTACCACCACCATAAACACCCAAAAATCAACCTTCTGCACCACTTAACAATCCATAACAGTTGAAGGAAATCGAGCCTATCAAGCCTAACAATTGGTATCAGAGCGAGGCTGAATTGAAGAGGACTAACATTCTATTGAGAAGATCCAAGTGCTCGATACAAGAATTCAATCAACCGATCAAATGGCGCAATCTATCGACAAGCCACCATTCTTCGACGGGACCAACTACGCTCATTGAAAGATAAGAATGAAGTTCTTCATCAAATCCAAAGACTACAAGCTTTGGGATATTGTTGAAGAGTGTCCTTATGTGCCACAACGAAGTAAGGCAGAATAGAGTGCAGATGATCACAAGAAGATGGAGCTAAATTGCAAGTCCTTGCACATCCTCTTTTATGCATTTGGCCTCAACATCTATAAGAAGATTTCCTCTTGCGAAGATGCCAAGGAAGTATGAGACAAGCTTGAAGTCACATACGAGGGAACAAATGAAGTAAAGGAGACCAAGATCGACCTCCTCAACCACGAGTATGAGAACTTCAAGACAGAACCGGATGAAGACATCCCAAAGATGTTCGATAGATTCTCCACCATCACAAATGGACTCAAAGGCTATGGAGAAATCATTCCAGAAAACAATCTTGTCCGTAAGCTTCTCTATTCTCTTCCTGAGTCATGGGACTCAAAGAAGACGCCACCATCGAAGCAAAAAATCTAAAGACCTTGAAGCTAGATGAACTCATGAGGTCTCTTCTCACTCATGAAATGATGAAGAAAGAAAAAGAAGAGGAGAAGAAGAAGGAAGAGATAAAGAAGATGTGGAAGAAGAAAATCATGGAGCTAGGCATCAATGCGAGTTCCGTTGCTCTCATATCTTCTACATGCCAACAAGTTTATTTGAGCGAGGAGGAAAGTGAAAATGAAGAGATGGTTCATCTCTTCAAGAAATTCTCCCGATTCATGAAGAGCGAGATGGCTAAATCCAAGCATGAATCGAAAGAGAAGATGAAGGATTCCCACAAGTCCAACAAAAAGGGATCATCTTCAAAGAAAGCATATGTGGCGACATAGAGTGATGAAGACTCCACTGATGATGAGGTAGCCCACCTATGCTTCATGGCCCTCAATGAGGGGGATGTAACTTCTAACTCATCTAGTTCAAATTCATATACTTTTGATGAGTTACAAGATGCCTATGATGATTTACTTTTGGACATCATTTTCTAAAAATAGAAAATTCCTTTCAAATTTGAAAAAGGAAAATGATTTGCTTTCCAAAAAAAATCTAGAGGTTGAAGCAAAAATTAAAGATTTTGAACTTAAAGTTTTAGATTTAAAAAAATTGCTTCAAACGATGGAAAAAGATCATAAAAAAGAAGTTGATGATCTTAAGAAGGAAAAAGATCCGATTTTCAATGAACTTCAAAAGAAAAACAATTTGGGAAAATCAAATTTTTATGTTAGACAATCTAGTGCCCCTAAATTTTTGAATCGAAAAGTTTTTAGAAGTATTTGGGTCCCAAAAGGACTAAGTACTTCAACTAAAAAGGATGAAATTGAAAAATTGATTCCTAAAGGGACTAAACTATGTGCAACTAATGTCTATGGATCCAAAGCAATTTGGATACTAAAAATTACTTGATTTTCTTGTTTAGGTGTAATGGGGAGTGATCCACAAGTCCAAATTTGAGGAGGAGCTCCATGCACAGAAAGAGAGCACTTGAAGAAGGAAGGCTTCACATCCTCCCTTAGGTTCAAGTATGGTAAAATTAGTTGAATTTCTTTTCATTTAGTTTTATTTCTTTTAATTCAACTAGTTTAATCATATTGTCGGACTAACATTGTTTGATGCTTTGAGTAAGGGGGAGCCAATTTTAAAATCAAGAATTTTAATTGTGTCATTTTTTACCTCCTAAGTTATTTTGAGCCTAATGTTTTTTTTAAATTCTTTTTGATATAACAAAAAAGGGGAGAAATGGTTTGAAAAATTGATTTTTCAAGAGAATAAGGGGAGCTTTAATTTCATTCAAATTTTAATCTCTTATTCAAAATTTTAAAATACTAAAGGGAAGAATCCCAAACATTTTTTCAAGTTAGTTTTATTATATCAAAAAGAGGGAGATTATAGAACTAAATGTTTTGATATAATAATTGAAAAATGTATTGGACTAAATTGAAACGAATTTAAAATGTGCTTTTAGTCAAAACAACTTGAAATTATGTTTAAGGGCTTTTAAAGTAGCCAAACCAGTGTTTTTCAAGTACTCGTACCGTTACGATTTGATACTGCATCGATTCGCCCTAGGGTTTCAGCTACAGGAAAATTCAAGTAGCCAAAACCCGTACCGATACACTTTTTTGAATCGATACGGTTTGTTTTAAATAGCTAATGGCTAGTTCACGTACCGATAAGGTTGTATCGCGTACCGATACGCCCAACTACCCCCAACGGTCATTTTCCCAACAGTCTTTTAAATTGCAGGACTGTACCGATACGCTAGCCAAGCGTATTGATACGCAATAGCTTGAAGTGCTCAACGGCTATTTCCTTATTGGGACTGTATCGATACGGATTCAAGGGTATCGATACGCCAAGCTGCAGAACTACATTTATGGTGGGAAATAAAGGCTCCAACGGCTCTAATTCATCCCCAAAGGTCCTCAACGGCCACAAACTCAATTAGGAGTATAAAAGGGACCTCAAAGCATCAAGGAAAGACTAATACTTCAATTGTCAACAACATTATGACGAGAGATTGTCCTTAGAGCTTAATTGTACATTTCTTGTATAGACAACACTTGTGAGCTATACTTTGTCAAATTTGCTCAAGTGTTTAGGTTTTAGGCGAGGGCTTAATTGTGCAAACAAATATCTATTAGAGGGATTTTGTGTTTACTTTGAATTCTCTTTGTATAAGAGTGTCTTGGTTAATCTTTGGGTAGAAAGATTAACCGATTTGTAAAGGTTGCCTCCTTACCCTAGAAAAGGCGATGAATTCTTAGTGAATTGGTGAAATCCTTGGTGGGAAGCTAAGGTAGTGGATTTAGGCTTTGGTTAGAAAGCCAAACCACTCTAAATATCTTGTTAATTTTTCTTATCTTTTACCACCACCATAAACACCCAAAAGTCAACATTCTCCACCACTTGGCAATCCATAACGGTTGAAGGAAATCGAGCCTATCAAACCTAACAAATTATCCTTTGAACTTCTTGTTCACATTTTGTGAAACCAAAATTGATTTTGATATAACACCTAGACTTATGGACTAATTTGCAAAACAATAAATTTTTAAGTACTCTTCAAGGTCTCACTATTGACAAGTCTTTTTGAACCAAACTATATCTCAAGACAAATCTCTCTTAAATGATAAAAATCTTCTAAGTTTCTCTATGTATTTTCAAGCCAAACTTCACTAAAACGCCTAGGTGTATCGATACGGTTTTTAGTCACTGCAATTTTAATAGACCATAGCGTACTGATACGGTATTACCCCGTATCGATACGATATTCATTTGGGCAACACTTTAAATGATACCGTACCGATACGCATTGCAACCGTATCGATACGATTTGCTTATCTTTGCAAAATATTTGCATTTAATTTTCGACCGTTGACTTGTCAGTTAGTTGGTATCCCAAAATTTAAATGACCGTTATACCGTACCGATACGCTAAATATCCGTACCGATACGCTTTTTTTTTATCAAAACCAAAGTTGGGATTCTAGTGAGCAAATTCTATATCGATACGCCCTTCCGTATCAATACGCTCCTTAAAAACCGTACCGATACGCCCTCTAAGCGTATCGGTACGCGATGTTTTCAGTTACAACGACTCTTTCTTCTTTGAGACAAGTACCGCTACACCCCGAGCCGTACTGATACGGTAGGCAGCTGAGCTGCATTTATTGCGGGAAATTGCATCCCAACGGCTTTATTAATGATCCCAACTACCCAAACGTCTAGAATTCAATGCAAGGGTATAAAAACAAGTCTCAATTGAACAAGCAACAACTATTGAACCTACAAGCAACATCAAAGCACTCAAATCCAAACTTTGTACCTTTAGAGTCAAATTCTTGTACCCAACTCTTGTATTCTCATTGTAACCTTTTATTGTGAGTTTGGGGAGTGTGAAATTGTAGTTGGGTAAACAATCATCCTTTGAGAGGAACTTTTAGAGTTTACCAAATACTTTTCTTTGTAAAAGTGAGTGGATTAAGCTTTGGGTAGAAAGCTTAATCAAATTGTAAGGTTCACTCCTCATCCAAGAAAAGGGGAGGAATTCAAGTAGTGAATTGGTTGAAAATCCTTAGTGAGAACTAAGGTAGTGGATGTAGAGTTCGTTTGGAGAACTTGAACCACTCTAATTGCCTTTTGTCAAATTTTAATTTTTCCGTATTTTTACCCACCAAAATTTTATCGCTAATTCACCCCCTCTTGGCCATTTGCAATTGTGTGATCAACTCAACACATTTGTTGAGTATGTGGATCAAAATGAGAAAATGATAATTCATTTCAACTTATTCTTTTCCCAGCTATTTATTTTCTCCCCCTAATGTTGAGAAAACTGACTCACTAAAATGACAGTCAGTAAATCGAACTGTAAATAAATTTCCCGTCAAAAGCTTGAGATATTTAACTATCAAAGAGGATTTGAATCCGAGATATATTCTCAACCTCTTTTGAGGACCCATCTTTGTGCGTTGTGGTAGAGAAAATAGAACATATACCGCACACCCAAAAAGTCTAAGATGGGAAATATTTGGTTCCTGACCAAAAACCATTTGTAATAGGGAGAACTTATGATAATTTATTGGCTTAATGCGAATTAATGATGCTGCATGTAAAATGGCATGTCACCATCATTATCAAGACGAATTGTCTTTATAAGGTAATATGGAAATGTGCTCGTAATTTTATCAACTGAGCAAGTAACCTCGCAAACACCAAGTTGCGGGTTGATAACAATGATACATCAATTAAAACTATAAAATATCTAAATGGTCCACAAAAGGGTTTGTGGGCCCATATATATCACCTTGTATCCGTTCTAGAAAACTAATAGATTCATAATCTATCTTAGTTGGTGATGGTCGAATAATTAGTTTGCTTTGAGAGCAAGCATCGCGTGAAAAAAAAACATTACCTTGAAGAATTTGTTAGTTCTTCAATGAATGACCACATGAAGTGTCAATAAATTTTCGCATCATAATTGAACCGGGATGGCCTAACCGGTCATGCTGAATAATAAAGTTATCAGTAAACTTCTGGTTTACAATAGCATGAGCTTCAATTTGTACTAATTATTGTGTAATACAATCCGGATGACAGTGCATGTAATTTTATCAAAATTTTCTTATTGCATTGAGTTATACTCGTAATATGGAGATAGTCAGCATCCCCTTGACTAATAGTCTCAATATGATATTCATTTCTATAAATATCTTTAAAATTCAATAAGTCTCTTTGCGACTTTGACGAGTATAACGCATTGTGAATATGAAATTCAGTTCTATTTGGAAATAACATATTTTCTCTTCTTAAGCCTTATATGATATTAGTACTTCCAGAAACAGTTGTAATACCCCAAAGTTTGGCTTGAAAGTATTACTAATTCGAGTGCTAAATAGATTACTCTAATGTACCACTTGATTGATTAATTAAGTATTAGGATTGAATTAAAACAAATGGAAAATTGAATAGCTAATCTTAACTGTAACATCCGCTTTTCCATTCTAGAATTTAACTCATTGAATTAGAATTATTAAATTATTCTTTGGAAGTAAATAAGTTCAAAATTAAGCAATTGATTCACTTTAGTCCCCGATTTGCCTTCAATTAGCAATTATTGTATTAAATTGAAATGAAAGAAAACTTGGGCATTCGAATTGAAGGATTGAAGTGAGTGAGTTAAGATGATAATTTAGTTGAACATTAATTGATTGTAACATGACCAAAGTAATAGATTTGAAGAATTAAAATAATTAGAATGGGTATAAATTCCCTAGTGAAAATCGGGCCAAATTGTAAGAGGAAAGAAATTATGTGTGAGCATGATTAATGACTAAATTAAAGAGAAAACAAAAGATATGTTTTGCATGCTAAAAATTTGAGTTCTTTGGGCTGCCCTTAGTCAAAAGAAAAATTAGAACAAGAGAGAAGGGTAATTGGGTAAATCCTTAATCCAACACAATCCCCAAATTAAGGAATGTGTCTTTCTTCTCCATCTTTTCCTTAGCGTTGCCGTGAACCTTGAGAGAAAAGGGGAGAAAGAAAACTTGATAAATTTTTGAAATTTTAGCTTTAATGGAGGAAGAAATTGCATGCATGTTGATGAATTTGAGCTAGGAAGAAGAAGTGTCATCTAGTGATAGCAACTTAAGAAGTAAGTACCTTGTTTTCTTCTTTTTGTTGTTCGAATAGAAGCAAATTAGGCATGTAAAATTTTAAGTTAATTTAAGCATGAAAATGGTTAGAATTATGGCGATTAAGCTGAGTTGAAATGATAGAATTTTTGAATGGTTATGTGTAAATTTGTGAACCGAGTAATAAGGGATTGTTTTGTGGAAAGATTAAGAGTTCTTGATTAGAATGCAAAATTTGAGATAGTTAGGGACCAAACTTGAAAATTTCTATCAGGACAAAGTTGAAGAGAAATGAAAATTCTATAAGGAACAAGCCTTAGATTGCTGGAAAAATGAATTTGAATAAGGAAATTTTGATTGAGAATAAAGCTGGACGTGTACTAGGATAAAATGAATTAGGGACTGTTTTGATTAAAATCAATAAATGCAAGGACATGAATTACACGAAATTTAGCACTTAACTCAGAGTTTAGAATCAGGGGATCATGTAAGGATAAGTATGGAGTCTTGAATTGAACTTGAAATAGTCTAATTTGGTGAATTAAGGAAGCTAGTCATTTGAAGCATGAGAATAAGGCTAATCTGGAATTTCGTGAAAATTGAGGACTTATCTGTTAATTATAAGAATTACTAAGGACTTAAAAACGATGTCAAAGGATAGTATGAATCATGTATTAAATGGTTTTGGGAATAAAATGAGGTAAATAGGTGAAATTAAAGTTTAATGTGTTTAAGGAGTAAGCTGTCTAGAAATCTAAGTTTGAATCTGTTACTTTGAAAATTCACCAAAAATAGGATATAATGTATTTTGATCTGAAATTTTTATGGTATAAATTTTGAAATGTCTATTATCATTGAGAGAAAACGGAATTGAATTCCAGTTTGTGAGTTAGAACTTATAGATTAAAGAAGTTAAGCGGTACAAGCTGTCCAAGATTGTTAAAATGGTCATGTTTAAGTAATAAACTGTATTAACTATGAATAGATGAAAATATGAGGTTTACATGGTTGGAAAATTGAGTTTATTACCTTTCTAAGGGTGTATGATAAGTGGAATTTGGATTAGTAAGTAAGAAGTTATGATCAAAATGGTAACTGGTCCTCCAACTAAATAAATGAAAAACATCTTTGAAGGTTAATGTTGTAATTATGTCAAAGGGTTAATGTGATTAAATTGTTCTCCGATATGGTTTGTACATGCTTTGTGTTTGAGTGTTAAGATCAAATTTGTGAAGAATCTTTGGAGGAGGCAAAGGTTGGTCAATCAAGGGGGAGAAACAAAGGCATTATAATCAAAGATCAAGCTTAAAGGAGTATTGTGAGTGTAATTGTTTTAGGATTGGGACTAGTGTCTGTTGCGTGTCAAAAGTCCTATCACAATGTAGTGCAAGTGCACACGACGCAAGTAGTAAAGTGATACTCAAAGTATCGGATGTCGAATCTGCAGGGACTGGAAATAGCTTTATCCTTGGATTGCTGCACAAGAGAAAAAGAAAAGAGTTTAATTTTTTGAGGAATAATATTCAAGAATACTGAATATAAAATAATGGAGTTTTCAGGGTTAAGAAATAGGCCGATATTGATCTGCTCGGTAGTGCAGGTGTTGCACTGTATAAGAATTCATGTTATGTCGTCGTCCCTGTCGCGACAGCACCTATCGCGGCAACAATATGTTGTATTCGCGGCAACGATCACACAACTCTGTACTTCAAGCTTGGTAAGAATCCCTGCTGTGACTTGTCCTATCCCTATGTCCAAGTACTGTTGATGACACTTCTCGGATGATACCTCCTGGCGTGAATCAAAGGGTGAACACCAATGTTGTTGAATTCTTCCTTAGCCACTTAACCTCGTCCTATCCCTAGGTCCGAGATAGTTCAACCATAAACTGGAGAACCCGCACTTATTCCTTTCGTATACTTAACGCTCCCGATATTAAGTAAATAAATAATCTCACAATGCTCTCCCGCTACTCTTGCAAGATGTTGAAACCAGAATAAGCAAACTTGAAGTTTTGTTTCAATGAACAGAAAATTCCTAAAAACAGTACAATCCTTGCAACTACTTTACAGAATCAACCCTTAGCCCTAGGGGAAGTTTGGAACATGATGAGAGGAGGAAAACGACTAGGGTTTTGGGGAAGACGGCTAGAGAATGAGATCTCCTTCCCTAGGTCAAATTACATGCCTTTATATAGGCCTTGGGTTCAAGTTTTCTAATAGGGTAAGAATACAAGTTCAAACTAAAGTACAACTCTATTTAAGATTAAATCTTCTGAGTAGATGCCTTTAATTCGTCCTCTTTTCTTGCTTTGGGTTTCTTCCTTGAACATTGGGCTTGGCCTTCATTTTGATCTAGGGCTCATAAAAATATAGGAGTGGCCCACGATAGACTGGCTTGAGTTCCTCTATCTGTCGAGCTCCACTTCACTTTTCCCTTCACCATTGTTGTCGTCATGGCTGCCACGACAGCGTCCTCCTTCTTGACTCCAGTCCTGTGTTCCAGCTCTACTTCTTCACTGCCCTGAGTCTACCACAGCAGCTACCTGCAAAATCAGCCAAAATCAGTAGCAACTGTGCCATTTTATATAATTGTGATGTATATGTGAAACTTTACCTAAATGCAGTAAATTATGCTTGAATGCAGCAAAAATATGGGTTAAATAAGAAGTAAAAAGTAGAACTTTTGCACACTTAACACACCCCCAAACTCAAGTTCTTGCTTGTCCTCACGCAATTATGACCTAACTAAAAAAAATAAAAACTTTTTGTTTGGTTTAATGCAGTAACTTTTCCTTACCTACCATCCATGCCCTATCGCGAACAACACCTTGTTGGACATTTCTGGAGTTATTCGAAACCTTGCTATAGTTCTCGTGTAGTGTGTGCATGTTTTGTGAACAATTATATGCCTATACTCTTTTAGTTTACTAGAATAGCTAAGCCACTCACTTGAATTTTTATGCCAACTTTCATTTTCTTGGAGGCAATTCTTAGGCTCCTTTAGTTTTTCTTAGACTCGGTTTTCTTTATTATTTTAAGTTTAACTAGAGCCTGTTTTTGGGCACCTCTAACTAACTTCCTAGAGCCAGTTTTGGGCACCTCTAGGTGTATTGAGTCTAAATTTTCTTAACATCTTTTCCTAGAGCCAGTGTTAGGCACCTCTAGGGGTAACTCAAGTGTTAAGCTTTTCCTATTCTAGTTTACTAGTAGAAGTCTAGACAACATAAGAGTCACAAAGGGTGTTTAAAGATAAGAACTATAGTAAGGCTCTAAACTGTTCCTAAAAATATCCTAAAGGCACTGCCACGACAGAGTCTGTCGCGACAGGTAAGTTCAGTTCAAAGACTTAAGCCAAAAGATTATTTTTTGGCAAAATAAACTTAAATAAAAATTAACACTTAGACACAATTTTAAGACCTAAAAGACACTTCATTACTGGAGGGATGCCACCCCCAAACTCGAGGGTTGCATTGCCCTCAATGCATGATAACAGAGATGAAAAAGAAAAAAAACAAAATACATCACAATAATAATAAAACAACAAGACATCAAAAATAAGATAGAAACTTAATTTGAGGAGTTGTCATTGTTGCTGTTGCTGCTAATCTGTAGCTGCCGGCGGGCAGTGACCTTCATTGTGGGTGCCAGCAGAGTGCTAGGAGAGGTGGAGGCAGTTTTCTTCTTGGCTTCCCTTGGCGGCTGGATACGAGTGAGTGAGATCTGGGGTAGCTTGTCTAGCACTTGTACCTCATCTTCTGAGCTACTGTTGTTGGCAGACTTGCCCTGGACGGATGGTCCTTCACCAGCTTGGTTGGGCTTCTTCCTTTTCATAGGAGTGAACTCCTTGGAAAGGTTTCTAGCAATAGAGGGCTCCCCGTCAGAGTCCTGCCAGACGGAGGATGATGAGAACCCTGCGAAGTAGTCGTCATCGAGTTCTGGCAGCGGCTCCTTTCTTTTCTCTCCTCTGGCAGAGGCAGTGGCAGTGTGGCTGCCGCGGCCGGAGTTGGAGTAGATGCAGCAGATGATGTTTTTGGTGTGGCAGCAGGAGTAGGAGTAGGTGTAGAGGCAACAGAGTATTGTTCTGGGAAGGCAGGAAATTGTACATTTGCAAAATTTAAATTATTGTGAATAAATGTACCGTGGCTGTCGTGAAGTCCGTTACAAAACTCATCAGACCAAGCTGCCTTTCCTCCATCTTTTTTAGTGTGGCAAGAATCTGAGTGGAGGCATCTGCTGGAGGGGCTGCTGCTGCTGCTCTGCTGCGGCAGGTTCTGGCTGACTGGGGCCTGTCGGCTCCTCTGCTGTGGCAGACGAGTTGAAGTAAGAGAGCGGTGTTGCTGCTTTCAGCTCCATAAGGTTGAATATGTTACGCTCCGTCCATCCCCTCCCTTGGACTTTGAAGTCTTCAGCGATTTCTGGAACGTTGTGGCCTCAGCAGATTTCAGTGATGAGGTACGGGAAGAAAAGAGGTCCCGACGGTCGGAGGGCACATTCCAAAATCCCCTCCCTTATGTATCGGCCGACGTTAATGGTTCTCTCATTTAAAATTGAATGAACGAGTGCTAACCTGGGTCGGTCGACATTGCTGTTATGGGAGGAAGGCATGATTCTCTTCTTGACGAAGTGATTCCATAGTTTGGCCTCGGGAGTGAGCTGAGTTCTTTTCACCATCCACCGATGCTTGGGGTCGGTATTCCACTCTGTCCCTCCTCCGTTACTTTTGCTATCACAGCATCATAGTCTACCGGTGACAGACTCTCTACGAACCTTCTGTGGGCGTCTTTTCTTCTACTAACATGGAGGCCGTAGAGAGTGTTGATGTAAGAAGGCTCAAAAGTAAGTTCTTTACCTCTTACCATCACGGTTGTGATATCCTTGCTGTCGACGACAACATAAAACTCCCGGACCAGCGTGACGTTCATTTCTGCCGGCTGGGCATCAAATCGCTGCCACTTCAGCGCATGGATCTTCTTTGCAATAAACGATTCAAGCTCTAGGTCTCCCGTGGACTCGTTGCAGAGAAAACCCCTTTCTTCCCACATCTCCCTCTCCTGGAAGGAGTGGTAATATCTGCCGACAGAGTCGGTTGAGGCAAAGCGATTTGGGATGGAACTGTGGCTGGGAATGCTCACTGCTGTAGTTGAGCTGGAGGCAACACTTCTGCGCGTTTGTCTGCTAGTCATAGTTGCAAGGCTGTGGAAGATAAAAAGAAATTTGAGATCTAGAGAGAAAGCAAGTTGAGAGAGTAAAAGTGAGGTGAAAAATGAATAGTGAATGGAGTTTATATAGATGAATGGTTTTCTGCCCGTTGGAGCTGTAACGGCAGGTGCGAATAACAGGGCTAGCTGTTACGCGGTTTTTGACGCGTCTGTCACGTGTTTCCGTGTCTGCTGCGCATCTGTCACGCGTTTGCGTGTCTGCCGCGATAGCGTGGTGACATGTTGTATTTTCCACGTCTGTCGCGGCAGCTGATGACAGGCTGTGACGACAGACTCATCCTTTGGGCTTTTTGGGCTGCTGTTGAGATGGTGGGCTGGTTTACTTCTTCTCCTCTCCTTGTTTCCCTTATTTCCTAAAAATAATTAAAATAAAATTATAGTTCCTAAAAATAAAATAATTCTAAATTCCTAATAAATAAATAAAATAAAAAATATAAAAACTAAGTTAAATTAGGGATGCCTTGAGGGGGCATCTCCTAAAGTAACTACTTCCTGCATCATTGGGGCTTCAGTCCCCTGATAATGCTTTAGTCTCTATCCGTTGACTTTAAATTGGTGCCCGTCTTTTAAGGATTTGATCATGATGGCACCATGGGGAAACACTTGCACAACTTGGAATGGGTCGGACCATCTAGATTTAAGCTTTCCTGGGAAAAGTTTCAACCTAGAGTTAAACAATAAGACAAGCTGCCCTGGGCAGAACTGTCGTGTCAACAACTTCTTGTCATGCCACCTTTTGGTTTTATCTTTGTAAATCTTTGCATTGTCATAGGCCATTGCTCAAATTTCTTCAAATTCATTCAAGTCAAGTAGCCTCTTCTGTCCTGCCTTATCTAAGTCCATATTTACTGCCTTGATAGCCCAGTAAGCTCTGTCCTCTATCTTGACAGGTAAATGACATGTTTTCCCATATATAAGCATGTAGGGTGACATTCCCAATGGTGTCTTGAATGTTGTTCTTTAGGCCCAGAGTGCATCATTAAAGTGTAAAGACCAATCTTTCCGAGTAGGTTTAACCGTCTTCTCAAGAATATTCTTTACTTCTCGGTTGGATATTTCGGCTTGTCCATTGGTTTAAGGGTGATATGTTGTTGCAATACAGTGGTTTACGCCGTATTTCCTTAAGGCAGCAGCGATTACCCTACTGTCGAAATGTCTCCCTTCATCACTAATGATCGCCTTAGGTATGCCAAACTTGGAGAAAATGTTTTTGTGCAGAAATCTCTAAACAGTCTTGGCATCATTTTTCTGCGTGGCGATCGCTTCAACCCATTTGGATACATAATCCACTTCCAGCAGGATATATAGATTCCTACATGATGCTAGGAATGGTCCCATGAAATCAATCCCCCATACATCGAAGATTTCAACTTCTAAAATGTTTTGCAGTGGCATCTCACGTCTTCTTGAGATGTTCCCAGTTCGTTGGCACTTGTCACAGCTTTTGTAGAATGCTTGGGCATCCTTGAACAGTGAGGGCCAATAAAAACCAGATTGCAAAACCATGGCATCGATTTTGTTTCCACCTAAGTGTCCTCCATATGGGGAAGCATGGAAGTGGTGAAGCATAGCTTCCTGCTCATCTTGTGGTACACACCTCCTGATAATTTGATCTACACAATGTTTGAAAAGAAAAGGTTCGTCTCAATAATAATGTTTTGCATCATTTTGGAACCTCTTCCTCGCTTGGTAATTAAGTTCAGGAGGTAGTACTCCGCTAACTATGTAATTAATGAAATCAACGTACCAATGAAGTTCAGAAAACTTACATGCCGCCATGGCTGTCGCGGCAGTGCTTGTGGCAGCAAACAACTGCTCGTCAAGGAAAGTCTCCAGTATGTGGGTCTTGTCTGTCGGTAGACTTTTTCCCATCTCTAATCTTGACAAGTGGTCTGTAACTTGGTTCTCTGTCCCCTTTTTATCCTTGATTTCAATGTTGAACTCTTGCAGCAGCAGAATCCAATGTATCAGTCTAGGTTTTGCATATTTTTTAGCGAACATATACTTTAGTGCTGAATGGTCTGTATGGACCACCACCTTCGTCCCAAGTATGTACGAACAAAACTTGTCAATCGAGAACACCACTGCTAACAGTTCCTTTTCTGTTGTGGTGTAATTTACTTGGGCATCGTTTAGTGTTTTGCTGGCATAATAAATTACGTGGACAAGCTTGTCCTTCCTTTGCCCAAGTGCTGCCCCTACAACATAGTCACTGGCATCACACATAATTTCAAATGGCAAACTCCAGTCTGGTGGCTATACAATCGGGGCTGTTACCAGCTTTTCTTTCAGGATTCTGAATGCTTCAGTACATTCAGTATTAAAGTCAAAGGGACGATTCTGTTCCAGTAGATGGCATAAAGGCTTGGTAATCTTCGAAAAATTTGCAATAAACCTTCGATAAAACCCAGCATGCCCTAAGAAACTCCGAATTCCCTTGACTGTGGTGGGTGGCGGCAGCTTTTCAATCACTTCTATCTTTGCTCTGTCGACCTCTATGCCGCGGCAGCTTACCTTGTGGCCTAGGACTATCCCCTTATCCACCATGAAGTGACATTTTTCCCAGTTTAAGACCAAGTTCGCTTTCTCGCATCTTTCAAGCACCTTTTGTAGGTTGCCTAAACAACCTTCAAAACTGTCTCCAAAGACGGAAAAATTGTCCATGAATATTTCCAGGAAGTCCTCCACCATGTCAGAGAATATCGCCATCATACACCTCTGGAATGTTGTTGGTGCATTGCAGAGTCAAAATGGCATTCTCTGAAAAGCATAAGTGACGTACGGACAAGTGAAGGTCGTTTTCTCTTGATCTTCCAGTGCGATCGCTATCTGGTTTTAATCTGAGTAACCATCCAGAAAACAATAATAAGGTTTCCTCGCTAATCTATCAAGCATTTGATCAATAAAAGGTACGAGAAAATGGTCTTTCCGAGTAGCTTTGTTAAGCTTCTGGTAATCCTTACAAACCCTCCAACCGGTCAAAGTCCTGGTTGGGATTAGTTCGTTCTCTTCATTGGTCACCACGATTATTCCTCCCTTTTTCGGAACACACTACACCGGGCTCACCCACTTACTATCCGAGATGGCATAAATTATCCCAGCGTCAAGCCATTTGATAATTTCTTTTCTAAACACTTCTTGCATAGCGTCGTTTAATCGTCTTTGAGCATCAATGGCCGGCTTATGGTCATCCTCTAGGAGAATTTTGTGCATACATAATGCCGGACTGATGCCTTGGATGTCAACTATCGTCCATCCAATAGCCTTTTTATGCTGCTGCAGCATCCCTATTAGTTGTTGTTTCTGTTTCTGCATTAACTTGGAAGAGATGATTACGGGCAATGCATCATTTAAACCAAGAAAAACATATTTAAGCTGCCCTGGCAGGGGCTTAAGGTCTAAAATAAGTGGTTCTACAGTTGAAGGCTTTTGGATTATGTGTTCATTCGATGTATAGTTTAGGGGCTCAAATAACTTACATGGACGATTTCCTATCCAGTTTACCTCCTCATGACCTTCAGTGTCGGATGTATCTGAATCGGAGAAGTTTCTGTCGTCGTTGCTGCCGTGATAGTCTTCCAGATGGCTGCTGTGGCAGTGACCAAATTTAATGTCATGGCAGCTCGACCTGATGCAGGGTTGGTCAAGGATTACTTCAGTGATGGCCTTGCATTCTTCTTCTGCATCAGCATGTTTAATTGCCTGGAGAACATTAAGCTTGATCTCTTGATCATTTACTTTCATTGTAAGTTCTCCCTTCTCTATATCAATCAATGATCTGCCTGTGGCTAGGAAGGGTCGCTGCAGGATGATTGGTGCGTTCTCGTCTGCTTCACAGTCTAAAACAAGAAAGTCAGTAGGAAAAAAGAACTTATCCACTCTTACCAGAATATCTTCGATCTTCCCTTCTGGTTGTACGTAATTTATACTAGCACCTAGATTACAAAGTGCCTTACCCACGAATTTGTCACCAATTATGCACGATATGATGAAGCTCCCAGGATCATTCTTTCTCTACGGTGGATGCATGTGCAAGATAGTCATGCATCCTTCTGTCATTTTTACCGTTTCAAATTCCCCAAGTTTGGATCTTTTCGACATAGCATCCTTGAGAAATTTTGCATAACCAGGCATCTTCTTGATAGCTTCTAACAACGGTATATTGATGTGGACCTGCTTAAAAATATCATAGATCTTTTTGAGCTGGTATTCCTGTTTTTGCTTTTGTAACTGCTGTGGGAAAGGAGGTGGAGGACGGTAATCTTCCAGACGTCCTTCACATGGTATTCGGATCTGAGGAGGCTTAGGTTCTTCATCTTTCTTGTCTTTCTCCTCTATCCCTTCTGCTGTCGTGACAGGTGTGGCGACAGCAGGTTGTTTATCTTCTGCCGGGGCAGTGTTCGCGGCAGATGTTTCTAGGGCTGGTTTCTCGATCGGTACGATTTTCATCTCCGGCCTTGGCAGTTGTTTCCCACTCCTAGTTGTAGTGACTTTGCACTGCTCATGTGTGGGTTGTCTAGCGACTTCAGTATCACTAGGGAATCCTCCGTTTTGCCTTGGCTTAATATGCTGAGAAACCTGGCCCATCTGTGTCTCCAGCGATTTCAGGGTAGCTTCATGGTTAGTCATTCTCATCTCTGTTTTATCCATGAATGACTCAGTCTTCTTGACGAAGTGATCCATGTTTTCCATGTAAGCTCCTGTCTGTGACATAAATGTGGCCAATGTCTGCTCCAGTATACTAGGTGCTGCTGTCGGCTGCTGTTGCGGTTGCTGCCGTGTCAGAATTCTAGGTGCCCCTGGTTTTGAGTGTTCTGCACTTGAGGATTCAGTGCGTTGTTTGGGTTACTCCAGGAGAACTTGGGGTCTTTCCTCCAGTTGGGATTGTAATTGTTGGAGTCGTAATTTCTCGGCTTGTTATAGTTTCCAACATACATCCCTTCTTCTAGCTGTAACAGGCAATCTTCCGAACTGTGATTCCCACTGCAAGTTTCACATACCTCTTCTGCAGAGTAGACAGGTTTTGAATCTTTCTTTAGCAAATTTTCTACTGCCTTTGTGAGGTACGCAACATGTGTCTTTAGGGGATTGTCGGCTTCATAGTCTTTCACAGCTAGCACTCGTTTACCTCTCCTCACTGTGGGAAATTGCTCTTCATTCTTTGCTAGATTTTTCAATACTACCATGGCTTCGCCTGGATCTTTATCCAACAACAGTCCATTTGCTGTTGAATCTATTCTTATTCGGGTGTGTGTGTTGGCAGCATTGTAAAATTTGATGACTTGATTCCATACGGGGAATCCGTGCATCAGGCAATTCCTCATAACAGTGGTAAACTTGTCCCATGCCTCGTGCATTGGCTCGTCATCTTCCTGTTGAAAAGTAGCAATTTCATTACGTAATCGCTCAAATAAAAGGGAAGGATTAAAACGAGATAAAAATTTACGAGTGAGATCTACCCAAGTTCGTATTGAACCCGACGTTAGTTTATTCTACCAAGTTTTCACTCTGTCCCTTAGTGAATGAGGAAATAATCGAAGCCTCAGTATCTCTGGATTTACTCATGGTAATCTAAACGATCCACAGATTTCTTGGAATGTTTTCAGATGTTCTCTGGCATCCTCTGTAGCAGCACCACTAAATTGGCCAGCAGAATTGATCATGCTGAACATTATAGGTTTCAGCTCGAAATTTTCAGCTTCCACGTCTGGCAGGGTGGTCTCCAGTTCCACATGATCATTGAACATGTAATCACGGCACGAACGACGTGTGGCCTCGGCAGCAGGCCTTTCGTTTCGGGCATCCTGGGGATGATCTCCAATAACACACTGGTTATCATCTACCCCGTTGTTCTGTCTTCCGTTCACCATTGCCTCTAGTTGTTCCTCGAGGTAGTCGTTTCTTGCTACCAAAAGGCGGACTCGGTTCCTGAGATTGCATGAACGTTCGATTTCAGGGTCTAGTTTATACTCAGGTTCTTTGCTTCGTCTAGATCTGCGCATAAGCAAACAAGAAACCTTGTGAAAAGCACAGGGTAAATGATACCAATAAAAACAGAAAAAATTAAAAAGTAAAAGTGCAGTAAAAGTAAGGGTAAAGATATGTTGCCAGTCCCCAGCAACGGTGCCAAAAACTTGTTGCGTGTCAAAAGTCATATCGCAATGTAGTGGAAGTGTACACGACACAAGTAGTAAAGTGATACTCAAAGTATCGAATGTCGAATCCACAGGGACTGGAAATAGCTTTATCCTTGGACTGCTGCACAAGAGAGAAAGAAAAGAGTTTAATTTTTTGAGGAATGATATTGAAGAATACTGAATATAAAATAACGGAGTTTTCAGGGTTAAGAAATAGGCTGGTATTGATCTGCTCGGTAGTGCAGGTGTTGCACTGTATAAGAATTCATGTTATGTCGTCGTCCTTGTTGCGGTAGCAGTCTGTTGTTGTCGCGGCAGCGATCACACAACTCTGTACTTCAAGCTTGGCAAGAATCTCTGCTGTGACTTGTCCTATCCCTATGTCCAAGTACTGTTGATGACACTTCTCGGATGATACCTCCCGGCGTGAATCAAAGGGTGAACACCAATGTTGTTGAATTCTTCCTTAGCCACTTAACCTCGTCCTATCCCTAGGTCCGAGATAGTTCAACCATAAACTGGAGAACCCGCACTTATTCCTTTCGTATACTTAACTCTCCCGATATTAAGTAAATAAATAATCTCACAATGCTCTCCCGCTACTCTTGCAAGATGTTGAAACCAGAATAAGCAAACTTGAAGTTTTATTTCAATGAACATAAAATTTCTAAAAACAGTACAATCCTTGCAACTACTTTACAGAATCAACCCTTAGCCCTAGGGGAAGTTTAGAACATGATGAGAGGGGGAAAACGACTAGGGTTTTGGGGAAGACGGCTAGAGAATGAGATCTCCTTCCCTAGGTCTTCATTCTGATCTAGGGCTCTAATTAAGATTAAATCTTCTGAGTAGATGCCTTTAATTTGTCCTCTTTCTTACTTTGGGTTTCTTCCTTGAACCTTGGGCTTGGCCTTCATTCTGATCTAGGGCTCAGAAAAATATAAGAGTGGCCCGCGACAGACTGGCTTGAATTCCTCTATCTGTCGAGCTCCACTTTTTTTCCTTTCACCATTGATGTCGTCATGGCTGCCACGACAGTGGCCACGACATCGTCCTCCTTCTTGACTCCAGTCCTGTGTTCTAGCTCTGCTTCTTCACTGCCCTGAGTCTGCCACAGCAACTATCTGCAAAATCAACCAAAATCAGTAGCAATTGTGCCATTTTATATAATTGTGATGTATATCTGAAACTTTACCTAAATGCTGTAAATTATGCTTGAATGCGACAGAAATATGGGTTAAGTAAGGAGTAAAAAGTAGAACTTTTGCACACTCAACAATGTCCTAACCACCCTATTTTATTTATGTAATTGATATGTTATGCATGAAATGAACTTAATTCAAAGTTGGTAACTTGTTTAGTAAGAGAAGGAGGTTAATATGAAAATGGAAGCATGAAATGAGACTTTGCTAATGCTTAATTGTATGAATTTGTGGACTGCCTTGTGAGATATATTTGCTATGTTGTTATGAACTGTAATTTATTGTAATGTTACTGTTTATTTATGCCATAATGTTGTTCGAATGTGACATGAACTTATTTAGCTTGACTTATATGAAATGGTGCCAATATATGATAGGATAAGTATGCATTTCGAATCATGCAATATGTATGTGATAAATTAAGTAAAGGATGATATAATTGAAGTGTATGATAATTTGAAAAGATTAATAAGCCCTTGGTCGATTAGAGGTCTTAGATATTAAGGCATTCCTAGAGTTTGGGCTCTCTTGATTTGTTGCTTAGTGCAACCCCTGTTTAGTACCTAGTGTACTCTCCGAACTTGTTGATCGAATATGATCTTGCTTGGTGTCCAAGACATATTGATGCTATTGAGCATCCCTTGACTTGTTGCTTAGGTAACCCCTTCTTGGTACTTGGTACCCTCTTGTTGACTTGCTTATCCAATCCTTCTACTCTACCTAGGGCAAACTAAATGAAATGTACATGATTAATGGAAGCTTATGAAATGGATAAATGTGATGATTATTGACATGCTATAATATGTTGTGCACTTGATAATTGAGCATTATGGACATTGGTTCTTTCGATGAGTTTGAGAAACAATGTGATCTGCTAGAATTGTATTATATGCAAGCATGGTGGACAATGGTCCTTTCGAATGAATTTGAAATGCTAAGAGTTATGTATGAAATGTCTAAATCATGGACAATGGATAATAATCCTATTCGAATGACATGTTTAAAATGTTCTATGATTTTTTTTATTATGAATAATTGATGACTCAATGACATGTTTGGAATGGTTCTTGCTTGTTCGAATATGAAGCATGGTGATAAATATGATGCCAATTGAAATATGTATGATCACATGCTATAAATGTTTGTATAAGTTATGCATGAAATCAATTAAGATTCGGTTATGCTAAGCTTAGTTTAGGTGACGTTGTATGCTAAATAAGCCTAGCTAAGTAACCTAACGATTGATCACAAGCTAATAAAAGAATGAATTAGTTTTAGTATTACCTCCCTAAGTACAATTTGTACTTATCGCTCATTTGTTTCCTTCTTCTCAAATAGCAGGATAGCTTGGGCTTAAAGCTAGCACTTCTGATCGGGGCAAATAACAAGTCAAGAAATGTATGATCTTAGTCTTATCTTTAGACTCCTATATGGTGGCTTTGAAGTCTGCTTAGATGTTCATCTTATTTTGTTTGGTTGTAGTCTTAATTTTCGTTGGTATGTGAACTTGTTGTATGCTCCTTGATGTCTAGTTTGGAGGCTAGTATCATGTTTTGTACTTAGTTTATAAGCCTCATTCTTTTGTTGTATATATGTAAGTCAAGCTAGTAGTCTTGCATTAATTCTTTTTGTTGTAAATGGTTTGATAGCTTGGCATGGCTTAAGGAGCGTCTAGTAAAACAAGGTTTTGTAATGCAAGCATGTTTAATGGAAGGTTGCAATGTTAGTTCATGAGATCAAGCATGGTTTGTATGTTAATTATGATTTTTTAAAAAAATTGGTAATACTTTGTAATGGTTGGTATGTTTCGAATCAACCTAGAATAATTTGGTAGGATGTTCGAATGGCATGATATTAAAGGGTTTAAGTGATTTGACACGCTTAGAAATAAATCCTCTAATTGAAATTAATTTGTAACTAGTAGGACATGGTTAGTATAATTTGATGACATGAATGGCCTAATGTTTCGAATGGAATAATCAAGGAATCTTTAATTTGGATCTTTAATAAGATATTATGAAAGTTTAAAGTGGTTTGTAAAATTGATAAGGTTTAATCTAGTCAAATTGCTAATTAGTCTTGTTATGTTAGAAAATTTTTGTTAGCCCATCTTTCCGCATGCGCTTAATAAGGTTTGCTATTATGTGAATTGATTCTTGTTTTGATATCCTGTGAATTTCTATTATGTTTTCTGATTTTCCGTCTCCGGTAACGCTCCTCGCTCCTAACCCGGGTGAGGGGTGTTACATTAACAAGGATTAAAATGAACACTAGGACAACTTGGAAGATTGCATGTTAAATAAAAATGAGATTAAGTACTTGTACACTTGATTGTCATGCGATGGCAAGGGAAAGTGTTTTTTTTTTTGGGATTAATCAAGCATTCATCCTTCTTCTTCCTCTTCCAAATGACCGAACCCCCAAAAAGGGACAGAGTGAAGCTAGTCCATGGAAATTTAGGAGATTAAGCTTTGCCAACCCAAAGTCTTGAACCCTAGTTCGTGTAGCTTAAGGGAGAGAGAAAGCTTTCTCTTCCTTTTCTTTTAATCTAGGTTTTAGCTTAAGAATCTTGTATGATTTCCTTATACATGTTAAATAGTTGTTAGATAAACAGATTCATGTTATGATACTTTGTTGATTGTTCAAATCGTGCTTGAACTTGAATTAGAGTCATGACATTTAGTATAGTTCAAATCGAATCATGCAAATGCTTCATGTATATGTGCCCTGTTTCGAATAGCTTGGATAGCCTCAAGGTTAGTTATATGTGTCAATGGAGGTAATGAATTAAATTTAGAGTCATATGTATTGCTAAACAATCGAATCTAAGGGCATATGATCTAACAAAGATTAACAATGATGCTTGTGGACTATTTTATTAAAATTAGAATTTTAGGGGTTGTTTTGCAACAATTAGTGGACTATTTTAATACTAAAACCAAATAGTTGTGTTGCAAATTGAATAAGAGTAGTCTTGTATTATTTAAGGACTGTTTTGGGACTGTTTAAGCATTTGAAGTGAGATAATGTTAAGTTCGTTCATAAAACATATGCATACCATTGTTAAGAATAAGAAAAATGGATTTTGATGCATGGTTGTATTTTGTTGTACGTAGACCAAGAGAAAGTTGAAGAGATAGGATCCAAGACGGGGTAAGTTGTAGAAAACAAACTGGGATAGTGATTCGAGATCAAGCATAGCTTGGAATAACCAGTGAGTGTAGCTTAAGTCTCGGGACAGGCTTAGGACCTTGCCGAGCATCTTTAATTGTTTAATTTACATTGTCTTATTATTGAACTAAGCCATGCTTAAATTAAAGCTTAGATGTGAGGTAAGTACTTAAATGTTAGGTACTCTATGTTTATGCAATATTTGACTAAGATGTATGCTTAATTTTGAGAATCATATGTGATAATTTATGTACTTGATAAGATGAACAACAAGTTATGCTTTGGTTAAACGAATGAATATGGAGCTATGCTCAATCTTTATTCTGATATGAATAAACTAAAAGTCTTGGTTTCGAGTTAGTCATAGGTATAGTTGGCATGCCATAGAGTCCATAGAGCTTAAGTTTAGGGTGAACTACGGTCCGTGGACTATGGTCCTTATGAGACGATAGTGGGAGGGATGTGTTTTGGTCATTTGGCGACAGTAGAAGGGATTGACCGGTACTTCGAGTACTTTATTTTTGGTGATAGTTGGTTGGGAATTCGAGTGCCTAGACTACTTGTTTACCAAGGTTAATAAAAAACTGATATGAATGTATAATCTATCAAACTACCTTATTGCTTGCATGACAAGTAAAATCATACCTATGGATTATCCAAATTCCTTTAAACTAAAATGATTCTATTATTTGAATGTGTAGTTATTGTACCTAATTTAACTAACTTTGGAATTGATATATTGTGCCATTGTTTGAACCTTGTCTAGAAAGGATAATATCTTACTTCTAAAATTGCTCCATTTGCTATTTCATGTTTTAATTACTCTCAAACTACCTCACTAAGTGTTTACTTACTATATCCTTTCATTTATATTTCAGGGTGAACTTTTGATTGTGTCTATCTATCGAGCTCATATCAGATCACACGCAAGAACACTGTATGTTTTGTAATCTTTAGTTAAAGAACTCTTAGATAGGTGGCACAATGTTTTGTTTGTATATAATGCATTTAGGCCATGCTAAATGCTATATGAATGTTATATCTATGGTAGTGTAAATGTTGTATTAAGCCTTCTAACTTCATGAGGTTGCTCATTTATGTTTTGAAATATAGTTAGGCTTAAGCTTATTATGCTTGAATGATTTTGATTGTTTGGTTGTTAGAATTGCTTTATGATTGTAGAATGAGTAGATTTATCTTAGGAAATCTTGAATTTGGTGATGTTGTATTTTCCTTGGATCGGATAGCGATAATAATAGACTAAGGATCTCAATTTTAATCTTTGAGCCATACTTAGAATTAAAACTAGTCTAAAAGTATACAAGTTATGGTCCTAATGTGAGTAATTGTAATATGAAACATTAGTTACTAATTGGATCTTGTGCGATAATAATAGACTAAGGATCTCATTTTTTCCTAGCTTAGTGTTCAATCTCTTGGCATATATACTTGTTGATGGTTCTTATTTGTTACGTAATGCTTCTTAACTTGGTTTATCTTCTAAACCGGTCAAGAGGTGTTACAACAGTACTCACAATATTCCACTGCATTGTTAAATGAGAAAATATGCACAATTATGCACCTTTCAATATGTGCGTTGTTCCATTCACTTCGGGGAATGAAAAATATTAAATATAGCACATATCAAATCAATTATCTATCAAAGATAATGTCTCGATTATTTATTGTTCTTCCGTAGCATTGATATTTTTAGTAATTTGAGATATAGTACTCACATTTTCCCTTGCATTTGAATGAGAAAAATATTTCTTATGCTTAAGTATAATATGAGTACTTGCGCTGTCTGTTAAGCATAAATCGTCACAATTTATTGCATATTGTATTTCGAAAGTAATCATATTCTTCAAAGGATAATATGTAAAACAAATTAACATAAAGCAAAATAAATATAAAGACATAAATAAATAATGTGCATAACAAACTAACATAAAACAAAATAAATTAAAAGATAAATTATTCCATTTAGGGATTATAAGGAAATAAAATAAATGGTGAATTATTCCCTTCAAGTGTTATGATGAAATCAACAATATCCAATTGAGTTGTACCAACAACGCCATAATTATTTTTCCCATTTTCGTAAACAAAATTTGTTTATATTTTTTCTTTATCATTCATGATTGTAGATAAAGTCCATAATGGTTTGGCGTATGACAAGTACGAGATCAATGGTGTAACCCCTAGACCCGTCTATGTGCTACCATGGATCCTAAGGAGTCACATTAGGGTCACAAGAGCGACCCACAGTAAAAATTCACATAAAGACAATTTTCCTTTACACATTTAATTAAACTGCAACGTTGACTATTGTTTTAAAAAAAGTATACTTCCAGAAAATCGTTTAAACATACAACGATAATTTCAGAATACATTTTACAAACACCGTCAAAAAATAGTACATGACATACATGCCCACTAATTGAACCGGTACCGTACTCCAAAAGTGACGCCGAGAGAACTCCAACCACTAATGTCGATCATTACCATGATAGATCTCCTAACCTGCAGTGGTAAGAACAACATGAGATTGGGAGAGCTCAGTAATACGAACCTACCAAAAGAAGCGTCATGCCACACGTAAGTATCAGATGTATCAAAACAAAATGGAGGAGCAAGCATTATCAAGTTTCAGATATAGAATACAATCCGTTTAGTTGTTACACTTGAAAGTAACATATTCATTTCTGATTAATTACCCGATCACCAGATACGATGCCCAACTTAGGTAATCAGAAGGGACATAGAGTACGAAAATTCAGCCAGAGAGTTTAGGGTGTTCCATCAGTTACAGATCAAGAATGATAGACAGAATATTTCAAACAACAATAGAGTTTGATTGAGGCTAGAGAGGGAACATGGAAAACTAAGTATCAACATAACTACCCTCCAACCGTACACTGATATGCAGTTCCCCAGAACTACATCCATAAGGACTTACCCTACGCCTAACGAGCATTGGAGCCAACCTAAAGGGATGCCTTAGGTCCATAAGGAACTACTCGTGCCGAAGCATCAGAACCTACCCAAGGGGAGACCTCAGGTCCATAAGGAATTACCAACGCTGAACCTGCAGAGACTTCATAACATAACCCAGAAGTACCCCAATTAGAATAACTTAGTGAACACAGACTGAGCGGGATAAGGATAGTAATCGTACATGTATTTTCAGAGTATCAAAAATCAGAGAGAATGCATTCCAGATCAGATACAGATGTATATAATTTAGCCAGATATAATTCATGATTTGATTCAAAGAGAGGATTAGTTTCAGATCGGAGAGAATATAATTGTGCAAGAAGCATTCCACATGGTTCAATT
This sequence comes from Hibiscus tridactylites, assembly GCA_958450335.1. Lineage (NCBI taxonomy): Eukaryota > Viridiplantae > Streptophyta > Magnoliopsida > Malvales > Malvaceae > Hibiscus > Hibiscus tridactylites. The sequence goes on from OY288279.1 coordinate 39,056,304, forward strand.
CATTCCTCTAAGACACTTAATCATTATCAGAAAGAGAACATTTGACAAATTTGGACTGATTGCAGAATGGAGTCCCCACAAAAAGGAAGTTCGATAATAACGACTCGAACCAAACATCAAAATTTGATACACCGAGATTGGCGAGATTTTGGGTATATCGTGAGTGATTCAAAAATTAAAGCTTACGAGGGTAAAATGGTCATTCTGGCCTTCAAGGGTAATTTGGTAATTTAAACCAACGAGGTAATAGACGGTGGTGTACATAATTTAGGAATTTTAGTTGTTCATCAAGTTTTTGAGCCCCTTTGAAACAATCGAACCCATTAACATGGTGTCATTACTTAACCAGACAGGTACACCTTAAACATTCATTTCTCAGTATTAACCTTAGTGTAAAACAAGAATAACTCACCATCACCAACCATTCACAGAACTTACAACGAGCAATCGAACATATATTCGAGCGATATTTTCCAAGTATTCAAACATGAGCAGTACACCCGAACTCAAACCATAGTATCGAACATACCCTTAAACAAATTACTCTTACTGTTAACTATGTATTTCCTCCAAACAGATCGAATATGTCTTCACATGGTATTCATTCAAATTCACATATATATCAAACGGCCAGCAAACACGAGTCTTAGAGATATTTTCAGTCATTTTAGTGTTAAAAGGTTTTTCAACTATCCTGAGCCTTTCGACTCCTTCCAAATATTCATTTGATTCGAGTCTCGGGGGTACATCCATCATTATGGTTAATTCGATATCTAGTGCCCGAGGGTATTTCTATCCTTTGGGTTATTATACACATTCCGACTAGTTCAGCCTTATCATCATTTCCAATCCTTTTATTCATTTCAATCAATTCAACTTTTACGCCTCTTAGATTAATCTAGACATACGAATAGTTTTCCATAGTCTTATCTTCGGAGATTTATTCAGAACTCGGGAATAGCTTAGCACTTTGCAATTTAAAAGGTATAGGCTTCGTTAACATAACTTTCGGAGCAAAACCGAGGTTTTCGAATGAATCAATTGTGTTACCAGATCTAGTGAAGATTTCTAGATCGCTTCCATTAACAAAGGTATTTTTTTATCTTTCTTATACACCAAGGCGTCTTTGCCATTTCACAACTAAACATTCTGAGCATTAGATCTTTAATCATGAAATAATCTGAATTGGATGTTTCGAGGTGAACTGTTTTACCGATTAACCATTGAACTTGTATTACTTGTAATCACCTATTTTGTCTGGGGTGTCAACCCGTTTTTATTTTTAAATAACGGGCTTCAATTTTAATTAATTACATATCAATTTACATGGCCCATTTCTGGCCCGGCCTATTAAAATCCAAAACCCTAATCTGATATGGTGTTTTTGCACAGTTGAGTCTCGACCGTTAGATCTAGAGAAGATCTAACGGTCCACGATCGAGGAGAGAAAGACTCTAGAATCCTCACGCGCCTATGCGCGGCTCCTCGGCTCCCAACGCGCGCGTGTAGATGCACCGCAGACGCTTTATAGGACGCACGCGCGTCTGCCTGTCTCCCTCACTCGCGTGTGCATCGCACACCCGCCTCTTCAAGTCCTCAGACTGTCCAAATCCGCTCCAGTTCCCGCACGACCGTCCACGTACTGTAGCACCCTCCTCTGGTCCCCTTCTCACAGCCGTCACATGCAACAAAACAAACCGAGATGTCAGAGACGCGTAACAACAAAAATACCCGAAATTTCAGAGGCAAACAAACAAATATCAAGATGAACACAAATAAACAATAAGCAACCGATAGCAGATTTTTGAAAGGATTACATGTAATTCAAAAAATGTAATTTTTCGGGCTATAAAAGCCGAAATACACACTGTAAATCCCAAGTTTGAAAACGGGTAATTTCAGAAGCATCAATACAAGAAAATTTCAGAGGTATCATCGTCATTATTTTCATTTTCATTTCGAAGTAAAAAAAATACAGAGGGTTAAGGTTTCAATTTTTTTACCTTCGACGTTTGATCTTTTTAGCGCACCGGTTCGCGTCCGCTTGCCGTTGACAAGCCTCGCATGGTGAAACGGCAGAGTGGTGACTGAAAGGGGTTTAGGGTTCTTAAAAAAGGGGGGTTTCTTCTCGATTCTAAAAAAATGGTTTTTGGGTCTATTTTCAAAACAAAAAAGGCTTTTCGTTTTCGGTTTTTGAATGATTCTAGGAAAAGGGCTTTCTTTTTGGGTTTTGGGTGTTTTTTTGTTCGATTAGGGGAACACCGGCCGTCTATTAGCGTCGGTCGATGTTCCGGCGTCGAAAATTGAGAGCAAAGAGGATAGGGGAGAAACTATGTGTTTAGGGTTAACAAAATAAGAAAAAATAGCTTAAAATGTTTTTAGAATAGGCTTTATAATGTTTTTTTGTTTTAAAACTAGTTTAATCGTATTTTAAATCCCTATGTGTTTTCGTAATATCACTGCCATCCCTTCTGTGTTTTTAAACCATCCCCGCGGTCCCTTTAGCTTTTCTAAAAATTTTAATTTTATCTATGTTCTGGTTTTAATTGAATTTTTGAGTGGTTTATTTACCCTTTCGGTCCCTTCATGTTTTAGCGTCTTTTTAATTTGGTCATTATTTTGCAATTATTAGTCTTTGAATGGTCTATTCACTTTTTTGGTACCTCAAATTTTCGTTTTTGTTTTAATTAGTCCCTTTTCTAGTGTTTTCCCTTTAATCGTGCATTTTAAGTTTTTTGGGGTCTTGCGTTTTATATTTCTTTAATTTCAGTCATCTTTTATGATTTTGTGATTTTATTAAATACATGTTTATGTTGAATGTATGTTTTTTCCATGTTGATGGATATGTTTAATGTGCATATATGATTTGTAGTTGGTGCGATACATGATATATTACTTTTTATCGTATATGATCGTATGCTTTTTATATTTAATCTTGTTTAACATTTTTTATAATATATAGTTTTATGCATATAATATAGTTTTATTATATATGTTACATGCTCGATTTTAATGTATGCATAGCTAGTTTTTATGTTGTTCGAATATGTGTTTGTGACATGCGTTTTAAATTGTCATTCATGTGATCCTTTAATGTTTAAAGTTGCATAATTATTAATTTTAATTATAAAAGGAGGTACTTATTAATTCGCGTATTCAGGTCGAGATATCCTAGCTTATTGGATATACCCCGAATATTCGTATTAATTCGCATCGTCTAAAGGTAAACTCGAAAATAATTAAAACGAACAAGACCATGACACCATATTTTATCTGTTTGCATCATGCATAAAGGTGATGTACGGGATCCGAACCCTAAACTAACACGACAGTCGGACTTATATGATGTCGGTTTAGTCTTTGGTCCGATGTACCATCATCCTTTTTAATTAAATGCCTAATTAATTTGAAACCACCAATTTGAAAAAGCACGTGTAATTAAAGTTTGATTTTCAATTAAGAACCCCTAATTAAACTCGTTTTAAATTTTAAGCAATTTCCATCAATTAAAAGCAACAATTGTTTTGGTACCGATTTCTGGGCGTGATGGGGGTGCTAACCCTTCCCCACACGTAATCAACTCCTGAACTCTTTCAAACGAATCTCTGGTTTAGTTTTTTACGGTGTCCGGCCTACCTTAGTGGCCGGTGGCGACTCCAAATACTTTTTAAGGTTTTTTCCAAAACACAAAATAGTTCCCAATTTTTTAATCGAAATTTCTAAAAACGTTGGACCCTCGAAGGTTTTCTTCCGAAAAAAAAACCTTATCACATTACTCATCGATCATCAATTCCTTATTCACATCATTCAAATCTTATTCAAAATAATTATAGAACTCCAGATCTTATCGATTTATTCATTTTTTTCTAAATCGTATATGTCATACTTATATGAATTTTCATACTTATTTTTCGTATCTGATTTGACTTAGGTAGATTAACAATATACTTCATCATGAGCATGCATGCTACAACCGGATACCAACATGTTCATAAAGCATACAATTTGTAGAAAAAATATTACCTTGGCTCCGAGCTACGTCGGTCGATCCGTGAACGACATTCGAACACACTTGAACTCGGGTTTGAGTACCTTCAATTATAGTCCTTATTCACAGCACCCTTAATTGCATAACTAAATACATACACAAGTTCGGGTTCAAGGCTAGATTCGGAGGCATTCAGGTCAGAATTTCACGAAACAGAATTCAAAATCGGACTCAGGACGTCAAAAATATAAAATATGGGTTTTCAAAAAATTTAACTTTTTGGTCAACGGTTAAAGTTAACGCTGACATCATGCACTCAACGGGTCAAAGGTCAACCGAGTTAACTCGAGCGAGCTGACTCACTAGGCTGACTCGGTCAACGGGTTGACTCACTGAGTTGACTTAGTTCAGGTTGACTCAGGTTGGGTCAAACAGAAGCGTGTCGGGCTAGACTCGAGTGCGGGTCGGATCGGACTTGGGTTTGAACTTATGCACAACTGGGCTCAGACCGAGTTAACTGGTTTAGGCCGTTGGGCCATAACTCGAACCGGTTCACTTACCAGTGTTGACGGTCGGGGCAGGGTGACGGTCAGGCCGGTGTTGACGGTGCACGCCACGACCGAGCGGTGGCGGAGATCGAGCAAGGGCAAGGGTGGTGGCAGTTGGGAGAGTTTTAGAATCCTCTAGACTCTCTCAGATTCGAATAGACACCTAAAACTGAAGGGTAGCTGGATCGGTGGTTTGTTTTAATTATTATTGTGTATACCCAACATGTATAATTTGAAATTAATCTCGAGACAAACTTAAACCAAGAAAGGTCTTGGCCTGATGGCAAAAGCCCCATCATAATGCTAAAGGGTGCGGTTTCAAACCCTTACAGCCACAAATCCATTCATTCCCCTTTTTTTCTTCCTTTTTTTAACCAAGTTTGTCCCTCTTCGTTTATAATAATACAAATAAATATTCGGGGTGTGACAAATGGTGTGTACCATTGCATAAAAATTTTACTTTCTTAATATATTCTTTTCATCTTTATAAACTCACTTCTGGTGGTTATAAGCATTCTTAAAATGATCATTTTGTCCATGTCTATGTCCATGACCTCAATTGCGACCACAATTGCTAATGTGACACTTATTCTTTCTGCTATAAAATATTGCATTCACTTCAAGAAATGAAGTCGAACTAACAAGTTTTTAAAACCTTTTTTTCACGATATTGTGTATGTAGGACAACATTATTTGCGTGAAAGTGGAGTATGTTTTTTTAACATATCCTCATCGGTGATACTATGACCATAAATTTTTAATTTAATTTGAAGCTTTCACATAGCTAAGTTTTATTCAGTAACCATATAGTTAATTAGCATATTTGCATTCACTTCAGGGAATGCCTCCCATAAATTTTTTTTTGGATCAAAACGAATTTTCGTAACTTGAACTTGTGAGAAGTCTATAGTCGAGTTTTTCGACGCATAAGAATTATTGCTTTTGAGCAAATATAGACTTTATAACAATTATACTGTTAAATTAATCATGCTTCCATTTAATTGAGAAAACAAAACAAATCTAATCAAATAAAAATAATCAGAGAAATATACCTCTTTAAATTTTATCTTCGGTTAATCCATAACTTTTCTAATCAATTTAAACATATTATATAAAACTTCAAATATTGTTAAAGATATCAATTATCATGATACATTAGATAATATGTCAAAAAAATATACCAAGTAATTACCGAACTAAATAGGTAATAGGTCAATTTACCAAATCGACATGTTTTCTATTGTATTGCGATGAACAAGATGCATTATTTCTCCTTTTTTGTCATTTGCTAAATTCATGACTTTGCAATCTTTGCCTAATTTTTTTCTTCTCTCGATACGATGCTTAAATTAACACATAATAAAGATTCAAAACATTAGAACAAAAAAAAATCAAACAATAGATTAAAATGCACTAACCTTAATAAGAGAGATTAACCAACCACTATATTGATATATAAATAAGCAAAACATACCAAATTTTTTAAGTTAATTTGATTATACGTATAATTGTAGCCATCAATACCAAATTGATATTCTTTTCAAGAATCGCCAACAAGAACCACGATAGTTGAGCCACTCTCTGGCTACATTAACACTGAGCAGTCAATAATTTTTGAAAAATTAAAAAATTAAGTTAAAGATCAAGAGAGAGATAATCGATAATTAAAATATAATTGAGGGAGAATAACTTATCTTTGATTCATGCTAGAATCAAATTCTTTTCAGTAACTCCTTTAAGATTCGAACAACAAACACCTCAGTTGGTTAGAGTCTCGTGCTGATAACGTGTTGTAAATAAAATAAAGAAGAACAAGAACAATAACAAGAATAAAAAGATAATAGAAAGATGGAAACTTCTATTATTCTCAATGTAGTATTGTGTACAAATTTTCTCTAATATCTATATTTATAGGCACAAGGGGAAAACCCTAATATCAATGGGCATTAAGCACTAATAATAAAATATATTAAAGTCACATTTAATATATAGATATTCACCATAAATAAATATTCATAACATACAACACATTTATATAGGATGAGATCAAGTTATATATATATATATATATATATATATATATATATATGGGATCAAGTTACATGGTGTAAAACTCATTTAGTTCTACACTAATCTAGAACCATTGGATAAGGGAAATGGATGGATGAGATTAACAGTAAAAAATGTGAAAATTATCACTTGGAAAAAATGATAAGGAAATAATTCGAGCCATTAATTATTATCATCTAACGGCCCAAAAATGTGTAAAAATAATCAAGTTTTACATATTGTATATTGATCCTAATCATATATATATATTCGAAAAGAAACGTATGAACTATTGTTAATAATAAAGATAAAAGAAAAATAAAGGTGGGTAAAAAGGTAAAGTATCAAAACTTATCCCAACTCACACATCGGGAAGAGATAAGTTTTAAATTGTTCATATATTTTTTTATTTTTTATTTGAAGACAAGTTAATTTTATCTTATTGATAGTTGTATCGTAGTAGTAATTCAATTAAGTAAGAAAAAATTGTTGATTCGTATAATTGGTCATCGTATCTAGTTAAAAAGTCAGTGATGCAAAGTTACTGTGCGCTAGATTATGATTGAACGTTTCTAAATTAAAATCTAAGTTAAAAGCGAACATGCGCCCGTTGGTCGATTGCTGACTCGCAATAGGAGCCTCTAGCCCCCAAAGGCATGTATTGTGATTGCAGCATGTGTGTCGGACAAGTCGTGTGTCGCCTTAAAACATAATTTTTATTAATTGGTAGATAAAATTTTTTGCAGACGACTTAAGTACGCGACAATATATTGTAAATAACAGAATAATTTTGTTGCCACAATCCTATGAAGTTTAACCACTTGTCACTTTGATTCATTAAGAAAAAGATTATTGCGGAGTGAAAAGGTTTGCATGCAAAGCTTTTGGTATGAACTCGAATTTCAAGAAATGATTTTTATTTCTTTTATTTGAAGATTTACCGGTATAAATGGACAAATTTATCTCTATAATAATATTTATTATAATTTAAAGTAAAGATGTATCTATAATTTTTAATTGAATTGGTGTTTGAGTTGACTTATTATTTCAAACTCGGTTAGAATTGTAATAAGTATTGTAGATACGAATGACAAATATTATTGTAAGAATATTTCTATCTTCTCACAATTATACATAATCTAAAAAAAACTAAAAACCAATAGTTGAGATTTATCATGGTTAATTTTACGGTAAATGACATGTACCGTAATGTACCACTATTTATATGTACCACAATGTATTATTAACGGTTTTAATTAGTTTTAAAATTCTAAGGACAGAAAGTGTTATTATTTCATTTTAAAATAAAATCTTAAAAAAATAATTTTTATATTGGTCATGTTTGGCAATTAGCGGATAACTGATAGCGGATTGCATTAGATGATTTGACTAGCAGATTATATTAGCTGATTGTATAAAAGTGTTTGGTAAAATTAACTGATAGCTGATAGTTGTTAGATTATTTAAACAAATAAAATGACATATAAGGACATGTTTATATTCAATACTTGTTTGAATAGTTTATTAGTTATCAATATTTTGTATCTAATTATTATTAATTAGATCTATAAAATTATTTTTAATATAATTTTTTAAACATATTCAAATGATTTATATATTAATTTATTATTTATATAATTATTTTAATATAATTTAATTAATTAATAAATTTAAATACACATATAAATATGTGATAATAAAAAAAATAAGTAAATAGGATTAGCTTATAAATAGGGTGAGAAAATATTTAATTTAGATTATTTTGAGATTTTTGGTAATTGGTAAGGGTAAAAGAGTCTTTACAACTCCAATATAAATCCTCTAATCTCAAAAAGCTCATATTATGAGTTTTTTCAAAATTAGCGGTTTCACCCCAATCCGTTATTTACAAAACAAGAATATTAACGGATTTGACTGGTCAAATCTCTAATTATGCCTCAAACCTCTAATTTTTGCCCAAACCTCTCTTTACTAAACATGACCATTATATTTTCAGATTTTCTTTTATCTTTTAATTCTAAAAATAAGTAAACTTTTACTACTATAATAATTTCTACATGCACTTTAATTTAAGGGTAAAATTCATAAATGATCACTAAACTTTGATCAATTATTCATTTTAGTATCAAACTTCCAATTGCTTTAATGTTACTATTAAACTTTTAGTTTTGTTTCAATTTGGTCACTGACCCGTTAACAACCGTTAAAAGAGTGACGTGGCTGTTAAAATATTTTATATAATAACATATTTAGTCCTCCACATTTACACATTCAAACAATTTAGTCCTAATTAAAAATAAATAATAAATTTGACTCTCATTATTTTAATTATATATATATATATATATATATATATATATATATCGCATCACTGATTATGGGACAAATTACCGGCAAAAGTATGCTTTGCATCAAGTTTTCAATTCCTTTTTTGTACCGCTATTCTTTTGATCTAAGAGTTAACTTGTATGCAACTTTTTGAGACCGAATTGCTTGTGTGTAATAGATTTGAAGAACTTGCGATCCTTGGAAATATGCGGAGGAAGATTGACATTTGTTAGTGTGAAGAATATTAAAGATCTAATAATTAATTTGTATGCTACTTTTTAACTGTCGTTAACGGGTCAGTGGTCAAATTAAAACAAAATTAAAAATTTAATGGTAACATTAAAGTAATTGAAAGTTTGGTTATCAAATTAAATAATTCATCAATGTTTAGTGAATAAATTGTCACTAAATTAATTTTATAAAGAGAAACATTTACTCTAAATTAATTTTATAAAGAATTTTTGAAGTATTATTTTAGTTTTTAATACAATAGTTACCACGTTTAACCAAAATTTTTGGTTTGGTAAGTACAAGTTTTCCGGCTCTACATTCTAGGAAAATGAAACTTCAAAAGGCAAGATAGGATTTGAAAGTAAACGACGCAGTTTTGGAAAAAGAGTTAAAAAGAACAAATGAAACTTCAAAAGGCAGGATGGGATTTGAAAGTAAACGACGCAGTTTTGGAAAAAGAGTTAAAAAGAACAAATGAAACTTCAAAAGGCAGGATGGGATTTGAAAGTAAACGACACAGTTTTCGTATAAGAGTTAAAAATAACAAATGGCCCATGCAGGTCTCGAACCTGCGACCTTCGCGTTATTAGCACGACGCTCTAACCAACTGAGCTAATAGGCCATCAGACGTTTTATTACACATTTATTAATATAACCTAAATCGTTATTTATTTGATACGAAGCTGTATTGTATGGGTCGGGTAAACATTCAAAATGAAAACAAAACGCTAGAAGGAGGGCTTGAACCTCCGACCTTGTGGTTAACAGCCACACGCTCTAACCAACTGAGCTATTCCAGCTACTTGTTATTTTCTCACACAACAATATATTTTGACTAATAAAAGTAGTTTCATGTTTTTTTGAACATAGAAGAGTTTCATACTTGGTTATTTGAATCTGTTTGGTTTGTAAAGAGGCTTTTGGTGCTCAGAATTCTGAAAGCGCTAAATCTAGACTCACTATGACATCCGATACCAATTAGAGAAAGCAGGCAATTATTCGGAGCTTGGGGCAATTCTGGGAAAAGATGAAAAGATGATCGCTGTAAGATTAAGGCTCCGTTCAGGAATGAATTAGAACATGATTTGAGGGGGAAAACGGTGAGAACAGTTGTTTGGAAAAAAAGCTGAAATTTTCAGCGTTTCTAAAAGCTTGGTTTGAAGACCAAATCAGGTGTAAAAACTAATTGAAACGGTGAAATTTTTAGGCCGTTTAACGCTATTTCTCCGTAGGCAACCAAAAACTAGTTTTAAACTCGTTCTTGAACGGAGCCTAAGATGTGACTTGTGAGCGCACCCTAGAGCATAGAGTGGTGAATCACAGTTGACATTTTTATCTGCTAAATCTTACATTCAACAGCAGCACAAAAGTAAGAGGCAACACCACCTCAGTTTAAGCAGAGTTGTATGCTCTTTTTTCTCCATTTTCCCAGTTCTTTTTTAATGTTTTGTTTGATCATGTGAATAATTATGGTATAACAATATAAAAAAACAAAAGTAACTTAGATGTAATTTACCCCTTAAAATTAACAACCAACTATCATCATATAATTTCCGTTAGCTCGAGTGACCAAAAGAAATGTAACATAATTATTGTATCAAATTGTATGTTAAAAAATATTAAGCATGCTTAATTACTTAATGTTTTTCGATTTTTAGATAAAAATCTAGATAACATAATCAAATCTGTAAACTTCAATGAAAACCGAGATTTTATGTTTTGGTGTGTCTCATTTTAGTCATCGATCGAAAAAAAAAAATATGTTTCGATCATTCACATGATTGATTAATTATATGTTAATTATTCATTCAACCATTAACTCTTCTTAACTTGACAAAAATGATAAATTTCAATATGATAACTTTATATGAAATATCTATTTGACCATAACTTTATATATATAAAAAAATAGTATCAATTTAACCACAGAATCTGACAAAAATGTCCCACTCCGTCAACCACCACTTACCACTATCACCGGCTATCGTGAATGCCATAGTCGGTGTGGGCGTTAGACCATAAAATTCTGTAGCCTCATGAACACAATATCCAATGCCATGAAGTTTTTATTTTCATTTTTGAGTTAGACAAAAGATTCTGTTATACCCTACCAGAAAAAGAAAACTATTTTGTTGTCATTGTGGAATAGGAGGTCGAAATAAGGAATGCAGAGAGGTTCGAGGAATTGGACGAGTGATTTGGATTTCATTTTAAAGAGATTCTTAAGAATTTAATTGGATACATTGAATAAAGAGTTTGAGATTCATCCGGACGATCCACAACAGTTGACACATGACCTAATTATTGGATCCAATTTAGACATGTTTTATATTGTAGATAGGATGAAGTCAAAGGTGCAACTCCAAACCTCCTGAATTTTGGGACAAAATACTTCTTCCCTATTCACACTCGAACCTTATTTAACTTCTTTTTCTTTTATGATAAATCTTATAACACTATTCTGTCTCTTTAGAACACAAAAACTGTTTTTCTGCCATAATATCAGAAGCCCTTTGAACTACCGGACCCAATCCGACCATGCAACGATAAAAAACGGCGAAGTAGAGCCATACTATGATTGCTGGAATTAAATCAATCTCAACTTACCAAGTCAGAAGGCCGATCATTTTGTTAAAGACCCATGCTTCTTGTGTTAAAACCGATTACAACTCTTCGTGCAGCTCTGATTCTTCCTTAGCTTCTCCGTTCTTTGAGCTATCTGAGTTTTCAGTTTGAGAGGTACCCTTCTCCGGAGTTGAGTCGGCCGTTTTCGTGTTCTCTGAATCGGTCTCGGTTTTGTTATTTACAGGCTTCCCTTTAGGCTTTGGCTTGGGAATTTTCTTAATGCTATTGGCCTAACAAACACCAATATGCATTTCAGGAAACTACTTGCTAAAAGTGTACTCATTTCCAGCATCAATCAGCTAGAATAGGCGGCCTTACCTTTTCTTGCATACCGATTATCTTCTCGTAAACTTCTTTAGATGTGAAAACAGGTGTGCCGGGTCCGGGTGTACTGGAGAGATAACATGAAAATCATTTAGTAAATATAGACTATAACTAAGAGGTTATTCTGTGCATCCTATCATTTAAAAAACGAACAAAGAAGTGCTATCCAAATGACTTCTAACATCATACTATAGCAATAACTTACTTCTGCTGCTCGGCCTCCTTTTCATCCAACCAAGTCTTGAACTTGTCCATTTTAATTGACAACTGGAATGCAAAATTGTTTGTAAGTTTCTGCCACGAGCATAGACAGACATATACTCTAGAAAATATCACCAAGAAAGAATTTGCACCTCCTCTATTTTGTCTTTTGGCAGCCAAGGTTTGCCCTTCTCCCACCCATGAATGGTCTACATAGAAATCCACGAAAAAATAAATCCATGTAGGAAAAACCTATATTATAAAGACAACTCATGACTAATCCATCTTCTTGTCTCCCACAAGTTTTCTATCCAAAGACCAATGAAAAATCAAATAACCTCTGGTATCAATACTTGGTACTTTCAAAAGTAGTTCAAGGAGGATTAAGGAATTAATTGAATTGAACCTGAGATCTCTACCCCCCTGAAGAATAACAAGGACTAAACCAAATCAAGTTGCTAGATAACCTTTCATAAAGCATGTTACAAATAAATAATCTGAAGTACCTGTTGCAATTCAGTAAGGTATTGTCGAGCAAGATTTACTGCTTCTGGCCGTGCAGTCAACTCTTTAAATCTAAAAATAGGCACATTAATTGTTTCAGTTCAACAAATTTTAATCCCTTGTATTGAAGAAGGATTGTTCAGAATATAGTTGCCACAAAACAGAAAAATCAGTCCCAAGAGATAGATGATACCGGAAAAATATTGGGTCAGCGGAAGCTTTTAACAGATTTAGGCGATCCTGAAACTCCGTGGCTGTTGCATCTTCTCCTTCAGTATACAGCCATTCTTGAACCTGAACAATAAGAATGTCCTATGTTTCAATTTTAATGCAAATAAACAGACTGAAATATCTCTGAAGACATGAGCCTAACCTCATCAAGCTTTTTGATAACAGACTGGCGTTCATCATTTGAAGATATTCTTTTGAAGTCTTCAGATGTTTCAAGCTGGTATATGCAATAATGCAACAAAGTATAAATTAATGTGATATAAGATCAACTGAAATTATTTAAACTTTCTCTAAATGGAAAGAATGAATGCCTTAGACTGCTGACCGTTCTTACAATCAACCAAACATAATGAAAACTAAATAAACAAGTGCACAAACTACGGCAATTTCTGGTTATGCAGAAAATCTGAACAGTTTCATTTTAAATTTTTAAAAATGTGAGACAAAATACCATCACAAGGGAATGAAAAACTAATTTTTTTAACAAAAGATCTGCACCTTCTCTTTCGTAGCATATATATATTCTTCAAGGTTATTTTTTAATTCTGCTGTTCTTCTTCGCTCTGCATCCTTCTTGTCCAATTCTTCCAATTTACTTTTAGCATTCAACAAAGATTCTTTTGAAAGAGGTATTCCAGGTCCCATTGTTTTTTCCACTATCTACAATGAAAAGAGAATGCGGAAAAGAATAAGAAATATGAAACAACATTAGTTAGTATTCTAAAAATGAAAGGACAAGTAATGGCATGAGACTAATCGAAGAAAAATTATAACAGTCTGCTTGTGTGCACCTTGAGTGGAATTCTGAAGGTCAGCGTCTTCAGTTTCCTTTCTGTACCAATATCCACCGTATTTGGTTCCTCAATAGTACTGTTAGTTGAATTACTGATTCCACCAACTGACTCCAAGTTATTGTTACTTTTTTCAGAAGTGTTTTCAGTATCAAGATGAGCAGATACATTGGGAGAAGCACTGGTTGAATTCTCTGCAGTCAAATTCCTTTTAGGAACTTCTATCCATTCTGTTACTTGAAAAACAGCCTCTGCACGATCCAAAGAAAGAATTCCACTTCTACTAAGAGAGAAATGCAAATTTGTTTTGACGGGAGAAGACAAATTCCTAGATGAGTACCTGCATAATGCACAGATGAATAAAAGAACTTGATTATTTCTAGCAGAAAGAGTAAAAGCAAGCTGTAATAAAGCATCAAGTAGGTGTTTGCTATCAATTAAATAATAATAATAGTATTAAACATAGCTGTCTTCTAACCAAATAAAAATCATAGAAAACTTCAGTTGGGTTTGTTTCGAGCTTTCTTATATATGAGATCAGAGGAAACCATAAGCATAATTTGTAAATCTTATTTGAGCTTTTTAAATAAATTAATACAATAACCGTTTCAATGAATTTGTAACAAAGATTATAGTAAGTCAAAATTTAGGTTGAAAATATCAAAAAGTTTACATTTGAGCCCACAACTCCAAAAAATATGAACTAATAAATCCAAAGGAATATACGAACCGAAAAGGTGTCCAGGCCTGAATTCATTTAAATTTGTTAAAAATATGGTCATGCCAAAAAGTCTTATTCGGTTTAAAAATGCCCTTTGAAAGAAACTATACCAAACCGTTAACACCCCAAACATAGAAAGAGGGCAGAGATCAGTAAGATCCTTACTTCTCGGCTGCATCTCTTAAACCAGAAACTGCAAACTGAGCAAATACAGGAGATGAAAGCCCTGGAGGTAAAAGATCTTCATGATCATAAGCAAGAGACACTTCAAAATCTTTGCTATGATTAAAGGACTTAAAAATCTGCAAATGGGAAGTTTGACATTACCATTAGTGAAAGTATAAAGAAGATGCGTAGTCTTTTTCAAGTCCCTATCTCTACAATATGGGCTTGAACAACATATTATTTTACCTTGCTGGGAAGCTTTTTCATCCTAGGCACAAGTAAAAGCCTATTATTCCCATATTTTGAAAGATCAGGCCCATCTAATTCCATGAAAAAACTGTAGGGGGAACCATCAAGCATCCCCAGTTTACGGTTCAATTTAATTCCATCACTTAAATTTGCAGCATGTAGTGCTGCACCAAGAACAATAGCTTCATCAGCATCCAGATGTTTGTCCAGATCTTTCCTTCCAAAAAATTCTTGGAGCTTAACCTATTAAGAAAAAGGGAGTTTGTCTTTCATCAACAAAACATGATCAATCTATGGAAATTTATGGCAGAAAGCCTTATGGCAAGATCATCTTTCTGATCACTGCACTAAAGTACAACTTATTATGATGCAGGGTCTACAAATTTATACCGAATATGCATATTGCATTTATACCAAAGTACAACTTATATTAAAGTTGAGCCTCTCCACCTTAGCCATTTGGTTTTAGGATGGAAGCTAGACATGGTATTAGAGCTCAATTCTTCCTAACTAAACCTCATATGAGGTTATCCATGTGTAGGGCCTTGTTGAACTACAAAGTGAGGGGGAGTGTCAAATGATGTTTACCCCACATCTATTAAGTATTGGTTTCCTGTGATGTTCTATTCATGTTGAGTTTCTCTACCTACTGCTAATTGATATTAGGATGCAGTCTAACATTTCCTTCTTTCTTTGCATTCTTACAATTTATTTCCACACATATGTAACATCAGGAAAAGGTGTAGTACAAACCTGCAACTTTGGAACTCTAGTAGCACCTCCGATCAACTCCACAGCATATATATCATCAGCTTGCATACCTGAATGCTTAAGCACTTCTTTCACAGGCATAACAGATTTATCCCAAAGGTCCCCACAAAGTTCTTCAAACTTCTCCCGAGTTATGGTGCTCCTGAAGGAAGAGAAAAGAAGGAACAAAATAAATTACACGCACGAACATGTATTAAATCCAAATACTACCACAAATTCCAAAAACTTCCAGCTTTGTATCTGTGATTTTGTGATTTAGTCAGGCTTAGGAAATGACACCTAAGATTCGTTTTCTATCTTAGAATTTTTCTTCTTTCAATTTGCTCATTTTATTCAAGATTCAAATCTAAAAGCTGCCATAATAAATAGATACATAGGTGTCTTCCATCACTTATTTGACAAAAAATTGAGACAATCATAACATCTATGGATAGGATAAGAATGAAAGGGCAAAGCAATTAGGGAGAACTGAACAAGGAAAAAAATTAGCAAATGGTCATTAGTTTCCTGGACAGCTAATGGATTACGATGATATATAAAAATACAAGTACTGTATTCCTTTTTCCCTGCCTAAATTATAGAGAAGAATTAATAGATTTTTCCTAATTATGTAAGCAAGCTCCACAGAAACACATCAAATTGTCCAGGGACTGTTATGTGATATCCTGGCCTTAATAAAATAAAAATACATTAAAGAAGACTGTCAAAGAGAATACTGAAAGCAAGAAGCAGCAAATGAGGTCCCAGATAAGTTAGTACAGCTGCAGCTAAACCTGCATCCAGCTAAGATTAGTTATAGAAAGATATTTACCTCAAGTTTGGGTTCGATCATAAATTTAATTTTAAAGAAAGAACATGTAAGTTGTAACAATACGGATCTTGCAGATATTCATTTAAAATGTTTCAACCATAACTAGTAGCTCTTTGGTTCATAGGAAAAAGTCTTAAGCTACCTCAAAGAAAAAAGACTAGCAATCAGAAACAATGAGCCTTCACAGAATAAACTTTCCAGAATACATTACAGAATCATACTTCACCTCAAGATTCTTTCACAGAACAGAAATATAGAAAACTATAAAATAACATGAACACAAAATGCTGGAAGCATGTACTAGAATAGATACTCAAAAGGTTACATACCTGAAGTCTCGATCATCATAAAGAGATTCAACAGATATCGGAGCTGCTGTATTTGCACTTAAAATTTCTTTTGTACGCTTAACCTGCTTCTTCAACTTAGCCATTGCCTTGGGATACTTCCTCACATCAGCTCCATTTCCAACTTGTTTATTGAACTCATCTGCAAAGTACTCGACTAGCCTTAATTCCATATTCTGTCCTCCAAGTTCTGAGTCCCATCTAACATCCTTCACCTGAAAAAAAAATGCTAAATATTAATGGGCATGGAAGCAATAGCCAAATGTGGTATACCTTTGAGATAACATTCTGAACAATAGGCAAAGCCAGTTTGTTGGGATTATCTAAAAGTAAATACAGAGGCCATCAGGCCAACTAATTATTAAACTGAGCGTAATGAAGATGCAGAAGCGATCTCTCATTAGGAAAAGCTGTCAATTGAAAAGCATTTCCAAAAAAGTGGTGGGTTGTGAAGAAGGTTGCTATTAAGTAGACACATAAGCCAATGAAAAAGAACAGATGGATCACAATAATAAAATAGCAGTCATTTGTTATCTTATATAAAAACATTTGCAAGTTTAAACTCAACCAGACCAAAGTTCTTCGCAGCATGGAAGGTGTTGATGCGGTTAGAATCTCTCAAAATCTTATTAAAACAAGAAGAGATACGCTTGATAGAATATTAGACAAATTATTTGTTTAATTACAATAACAAGTTTACATATTTAGAAGAGGATAACTATTCATTTTCGATGTTCATTAAGCAAGGTTACAAAAGAATGGACTACAGAAACCTGTTGAAACGTTGAAGCGAAAAAGCATCCAAGTTTCTAGCCTCTTGGAATTTCTAGTTATACGATCACTTGTTATCAGAATAAAGAAATCAATGAGCAACTATTTCACAGACTTAATTACAGATTGTCCCCCCTGTTGCTAACAAATGCATCGGTTCAAATCCCAATAATATATTAACATCATACTGCCAATTGATTCGGACGCTTAACAGAATAAAGAAAATCGCAAAAATAAATTACAAAAAGTTCTAAAATTGTTAAAAGATGATGCAAGGTTCTCCTGTTGCTAACAAATGCACAATTTCAGTCCCTATAACATATTAACATTGTATTGCTGATTGATTTTTATTCAGGTACTTAACAGAATAAAGAAAATGCAAAAGTAAATTACGAGCAGTTTATAAACATTGTAAAAAAAGAAAAAAAAATGCAAGGATTTCCTATTACTAACAAATGCATCCATTTCAATCCCTGTAGCATGTTAACATCATACAGCCAAATAGAATAAAGAAAACCGCAAAAGTAAATTATCAACAGTTACTAAAATTGGAAAGAATTTCAAGGAGAGATTCTTTTACCTGAAATTGGTTGACAGAAATAGTTTTCCCAAACTCCTTAGCATTATAAGCAGAAAAATAAACAAGAGCTGCATAAGTACTACTCGAACCCATATCATAAAAAATCACATGTCTCGAACCATTCGAGAAATCCTTATCGATCCCATACTGCAATGCCGCCCCCGAATGCTCATTTATCAACGAAATCACGTTTACTCCCGCCAAGTGAGCCGCTGTCATCAGCCCTTTCCTCTGCGCTTGTCCAAAATACGGCGGCACCGATATCACAGCATCTTTAACCATCGTTTTCGAATGAAACTCCGCCAAATTCGCACCATACTTCAGGATCATCCCCAACAACTCCTCAACCGAGTAACTAACATCATCCGAAACTCGAATCATAGCGGCGCCTCTAAAATCTTCCACTATATCAAACGGGAGGTACATTGAATCCGCGAAGCGCTTGACTTCTTCACAGGACTTCCCAACCATGTCTCGGAGATTTGAAAACACTTTGTCGGGATAGCGAGCAACAATTCCGGCAGCTTCTTCGGCGAGCAAGCGAGATTCCGATTGGAATGCTACTAAGGCGGGGGATTTTCTCTTGGACATCTCGTTGATGGCAATGGTGATCGGACTTTGGCCGGGTTTTAGATTCACTACGGCGACCTTCAGCCATTCTGATCCTAGATCTATGCTTGAAACGGCTGATTCGGACTTAATCAGGTACAAAGATAGTAGGGATAAGATTATCCCTAATCTGAATAACAACCTTCTCATGAAAATTACGTAAATTATGTTTAAGATAATAACTGAATTCTGTGAGAAAATGGAGAGGAGAGGCAAATGAACTTCACAGGCTTTGAGGAGGTTACTAAATACTACTTGTAGCTTTTTTTTTCTTCTAAAAAATTATAAAGAGAGCACTCGATTAAAATAAGTTAGGCACTTGAATTTTTGAAAAAATTTAATTAAGTTATTAATTTTTTTATTTAATTAAGTCATCGAACTAATAAGTTGAGTCAATTAAGTCTCTAAACTAAAAATTGAATCAATTAAACTTTTTAACTAATTTGGACCATTAAATCTTAACATCTTTTAATCTGTTGGTTCAGTATGTCATGTCACAGTGTTTCCGCTTGATATTTTTAGAATTTTTTATTTTATTTAAAAATTTTCTTAAAAATTCTAAAAACTTATAAAATTTATAAAAAAATTGAAAAAAATCTGTAATTGTACCATGATAGAACTATTGTGTATCATGGCTTAATTGAGTGCGTAAAAGTTCATGGACTTAATTTTTTTTTTCAAAAGTTCAAGGGCTTCTTACACTCTTAAGCCATTAAAATATTATTATAAATAAATTATTGATTGTTAAATATTAAATAAAATAGTGACATTGTCTGATATGATAATAATTTTAACCCTCCAAAATGATATAATCTATTAATTTGGTCATAATTCGAAACAATTTAATAAATTTAGCCATTCATATTTAAATTATCATCATTTTAATCTTTGATCTTCGTCTAAATTGTTTGTTCTTCTCCCAGAAATATTATATCATTTTCTTGTTACTTTCATGTCATAATAACAGTTTAACAATAATTTGTTATTGTTTTAACGCAAGATATCTATAAAACCTAATTTGATTTTGATATAACAAATTGTCTAAGGACCTATTTGTAAAAGTAAATAAATTTTTAAGTATTTCAAAGTCTCACAAATTAACAAGAAAACTTGAACCAAAACTATTTCTAAGTCTAATAAACTTGTAGAACTAAGTGTTTTGGTATAATATTTGAAAAATGTTTTGGACTAAATTGAAAAGAATTAAAATATGTTTTTAGTCAAAAATAACTTGAAAATATGTTTAAGGGTTTATACAAGGCTTTGGAATGATTTAAAGTGTATTTAAAGTAGTCAAAATCTTGCTTTTCAAGTGCCCGTACCGATACACCCAAGGATTTCAACTACAGACATTTTCTAGTAGCCAAAACCCGTACCAGTACGCCTTGCCGTATCGATACGGTATGTCTTGAAATACCCAACAGTTAGTTCGTGTACCGATACGCCTAACTACCCCCAACGGTCAATTTCCTAACGATCTTTTAAATTGCAGGGTCGTACCGATACACTAGCCAAGCGTATCGATATGCCACAGCTAAAGTGCTTAACGACTACTTCCTTATTGGGACCGTATCGATACGGTTTGAGGATTATCGATACGCCAAGCTGCAAAATTGCATTTATTGTGGGAAATAAAGGCTCCAACATCTCCAAAACTACCCCAACGGTCATCAACGGCTACAAACCCATTTGGGAGTATAAAAGGGACCTCCAAGCATCAAGAGAAGACTAATGCTTCAATTGTCAACAACTATATGATGTCAAAATTGTCTTAGAGCTTATTTGTACATTTTTTGTATAGACAACACTTGTGAGCTTAATTGTCAAATTTGCTCAAGTGTATAGGTTTTGGGTGAGAGCTTAAGATTGCAAACAAATACCTATTAGAGGGATTTCAAGTTTGCTTAGAATTTCTCTTGTAAGAGAGTGTTTGATTAAGCTAAGGGTAGTTAGCTTAATCGTTGTAACGGTTTCCTCCTAAGCCGAGAAAAGGAGACGAAATTCTTAGTGAATTTGGTTGAAATCCTTAGTGAGGAACTAAGGTAGTGAATGTAGGTGCTTGTTAGAAGGCCGAACCACTATAAATCCTTATGTCCAATTTTTATTCTTTTCCTCCCACTAAAACACCCAAAAATCAAACTTCTCCACTCTTGGCGAGCTAGAATAGTTGAAGGAAATCGAGCACCTAAAAAATCCAACAATTGGTATCCGAGCTTGGCTCAATTGAAGAGGATTAACACTCTATTGAGGCGATCTAACAAGCTCGATCATCATTTCAAACAACTAGCTCAATGGCGCAATCCATCAACAAGCCACTCTTCTTCGACGAGACCAATTATGCTTATTGGAAGACAAGGATGATGTTCTTTGTCAAATCCAAAGACTACAAGCTTTGAGATATCATTGAAGATGACCCGTTCGTACCAAAAGGAAGCAAGACGGAGTGGAGTGCCAACGATCGTAAGAAGATGGAGGTAAATTGTAAGGCTTTGCACTTCATCTTTTGTGCACTTAGCCTCAACATCTACGAGAAGATGTCTTCTTGCGAGAGTGCTAAGGAAGTTTGGGACAAGCTCGAAGTTACATACGATAGGACAAACGAAATAAATGAGACCAAGATCAGCCTCCTCAACCTAGAGAATGAAAACTTCAAAATGGATCCGGAAGAGGACATTGAGAAGATGTTCCATCGATTCTCGACCATCACTAATGGACTCAAAGGTTATGGAGAAGTCATTTTGGAAGAAAAGCTTGTCCGAAAGCTTATCTATTCTCTTCCCGAGTCATGAGACTCAAAAAGGACCGCCATCATCGAAGCTAAGAACTTGAAGACCTTGAGGCTTGATGAACTCATGGGGTCACTTCTCACTCACCAAATCATGATGAAGGATAAAAAAGAGGAGAAAAAGAAGGAAGTGATAAGAAAGATGGGGAATAAGAAGTTCATGGATGTAACACCCCAAATTTTGGGCTTAGAAGTTTTGGGTTCGGACCGGGTCGGTCGGACTGCGGTTCGAATGTATAAAGGTGAATTTAGGAAAGCCTAGTTCGGGTTGCATTAAAAATATGGAAAAAATGTCTTAAAATCCTCTTTTATTATATATAAGAGAATGGTGAAATGAATTTTACAAATTGAGGTTTGGAAGTGTGACATTTTGGTTAGTGACCAAAATGTAATTTTTGAAAACTGTGAGACTGTTTTAAAAAGGATTGAAACTTTGAATCTTTAAGGAGCTATTTACCCAAAAGAAGTTTCTCCAGATTTTTCTTAAATGTTAAATGTTTAATTAATGGTTTTTAAATAAAAGTAAAAGGGAGGGAAGATATTTTAGCATTTTCCAACTAACTTTTCCAAATTCCCATTTTCCTTTTCTCTCATCTTTTCTCTCAAACCAAACACATTCTCCAGCACATTTTCCCTCTGATTTTGATTTCCAAATATGAGAATTCAATCCTCATTTTCATCTCTTCAACAAAACCTTAGCATTTGCTATTTGGATTTTCAAGAATTTTGGTTCCAAAAGGGAGAAACTCAAGTTTAGAGGTATGAACGTCCTTCTCCTATAAATTCTCAGTTCTTTACTGAAATTCCCAAGTTCTCAATCCTTGATTTGTGTGTTATAAAAGGTTTTGTAGATGTGTTCTTGATCTTGGCTATAAAATGCAAGATTTGGTTGATTTTTGATAAAATTCGTATGATCTGTTTGGGCAGTGTTTTGAGGTGTCTTTTTTATGTTAATTGAATGTTTAATTGATGAGAAATTGAGGTTTAATCAATGCAATCCCGGATAGGTTAAATTTCCTAAGTTTTGCTTGAGTTCTTGGTTGTTTTTGGAATGATCTTGATGATCTGTTATAGCTGGAGGTATAAGGACGTGGTTAAATCCTTTTTGGATGTTAATTGAGGTTTAAGGATGTTTAGAATTGATGGATCATGGCTGGGTAGTGTTGTAGAGTTGTTTGGAGGTGATTTCGGTTGTGTTTGGTAGCCGAAATGGGAGTGTTGATGAGAGCAGCGAGTTTAGGTGCTTTCATTGAAGATATTAATGCATGATGATGCATTAATCCTCTGCTTTGATGTGTTTAAAACAGGGGAGTCATCTTTGGATCCTTGAGGTGGTGATCCGGAAGCTTGTTTGGTGTTTCGGCAAGTGGCGAAACGGAATCGGTGAGTGGATTTTGGTTTTCAGCTTTGAAACCAATGTTTTGAAGGTTTGGGAGCTTAGTTTAAGTCTAAGCAACTTAGCTAAGCTCAAGAGTAAGTTTTCGAAAAAACTCTCTTGATGATGAACCATGAATTGGTTATATGCAATGTGATTGGTTTGCATGTTTTAAATCCTGTTTTGAAAGCATATTTAGCATGTTTAATTGTTGATTTTATAAGCCATGTGTTGAAGAATGCTCAAGGTAAGAGATTCTTGTTTTTGAACAATGTTAGATGTGGTTTTGGTGCATAATGATGCATGATGATTATGGCTTTGATAAATGCTTTAAAACAGTGGATTAATGTTGTAAAATGATGTATATTGGCAAGTGATGGTTGAGAACACTATGGTGGTTAAAAGTCCATAGGTGGTTCTTGTTTTAAGAACAACATGGCGGTTAAAAGTCCATGATTGGTTCTTGGTTAAGATCACAAAGGTGGTTAAAAGTCCTTGTGTGAATCTTGTGTATTTAAGAACAACATGGTGGTTAAAAGTCCATGGTTGGTTCTTGGTTAAGGTCACAAAGGTGGTTAAAAGTCCTTGTGTGAGCCTTGTTTATTTAAGAACACCAAGGTGTTTAAAAGTCCTTGGGTGATTCTTGTTAAGGACACAAAGGTGGTTAAAAGTCCTTGTGTGGTCCTTGTGAATTGTAAGAACATCATGGTGTTTAAAAGTCCATGGATGATTCTTGTACTAAGGACACAATGGTGTTTAAAAGTCCATGTGTGGTCCTTGAGGATTGTAAGATCACAATGGTGTTTAAAAGTCCATGTGTGGATCTTATGTTGATTGTATCACTTGTGGCCAATATGACATGTTATAAACTTGAAGCATGAATTGCTTGTTTTAAATGCTTATGTGCATGTACAAATGATGATTTGAACTAAGGTTTATAAAGGTGTTTTATAAATGCATTATTGTGTAGTTTTAAATGAGCATTCCTCACTAAGCTATTTGCTTACGCTCTCTCTTTTCTTAAACCAATAATGCAGAGCATTGAAGTACATTTGGGGCAGCAAGGAAGCCAATAATACAAGTGAAGTTTTAAGCTCATGTATGGTGAATGTTTTCTAACACTATTAGCTTTTGGGCATTTGGCAATGGGGGACCTATGTTGTTGTTTTGGGAGATGTTTTGGACTCCCTAAGTTGGTTTTATGTTGTTAATGATGTTGGAACTTGTAATTGGCCTTTGTGTGGTGATTTTGGTATATTGATGCTTGAATGGTTTTCTAAGTAGGATGCATGCCTATAGAATTGGGGATTTGCTTAATTGATGCCATGTTGGTGAATGGTTGATGCAATTATGTTCCTTATGCATGTTATGAGTTGCTGGTATAATTTGGTTGCCTTTGGAGCATGTTTGATAGGTCAATTATGTGATTAAACAACAATTTTTCTGCAATCTGGGCAGGCCGTATCGGAACGGGTGCTACCATTTCGGAACGGGGGCCTGTAATGGCCCAAGCGTTCGAAACGGAAGGAACCGTTCCGAAACGGAAATGTTACTGCCAAGGCCCGTATCGAAACTTGTTTCGGAACGGTCCCGCGTTTCGGAACAGGTTCTCCCTGTTTCGGAACACCCGACCGTTGGGCACTGACATTGGCGGTTATATGTTTTGAAATGTTTGTGTTTTAGTCCTGAACCTTGTTATTGCAATTGAATGAGTTTGAGATGTCCGTTTGAGCTGAAATTTGACAGAGAAGCATGAAATAAGATTAATTTCATATTGGTAACTTTAAATTGGGTTAAGTCCTTATAATTTTCAGAATTTACAAATTGGTCCCTATTTTCTTGATTTGTGCAATCAAGTCCCTGAATGTTCTTTGATTGATATGATCTTTTAGTATGCTGATCTTGTGAACATATCTAGGATTAATATGCATTTAGACAAGTCTTAAAATAAATAAAAAAGGGTCGTTAATCAAGGTTGACTTTCGGGTTGACTTTGGTTTTCCCCGTGTAAACTTCTTAATTCGGTTCAACCGTCTGGGCCGGGTTAAGGGGGTTACATTTGGTGGTATCAGAGCTGAGTTCTCGTGTAATTGGGAATGATTATGTGGATGATTTAAGTATGTATGCTTTGTATGCTTGTTGAGTGAAAGCATGTTGAGTGAATTGCAAATATGTTACAATTGTGGTGTATGCTGTGGTGAAGCATGTTGTGGGTACCCATTGCCAAATCAAAGCTAATGTAATGATGTTGTTTTTAATTGGAAATGAGCTTGAGTACTTGGATTGCTTACCTTGCTGAGCCTGACTTTGTTTTATTGCATTGTGATTGCATTGTTAGTGAATGGCACCTCGTAGAGAAACGAGAGTTAATACGCGAGCTATGGCTCAAAATGAAAATGAAGAGAACGTTGAGAATGTTATGGATTTACCTCCTCTGCCTGGTGGTGGTGGTGGTGGGGGTGAAGGAGCTGATGTTGCAGCTGGTGCTGGGGTCGCTGGACCTGAAGCTGTTCAGGGGCAAGCTGTTCCTGACATGACAATGCTGGTACAAGCCATTGCTGGAGCTTTTCGAGTGGCGGTAGCTGGAGCTCAAGGAGCTGGGCATCAGGGAGATGCTGGAGTTAGACTACCCTTGGAATGTTTGCGCAGTCTGGGAGGGACTGAGTTCAGGGGTTTGTCTGCGGAAGGTTCTGAATCTTGGTTAGAGAGTACCAAGAGAATCTTGGGGAAAATGAGTTGCACTGATGTGCAGAAGCTGGGGTGTGTAGTATCATTGCTGCAAGATGATGCTTACACTTGGTGGACGACCTCTATCTCTGGGATGGCGGAAGCTGATGTAACTTGGACGTTCTTTCATAACGCGTTCAAGAGAAGGTATCTGGTGTGAGGTACCTAGATGAGAAGAAGAGGGAATTTATGTCTCTTACCCAAGGGAGTATGTCGGTAGCTGAGTACGAGGTTCAGTTTGTTCGACTCAGTCAGTACGCACCTGAGCTAGTTCTGGACGAGCGGGAGAGGTGTGAAAGGTTCCGTTATGGTTTAGTGACGGAAGTAAAGATGTATGTGCTGGCGGCTGAGTATAATGATTTTGATGTGCTGGTGGGCCGAGCAAAGGATATTGAGATGAACTTGGGTTTATCTGCTAAAAGTGCTGGTTCTGGTGCTGGTAAGCGAGCGGCTGAGTATAGTTCCGGTGGTGGACGGAACAAGAGGGGACGTGATCAGAAGTATCAGTCCACAGCTAAGCGAGGTGGTGGTGCACCTGCTCAGGGAGGCAGGGCTAGAGTTGATCCGAGCGCATGTTGGACATGTGGTTCGCGTGGCCATATGAAGCGTGATTGTCCTCGAGCTGTGAGGGAGGTGCAAGCTCCTGTTGTGGCAGCTGGTAATTCTTGCTGGAACTGTGGATCTACGGATCATATGAGGAGGGAGTGTCCTATGTTGGCTGGTGGCCAAGTGCGTGCTCCTGTTGTTGTTGCACCATAGAGAGGTCGTGGGCGCGGCCGTGGTAACTTTCAGTGGCGAGAGGAGGGTGGTCGGAATGTGGCCCATGTTGTAGCTGTTCAGCCTGATGGTGGCGGCCAGGCGAGGGTATATGCTCAGAGGGAGGGAAGGAATGACACGGATGTGATCGCAGGTACTTTTACTTTGCAATCCTTGTCATTACTTTCCTTGATTGATTCTGGATCTACGCACTCGTACATATTGCGTGAGCATGCTGGATTGCTTGGTTTGCCTATTGAGTCTTTGGATGTTGGTATGCGTGTCACTAGTTCTTTTGGTGAGACTGTTGTGACTCGAAAGCTTTATAGGAGATGTCCTTTGGTTGTGCAAGGTCATGTTTTTCCTGTTGATCTTATAGAGTTACCTTTCTATGGTTTTGATGTAATTCTTGGTATGGATTGGCTTGCTGAGCATCGAGCTGTAGTGGATTGTGAGAATAAGCGAGTTTCGTTGAAGCTTGCGGATGATTATGAGGTTGTTGTGGTTGGTGAGAATGTGAAGTTTCTTACCAATGTGGTGTCTACTTTGGAGGCGAGCCGGATGCTGAGGCAAGGTTGTGAAGCTTACCTAGCTTTTGTGATGAATCCTATTTCTAAGGAGTTGCGTGTGCAAGATATCAGGACTGTGCGAGAGTTTCCTGGTGTGTTTCCTGAGGAGTTGCCTGGGTTACCTCCTAATCGTGAAGTGGAGTTTGGGATTGAGCTGTTTGAGAACACAACTCCAGTGTCCATTACCCCTTATAGAATGGCACCTAAAGAGTTGAAGGAGCTGAAGACGCAATTGCAAGAGTTGCTTGATCGTGGGTTCATTCGGCCGAGTGTGTCACCTTGGGGTGCACCGGTCTTGTTTGTGAAGAAGAAGGATGGCACTATGAGAATGTGCATTGATTATCGTCAGCTGAACAAGTTGACTATCAAGAATCGGTATCCTTTGCCGAGAATTGATGATCTCTTTGATCAATTTCGGGGAGCAGCTGTATTCTCTAAGATTGACTTGAGGTCAGGGTATTACCAGTTGAAGGTAAAGGATGTGGATGTGCCTAAGACAACTTTCAGGACGAGGTATGGGCATTATGAGTTCCTTGTGATGCCGTTTGGTTTGACAAATGCTCTTGCAGCTTTCATGGACATGATGAATCATGTGTTTCATGAATACCTGGACAAATTTGTTGTGGTGTTCATTGATGATATCCTCGTGTACTCACGTACTGAGGAGGAGCATGAAGAGCATTTGAGAATTGTGTTGCAAGCCTTGTTGGAAAATCAGCTTTATGCCAAGCTGAGCAAGTGTGAGTTCTGGTTAAGAGAAGTGGTGTTTCTTGGGCATGTGGTTTCTTCTGAGGGGATTCGTGTTGATCCTCAGGAGATTGAGGCAGTGATGAATTGGAAGGTTCCTAAGTCTGTTCATGAGGTCCGTAGTTTCCTTGGTTTGGCGGGATACTACCGGAGGTTCGTGGATGGTTTTTCAAAGATTGTTGCACCTTTGACAAAGTTGTTGCAGAAGGATGTTAAGTATGAGTGGACGAAAGCGAGACAGCAGGCTTTTGAGAAGCTTAAGGCAGCTTTGACGCAAGCTCCGATCTTGGTTCAACCTGAATCAGGGAAAGAGTTTGTGGTGTATAGTGATGCGTCCTATGTTGGTTTGGGATGTGTGTTGATGCAAGAGGGTAAGGTGGTGGCTTATGCTTCACGGCAGTTGAAGGTGCATGAGCGCAATTATCCTACGCATGATATTGAGTTGGCTGTGGTGGTTTTTGCTTTGAAGATCTGGAGACATTATCTGTATGGTGATAAGTGTACTGTGTACACGGATCACAAGAGTTTGAAGTATCTGATGTCTCAGAAGGAGTTAAATCTTAGGCAGCGACGTTGGGTGGAGTTGCTCAAGGATTATGATTTGACGATTGAGTATCACCCTGGAAAAGCTAATGTTGTAGCGGATGCCTTGAGTAGGAAAGTAGCTGTTGAGTTGAGGGCTATGTTTGCCAGTTTGAGTATTTCGCGCGATGGTGGTCTTGTGGCTGAGTTGCAAGTGAAACCACCTTTGGTTCAGTTGATTAAGGAAAAGCAGTTGTTGGATGATTCCTTGGTACCTCATGTTCAGAATATCGCGAAGGGTAGGCCTTCAGATTTCTGTTTTAATGATGATGGAGTGTTGTGTTTTGGGAGTCGGATAGTAGTGCCCAATGATGCTGAATTGAGGCGTGCTATTCTGACTGAAGGTCATAGTAGTCCTTTTGCTATGCACCCTGGTAGTACTAAGATGTATCGTGATCTTCGTGATGAGTACTATTGGGTGGGTTTGAAGAAGGATGTTGCTGAGTTTGTGAGCAAGCACATGGTGTGTCAGCGAGTTAAGGCTGAGCATCAGTTTCCTTCAGGGTTGTTGCAACCGTTGAGGATTCCTGAATGGAAGTGGGAAAGGATTACCATGGATTTTGTGTCTGGTTTACCTTTGTCGCCATCGAAGAAGAATTCGGTGTGGGTGATTGTGGATCGCCTGACGAAGTGTGCGCATTTCTTACCTGTGCATACTACGTATTCTTTGGATAAGCTTGCGGAGCTGTACATTGCTGAGATTGTGCGGCTGCATGGTGTGCCTAAGTCGATTGTGTCGGATAGAGATCCGAGGTTTACATCACGTTTCTGGCAGTGTTTGCATCGAGCTTTGGGTACACGGTTGAATTTCAGTACATCTTATCATCCTCAGTCGGATGGACAGTCCGAGCGTGTTATCAAGGTTTTGGAGGATATGTTGAGGTGCTGCATGATTGAGTTCCAGGGCTCTTGGGAGAAACATTTGCCTTTGGTGGAGTTTGCCTATAACAATAGTTATCAGGCAAGTATTCAAATGGCACCTTATGAGGCTTTGTACGGGAGGAAGTGTAGGACTCCTCTTTGTTGGGCTGAAACGGGTCAGAAGTTGGTTTCGATGCCGACTTTGTTGAAAGGAACCACCGAGAAGGTGAAGCTCATTTGTGAGCGTTTGAAGGCAGCTTCTGATCGGCAAAAGTCTTACACGGATTTGAAGCGTAAGGAGATTGAGTATGCGGTGGGTGACCGTGTGTTTTTGAAGGTTTCGCCTTGGAAAAAGGTGATGAGGTTTGGCCGGAAGGGTAAGTTGAGCCCTAGGTACATTGGACCATACGAGGTGGTTGAGCGTGTGGGTCCTGTTGCGTACAAGTTGAGGTTACCTCAAGAGTTGGAAAAGATTCATGATGTGTTTCATGTTTCTATGCTTCAGAAGTATAGATCGGATCCTTCGCATGTGATGCCTGTGGAAGAAGTGGAATTGAATCCGGATTTGACCTATGATGAGGAACCGTTGAAGGTTCTGGATTCGGATAGTAAAGTTCTTCGAGGCAAGACCATTGAGTTGGTAAAGGTGTTGTGGAAGCATCGTGGTCTTTAAGAAGCCACGTGGGAACGGAAGGATGACATGCTGAAGCAGTTTCCGTACCTCTTTCCTTCAGGTAAATTTCGAGGACGAAATTTCTTAAGGGGGGGGGGAGAGTTGTAACACCCCAAATTTTGGGCTTAGAAGTTTTGGGTTCGGACCGGGTTGGTCGGACTGTGGTTCGAATGTATAAAGGTGAATTTAGGAAAGCCTAGATCGGGTTGCATTAAAAATATGGAAAAATGTCTTAAAATCCTCTTTTATTATATATAAGAGAATGGTGAAATCAATTTTACAAATTGAGGTTTGGAAGTGTGACATTTTGGTTAGTGACCAAAATGTAATTTTTGAAAACTGTGAGATTGTTTTAAAAAGGATTGAAACTTTGAATCTTTAAGGAGCTATTTACCCAAAAGGAGTTTCTCCAGATTTTTCTTAAATGTTAAATGTTTAATTAATGGTTTTTAAATAAAAGTAAAAGGGAGGGAAGATATTTTAGCATTTTCCAACTAACTTTTCCAAATTCCCATTTTCC
Organism: Hibiscus tridactylites; assembly: GCA_958450335.1. Taxonomy (NCBI): domain Eukaryota; kingdom Viridiplantae; phylum Streptophyta; class Magnoliopsida; order Malvales; family Malvaceae; genus Hibiscus; species Hibiscus tridactylites. The sequence continues at coordinate 39,086,743 of OY288279.1, forward strand.
TTTTCTCTCATATTTTCTCTCAAACCAAACACATTCTCCAGCACATTTTCCCTATGATTTTGATTTCCAAATATGAGAATTCAATCCTCATTTTCATCTCTTCAACAAAACCTTAGCATTTGCTATTTGGATTTTCAAGAATTTTGGTTCCAAAAGGGAGAAACTCAAGTTTAGAGGTATGAACGTCCTTCTCCTCTAAATTCTCAGTTCTTTACTGAAATTCCCAAGTTCTCAATCCTTGATTTGTGTTTTATAAAAGGTTTTGTAGATGTGTTCTTGATCTTGGCTTTAAAATGCAAGATTTGGTTGATTTTTGATAAAATTCGTATGATCTGTTTGGGTAGTGTTTTGAGGTGTCTTTTTTATGTTAATTGAATGTTTAATTGATGAGAAATTGAGGTTTAATCAATGCAATCCCGGATAGGTTAAATTTCCTAAGTTTTGCTTGAGTTCTTGGTTGTTTTTGGAATGATCTTGATGATCTGTTATAGCTGGAGGTATAAGGACGTGGTTAAATCCTTTTTGGATGTTAATTGAGGTTTAAGGATGTTTAGAATTGATGGATCATGGCTGGGTAATGTTGTGGAGTTGTTTGGAGGTGATTTCGGTTGTGTTTGGTAGCCGAAATGGGAGTGTTGATGAGAGCAGCGAGTTTAGGTGCTTTCATTGAAGATATTAATGCATGATGATGCATTAATCCTCTGCTTTGATGTGTTTAAAACAGGGGAGTCATCTTTGGATCCTTGAGGTGGTGATCCAGAAGCTTGTTTGGTGTTTCGGCAAGTGGCGAAACGGAATCGATGAGTGGATTTTGGTTTTCAGCTTTGAAACCAATGTTTTGAAGGTTTGGGAGCTTAGTTTAAGTCTAAGCAACTTAGCTAAGCTCAAGAGTAAGTTTTCAGAAAAACTCTCTTGATGATGAACCATGAATTGGTTATATGCAATGTGATTGGTTTGCATGTTTTAAATCCTGTTTTGAAAGCATATTTAGCATGTTTAATTGTTGATTTTATAAGTCATGTGTTGAAGAATGCTCAAGGTAAGAGATTCTTGTTTTTGAACAATGTTAGATGTGGTTTTGGTGCATAATGATGCATGATGATTATGGCTTTGATAAATGCTTTAAAACAGTGGATTAATGTTGTAAAATGATGTATATTGGCAAGTGATGGTTGAGAACACTATGGTGGTTAAAAGTCCATAGGTGGTTCTTGTTTTAAGAACAACATGGCGGTTAAAAGTCCATGATTGGTTCTTGGTTAAGATCACAAAGGTGGTTAAAAGTCCTTGTGTGAATCTTGTGTATTTAAGAACAACATGGTGGTTAAAAGTCCATGGTTGGTTCTTGGTTAAGGTCACAAAGGTGGTTAAAAGTCCTTGTGTGAGCCTTGTTTATTTAAGAACACCAAGGTGTTTAAAAGTCCTTGGGTGATTCTTGTTAAGGACACAAAGGTGGTTAAAAGTCCTTGTGTGGTCCTTGTGAATTGTAAGAACATCATGGTGTTTAAAAGTCCATGGATGATTCTTGTACTAAGGACACAATGGTGTTTAAAAGTCCATGTGTGGTCCTTGAGGATTGTAAGATCACAATGGTGTTTAAAAGTCCATGTGTGGATCTTATGTTGATTGTATCACTTGTGGCCAATATGACATGTTATAAACTTGAAGCATGAATTGCTTGTTTTAAATGCTTATGTGCATGTACAAATGATGATTTGAACTAAGGTTTATAAAGGTGTTTTATAAATGCATTATTGTGTAGTTTTAAATGAGCATTCCTCACTAAGCTATTTGCTTACGCTCTCTCTTTTCTTAAACCAATAATGCAGAGCATTGAAGTACATTTGGGGCAGCAAGGAAGCCAAGAATCCAAGTGAAGTTTTAAGCTCATGTATGGTGAATGTTTTCTAACACTATTAGCTTTTGGGCATTTGGCAATGGGGGACCTATGTTGTTGTTTTGGGAGATGTTTTGGACTCCCTAAGTTGGTTTTATGTTGTTAATGATGTTGGAACTTGTAATTGGCCTTTGTGTGGTGATTTTGGTATATTGATGCTTGAATGGTTTTCTAAGTAGGATGCATGCCTATAGAATTGGGGATTTGCTTAATTGATGCCATGTTGGTGAATGGTTGATGCAATTATGTTCCTTATGCATGTTATGAGTTGCTGGTATAATTTGGTTGCCTTTGGAGCATGTTTGATAGGTCAATTATGTGATTAAACAACAATTTTTCTGCAATCTGGGCAGGCCGTATCGGAACGGGTGCTACCGTTTCGGAACGGGGGCCTGTAATGGCCCAAGCGTTCGAAACGGAAGGAACCGTTCCGAAACGGAAATGTTACTGCCAAGGCCCGTATCGGAACTTGTTTCGGAACGGTCCCGCGTTTCGGAACAGGTTCTCCCTGTTTCGGAACACCCGACCGTTGGGCACTGACATTGGCGGTTATATGTTTTGAAATGTTTGCGTTTTAGTCCTGAACCTTGTTATTGCAATTGAATGAGTTTGAGATGTCCGTTTGAGCTGAAATTTGACAGAGAAGCATGAAATAAGATTAATTTCATATTGGTAACTTTAAATTGGGTTAAGTCCTTATAATTTTCAGAATTTACAAATTGGTCCCTATTTTCTTAATTTGTGCAATCAAGTCCCTGAATGTTCTCTGATTGATATGATCTTTGAGTATGCTGATCTTGTGAACATATCTAGGATTAATGTGCATTTAGACAAGTCTTAAAATAAAAAAAGGGTCGTTAATCAAGGTTGACTTTCGGGTTGACTTTGGTTTTCCCCGTGTAAACTTCTTAATTCGGTTCAACCGTCTGGGCCGGGTTAAGGGGGTTACAATGGAGCTAGGCATAAATGCGAGTGCCGTTGCTCTCAAATCCTCCACATTCCATCATGTAGAACTAAGTGAGGAGGAAATTGAAGATGAAGAGATGGCCTATCTCTTCAATAAATTCACCCGGTTCTTGAAGAGCGAAATGGAAAAATCCAAGCATGAATCGAAAAAGAAGATGAAAGATTCCCACAAGAGCTATAAAAAGGGATCATATTTAAGGAAAGCATATGTGGCAACATGGAGTGATGAAGACTCCACCGATGAAGATGAAATTGCCAACCTATGCTTCATGGCCCTCAATGAGGAGGAGGTAACTTCTAACTCATCTATTTTAAATTCATATACATTTGATGAGTTACAAGATGCCTATGATGATTTGCTTTTGGAATTTAAGGCATTATTTTCAAAGAACAAAAAGTTAGTTTTAAAATTGAAAAAAGAAAATGATTTACTTTCCAAAACAAATCTAGAGTTTGAAGCAAAACTTAAAGTTTTTGAACTTAAAGTTTTAGATTTACAAAACTTGTTTCAAACGATGGAAAAAGATCATCAAAAGGAAATTGATGATCTTAAGAAGGAAAAAGATTTGATTTTCAATGAACTTCAGAAGAAAAATAATTTTGGAAAATCAAACTTTTATGTTAGACAATCTAGTGCCCCTAGATTTATAAATGAAAAATGTTTTAGAAGTGTTTGGGTCCCAAAAGGACTAATCACTTCAACTAAAAAGGATGAAATTGAAAAATAGATTCCTAAGGGGACTAAAATTTGTGCTACTAATGTCTATGGATCCAAAGCAATTTGGATACCAAAAATTACTTGATTGTCTTACTTAGGTGTGATGGAGAATGATCAACAAGTCAAATATTGAGGGGGAGCTCCATGCATGCAAGAAAGAACACTTGAAGAAGGAAGGCTTCACATCCTCCCATGGAGTTCAAGTGTGGTAAAATCTAGTTGTTTTAGTTGTTTAATTTGATTTATTCGTTTAATTTCAACTAGGTTATCATATATGTTGGACTAACATTTTTGATGATGCTTTGAGTAAGGGGGAGCCATGTTTAAAACCAAAAGTTTTTAATTGTGTCAAATCTTTTAAAACCTCCTATGTTATTATGAGCCTAATGTCTTTTTAAATTCTTTTTGTATATAACAAAAAGGGGAGAAATGATTTGAAAAATTGATTTTTCAAGAGAATAAGGGGGAGCTTTAATTTCATTCAATTTTTTAATCTCTTATACAATTTTTCTTACTAAGGGGGATGATCCCAAACAATTTTTTAAGTTGGTTTTATTATATCAAATAGGGGGAGATTGTAGAACTAAGTGTTTTGATATAATATTTGAAAAATATTTCGGACTAAATTGAAAAGAATTTAAAATATGTTTTTAGTAAAAAACAACTTGAAAATATGTTTAAGGGTTTATACAAGGCTTTAGAATGATTTAAAGTGTATTTAAAGTAGTCAAAATCGTGCTTTTCAAGTGTCCGTATCGATACGGTTTGATATCGTACCGATACGCCATAGGGTTTCAACTAAAGACATTTTCTAGTAGCCAAAACTCGTACCGATACACCTTACCGTATTGATACGGTATGTCTTGAAATACCCAACGGCTAGTTCACATACCGATACGGTTGTATCGCGTACCGATATGACTAACTACCCCCAACAGTCAATTTCCCAATGGTCTTTTAAATTGCAAGACTGTACCGATACGCTAGCCAAGCGTATCGATACGCCACAACTGAAGTGCTCAATGACTACTTCCTTATCGGGACCGTATCGATACGGTTTGAGGAGTATCGATACGCCAAGCTGCAGAACTGCATTTATTGTGGGAAATAAAGGCTCCAACGGCTCCTAAACTACCCCAACGGTTATCAACGGCTACAAACTCATGTAGGAGTATAAAATGGACCTCCAAGCATCAAGAGAAGACTAATGCTTCAATTGTCAACAACTATATGAGGTCAAAATTGTCTTAGAGCTTATTTGTACATTTTTGTATAGACAACACTTGTGAGCTTAATTGTCAAATTTACTCAAGTGTATAGATTTTGGGTGAGAGCTTAAGATTGCAAACAAATACCTATTATAGGGATTTCAAGTTTGCTTAGAATTTCTCTTGTAAGAGAGTGTTTGATTAAGCTAAGGGTAGTTAGCTTAATCGTTGTAACGGTTTCCTCCTAAGCTGAGAAAAGGGGACGAAATTCTTAGTGGGGAGCTAAGGTAGTGGATGTAGATGTTTGTTAGAAGATCGAACCACTATAAATCCTTGTGTCCAATTTTTATTCTTTTCCTCCCACTAAAACACCCAAAAATCAAACTTCTCCACTCTTGGCGAGCTAGAACGGTTGAAGGAAATCGAGCACCTAAAAAATCCAACAAAACTTTTCAAACAAAATTTTCTAAGTGTTCAAGCTCAAACTCTACTTGTACGCTAAGGCGTATCTATACACTCTAGTCGTATCGATACGGATTTAAGGTTATGGAATTTTAATCGACAAAAGCATACCGACACGGTTGTCCCCGTATCGATACGGTTTGATTTGATTCGATAAATCTTTGCATTTAAAGTTTTCAACCGTTACTTGTCAGTTAAGATTTTAGCGAAATTTTAAACGGTCATTGGACCGTATCGATACGCCCATATAGCGCATCAATACACTTTTTGCTAAAGTTTTCCTCAGGATTCTAGTGAGCAAAAATCGTATCGATACGGTCTTAGAGTATCGATATGCCCCTATTTTTACACTATACTCATACCGATACACCCATACGCATATTGATACGCCCATACGTGTATCGATACGCCCTCTTAAATATGTACAACGACTTTTTCTGTTTTGAGACGTGTATCGATACGGTTGTTTGAGTACCGATATGATAGGTTGCAGAAGTGCATTTATTGCGGGGAAAATGGAGCCCAACGGCTCTATTGTTGATCTCAACCACTAGAACAACTAGAAATCAATGCAAAGGTATATAAACAAGCCTCTAAAGCTACAACAACAACTATTGAACCTATTTGCAACAATCCAAGCATATATCCAAACCTTTGAGCTATTATAGTCAAATTCTTGTAACTCAACTTGTGTAATTCTCATTGTATTATTTTCTTTCAAGTTTGTGGAGTGTTTAAGTGTAATTGGGCAATACATTAACCTAGTGAGAGATGTTTTTCAAATTTCCAAAACCTTTTTTGTATTGAGAGAGTCTTTGTTAATCTTTGGGTAGAAAGATTAACCGAATTGTAAGGTTTCCTCCTAATCCTACAAAAGGGGATGAATTTCTAGTTAAATTGGTTGAAAATCCTTAGTGAGAGCTAAGGTAGTGGATGTATAGCTTGTTCTAAGCTTGAACCACTATCAAATTGCATTGTCTTCAATTTTCACATTTTCAATTTACTCCCTTCAATTTTAAAACGCCAATTCACTACATCTTGGCCATTTTCGATTCGATTGATCCACTCAACAATTGGTATCAGAGTCTAACTCTTTGAGGGACTCACATCCACAAGAGAAGATCCTAGAAGAAGATCAATCAACCTTTGAATCAAGCCATGGCATCTACCACCGGCCAAAACCTCTCCGAGTTACAATCGATCACCAAGCTGCCATTTTTCTATAGGGATAACTATCCCTATTAGAAAAGTAAAAAGAGGCTCTTCATCAATTTAAATGACTATGTCCTTTGGGATGTGGTGGAAGATAAACCAACCATTTCTATGAAGAGAGATGAAGAAGGAAGGCTCGTTCCAAAGACAAGAGCGGAGATGACCGATGAAGATCGTAGAAGGCTTCAAGTAGATGACAAGGCTCTTGACATCATCTTTTGTGCACTTGGACCCGACATGTATGCAAAGATGTCATCGTGCACAAGTGCAAAGGAAGTATGAGACAAGCTAGAGACTACCTAGGAGGGCACCAATGATATAAAAGAGACCAAGATTGTGATCCTTAATTTGAGTTACAAGAACTTCAAGATGGAGCTAGATGAGAGCGTCTCCAAGATTTTTGATAGGTTCTTCGTAATAGTAAATGGTCTCTAGGGCTTCGGTGAGATCATTCCCGAATACAAGCTAGTCCGAAAGCTTCTTTACTCTCTTCCCGAATCATGGGATGGGAAGAGAACCGCAACCATCGAGGCCAAGAATTTAAAGACATTAAAGCTCGATGAGTTGGTGGGATCTCTCCTTACTCGTGAAATCATGAAGCAAGGAAGAGAAGAAGAAGAAAAAAGAGAGAAGAGAAAAGAGTGAAGAAGCAAGAGGTAGAAAAGAAGAAGCAAGGAATTGCTCTCAAAGCTTCTCAAGAGGAAAGCAATTCTAGTGAGGATGAGTTTGAGGAATTGACTATGATAGCCAATAGATTCTCTCGGTTCATGAAGTCCAACCGAGGAAGAAAGTTCCAAAGGAGAAAAGACTTCAAGAACAAGAACAAAGAAGAGGAGAGGGATCAACTCATTTGTTATGAGTACAAGAAGCCTGCCGCGACCGTTTTTAAAACTCATTTGTGAAAAAATAGCCTAACGATTAGGGTTTTAGAAATTAGGGTTTTTCATTTTAATTTGATCTTGTAATTAGGGGATTTTCCATTTTAATCAAATTTCATTTATTTTCTATAAAAATCATTTTGGAGTCGTCACCAATCACTTTGGTAGACCAGACACCATAAAAAGAGGACCAGAGATTCTTTTAATAAAATTCGGGTTCGAGAGTCAGTTACGTGTAGGGAAGGGTTAGCACCCTTACAAACGCCCGTTATCGGTACCTTATTAATTCCACGTGGCATTTTGAACATTAATCTAAATTTAATTAAATATTTTAATCATTAAATGGACTCCATTTCGAATGAGAATATACTTTTATAAGAAAATACATTTTGGACGAATATATGTTTTGAAACGGCCAAATACATTAGGAAACTTCAATTTATATTCAAAATGTATCTCAACATAAAAGGTTTAATGCATGTCCAATTATTATCTTGTCATTTTAAGTAAAACCTAATTGGGGCTCCATTAATTAATTAATTAAAATTTTATGAATATTATTAATTTTGGGCTTTAAATGGTAACACCCAAATAATTTAGACACTACCCATATTTGGCCCAAAAGTAACAATATTCCTAACTCTGGTGATACTAATTATGTAATCCTATTTTGATTTTATTTAAACTAACTACATGTGATTATCATATCCTAAGTTAAAATGGAATATTAAATATTTCACTAAAATATCCTTTTGATTGACATCACTTTTCAATGTGACACTAATCAACTTAGGGCATTAAAGTGTTTATTTAATACCCATTTATTTTCTAAACTTTTCTCACCTATTAGATTAATTAAATTTAATTAAAGAACCTAATATACTAAGGCTCTAATTAATTGCTCATTTAGGTGATTAAAATCATCTAAAAATGTACTACATGCTAATTTTAAATCAATGCATCAAACAAGTAATTTAAACAATTAATTAAAGCAATTAAACTAAGGCAATTAAAAAAAGACTAAATTGAATTAAATTCGAACTGTGGAGGTATAATTACAAACATGTGGTGACCAAAATGTAAAACATGACAAACAAGGAAGCCCAAATCTAAATCTGCCAAGAATTTTGGCCTAAACCTGCTAAATTTAGCCCAATTTTATCAAAACCGGCCCAAACCGAACGGTTTAGCCCAAACAGTCCAACCCTAACGACTTGAACCAGCGCTCGGGTCCCAACCCAGGTTACGGCCTCATATCCATGCCCATTTCAAATACAAGCGAGGCCATAATAACCTGATTTTAAAACTACGTCGTGCTGAGCTTAATATAAAAAGAGAAAACCGAGCCAACCCGACCGCCGTGGTGCGATTTCCGGCCACCACAAGGCGATTCCAGATCACTGTGGTACGAACTCCTGCCACTACGGGGCGATTCCCGGCCGCCGTTCACCACCTTGCTCCGGTCGTCTTCTTCCTCTGGTTGGTCACCTTTGCAACTTTCGACCACCATCGAATATATTCTGGCCATCGTCTCCGCCGCCGTATAGTGATTTCCAGCTACCATGTCGGAAACCTAGAAACCAAAAAAATTCGATTTTCGAACCCTAAACCCTCAGATATACCCGGATTCGATTGAATCCACCCATCTCCACCAATTCCTAAGCCTAATCTACCCATTTCGAAACCTAAAACCCTCATTTCAACTCCGACAACCTCTAAAATCTACCCCGGCCACCAAATCATCACTAACGAACCAAAGATATGAACTCTGACGACTTTATTTTATTTATTTAGTTTCAATTTCTTTTAGATCTAATTTAAATCTAACATATTTGATTTTTTTCATGTAGGAAAATGAAAGAACGAACAAAATGTTACCTTTCGATGGTGACGAAAAGTTTTCCATGAAGAAATGATGGCTCGAGCGATCAACTCCGGCGACTCCTCGATTCCTCAGCGACGATTCGATCTTCAAGGACAACGTCCCTTTGGTTTCCAATACATGCATTGTTCCTGAAAATGCCCTTTCTCTCTCCCCTTATTTTTTATTATCTACTATATTATTATTTTTTGTGGTAGTAATTATAAGGGTATTAATTGTCCTGACATTTCTCTCTCTTCCCTTTTATATAGGTTTGACCGGCGCTGACGTGGGTGAAGCCAACTGGCTCCAGCTGGAGGCGATCCTCGTGATATCTGATTGGGCGAATGAGACGTCACCACGTAGACCAGTTTTGGACGGGAATTTTAGCTTTAGGATCTGATTTGTGTTTCTTTTTGAGAGGTTTGTGTTTGTTTGGGTTAAGGATATAGGAATTGGGCCTTTAGATATGTAAATGGGCTTTGGGTATTTTATTATGCAAATGGATTTTTGGGCTTGTATATGGACATTTATTTATTTATGGGTTGTTGCTGGGCTTTATTTATCATTTATTTATTTACTATTTATTTAGGTTTTATTTATAAGGATATATATATATATATATATATATATATATATATATACCCGAACAAAATTCGGGTATTACAGCTGCCCCTCTTTGCCCATTGTTGTGGAACAAGAATAGGGCAAAGACTAAAAGACACAGATTTTGTTCGAACCATCAACTCATGGAATCTTGAAGCTGTTTTTCTGATTATGAAATACTTTAATCTTCCTTTATCTCCTTCTTTAGCTGAGGATGAACTCTTCTCAATAGGAATTCTTCCTTCGCTGATCGAACTCTTCTTTTTTGCTGGACGAATTCTTCTCATTAGGAATTCTATCTTTGTCAAGGCAGACTCTTCTCATTAGGAATCCTTTTTTGCGGGCAAACTCTTCTCATTATGAGTTCTTATTTGCTTGGGCGAACTCTTCTCATTAGGAGCTCTATCTTTTTTGGTTAGATTCTTCTCATTAGGAACCCTTCTTTGCTGGGCAAACTCTTCTCATTAGGAGTTCTTCTTTGCTGGCTAACTCTTCTCATTAGGAGTTCTTCTTTGCTGGGGCAGATTCTTCTCATTAGGAACCCGTCTTTTCCGGGGCGGATTCTTCTCATTAGGAACCCTTCTTTGCTGGGGCGGATTCTTCTCATTAGGAACCCTTCTTTGCTGGGGCGGATTCTTCTCATTAGGAACCCTTCTTTGTTGGGGCGGATTCTTCTCATTAGGAACCCTTCTTCGCTAGGGCGGACTCTTCTCATTAGGAGCTCACCATTCCTGCAAAAAGAAATATCTTCAATTAATAAGGATTCTTCTTGGTGTAATATGAGATATCTTCAATTTTCTGCTTGAAGCACTGGAATCTTTAAAAATTACTGCTTTTCTACTTATGGTGTCTTAATCTTTCAATATGAAACTCACGTCTGATCTCTTGTTGCATTCTCTATTGGTCTATCTCTTTCTATACTCGGAAATTGCATGACCTACAAAAGTCAAATCTATCATTAATCTTCGAACATAACTGTAAAGCAAATGTACAACTTGGGTATGTCATTAAGAAACTTCAAGTATTTCAATGAAAAACGTTGAAAATTTTGACCAGTTAAATTACGAGTCCTCTTCATTTGAGCTCAAAGTCGATATATCTTTTTTCCATTCTCTATTTTTAACTGGTAACCCTAAAGGTTAATATTTTTGTTGGTACCATGCTCCAAATGTCTTACAATGATGCCATCCAGAAAGTTCTCATCATTTATGAAGATGTTTGGAAGATTTGAAATCACGCTGCCCGAAGGGCTTACAAACTACCTGAAGGATTCAGAGTTTTAATACATTTCCTTTCACGTGCAAACAACCGAATATCTCTACAGAAATCTGCTTCTTCAAATGGATTGGAATCTTTCTGAGATTCGCTTCGTCAATCGGGTTGAAATCTTTGTCGAGATCCGCCTCTTCAAACGAGTTGAAATCTTTGTTGAAATCTTTGCAATTCCTTATTGGATCTTCTTTCTAAATCTTGAACTTGTAAATTGAAATCTGGCTTGTTTCTTGTTGATTTTTGTAAATTCCTGCAAAAATGTAAAATGATTGGAATGTATGAGTTAACATGCTCTATCTTATGGATGCCCAGCTATGAATGATGCATGAATGTTGTCATTTGAGGACCACTTGGCTGAGCTTTCATTTTCAGGGAAGCTCAAAAATTTCTTGCCTCGTTTTTCATTAAAACTCTTTTACAACCAATACAACCCATCTCACACTCAAGTTCAATCTTCAGGATTCTGCATTATTTGCTCTAAAGCATCTTTTCAGGTTTTCACTTTAGATTGCTTTTCTCAAAGCACCCTTTCGGGTTTTCACTTTGGTTTTCCCCTTCTTCTGTTTTTCTCTTTTTCTCAAGGCGCCCTTTTGGATTTTCACCTCAACTTTTTCTTTTTTCTTTACTTTTTTTCTCAAGGCGCCCTTTTGGGGTTTCACCTCGAATTTTTCTTTTTCTTTTTTTTTCTTCAAGCTGATCATATTAGTGGCATGACAACAACAATTCAAATTTCTTTTCTCAATAGAAGAACATGGAGCTGTAGACATTCTCGTTCAATCTGGTAAGCTAACAAACAACAATGGTTCTAGGTGCAGTAATACTATCGTGGCTCGACGATGTCTTGAAAGCATTTCCAAACTTCATAAACTGTCCCAACTGAGATATTTTCAGGTGAGCATAGAAAGTAGGAGCAACAACAGAGACGACAATGGTGCTCCTTTGATACACATAGGACAGAGAATAGACAAGTTTCTACAAATCATCTGCCGAAAAAAAACCAGCTCGATCCAAGAGTCTATGATAATGTGTTGGTCTTGTGGTTCCAAACATCCCATCATGAGCACAGTGATAAAAATCATTGTTTTTCGGCTAGCAGACTTTATGTTAATAACAGTTTCTGGTTGTACATTATTCGGAGATCCCTGCTGGGAAAAAACCTACTATAGTGGCCTTTTTTTGCGCAACCACCACCACAAACCTTGAGTTCCAACTCTCATCAAGGAACTTTCAAGCCTCTATAGCTTGATCTAATGCTTCATCATTCTTTCATTGTAACCCCCTTAACCCGGCCTAGACGGTTGACCCGAATTAAGAAAGTCACACGGGGAAAACCAAAGTCAACCTTGATTAACGACCCTTTTTTTTCTTTTTAAACTTGTCTAGATGCACATTAACCCTAGATGTGTTCATACAAACATCATACTCAAAGATCATAAACATCAGAGATCAAACAGGGACCCAATTGAACAATTTACAACTTTAGGGAGCAATTTGTAAATTCTGCTAATTACAAGGACTTAACCCGATTAAAAGTTACCATCTTGAACTTAGTCACATTTCATGCTTCACTGCCAAATTTCAGCTCAAACGGACTTCTCAAACTCAACCAAATACCAAAACAAGTTTTAGGACCAAAACGCAAATATTTCAAAACATATAACTGCCAATGTCAGCCCCCAACGGTCAGATGTTCCGAAACAGGATGAACCTGTTTCGAAACGCGGGGCCGTTCCGCAACGCGTTCCGAAACAAGGGCTGGCAGAGGGCTTTCCGTTTCGGAACGGTGTCTCCCGTTTCGGACGCCTGGGCTACTACAGGGCACCCATTCCGAAACGGTAACTCCCGTTCCGATACGGCTTGCACAGGTTGCAGCAAAAAGGCTATTTAAATACCAAATTGACATACCAAACATGCTCCAAATGCAATCAAACCACACCAGCAAGTTACTCAACACACAAGGAACATATATGCATCAAAATCTAGATACATGATCTCTCCTAGGTGCACCAACACGTTAATCACATTCAAAAGTCATTTTTAAACACTTCCAAAACTTAACCCAGCCAAGATCCATCACTTCTAACCATTTTTAAACATCAATTAACATCCAAAATGATCCCAAACACGTCCTTATACCTCCAGCTATAACAGATCATCAAAAACACTCCCAAAACAACCAAAACTCAAGCAAAACTTAGGAAATTCAACCTATTCGGGATTGCATTGATAAAACCTCAATTCCTTATCAATTTAACATTCATTTAACATCAATTTGACACCTCAAAACACTGCCCAAACAGATCACACGAAACTTCACCAAAATCAAGCAAATCTTACATTTTAAGCCAAGATCCATTAAACAACTTTAAAACCACTTATAAATCATCAATTAAGGATTGAGAACTTAGGAATTTTAGTAAATAAATGAGAGTTTAGAGGAGAAGGACGTTCTTACCTCCAAACTTGAGTTTCTCCCTTTTTGGAACCAAAATCTTGAAAAATCCAAATAGCAAATGATGAGGTTTTATTGATGAGATGATTTGCAATCAAAAAAAGAATTGAAATGAGTGATTTAGATGACAAAAATCAGAGGAAAAGATCTGGAGAAATGTGTTTGGTTTGAGAGAAAATGAAAATGGAAGATTTGAGAGAAAAGTTAGTTAGAAATGAAAATATCTTCCCTCCACTTTTATTTTGTTTAAAAATCAGAAATAAATCATTTAATATCTTAGAAAAATCTGGAGAAACTCCCATTGGGTAAATAGCTCCTTAAAGATTCAAAGTTTCAATCCTTTCTAAAACAGTCACACAGTTTTCAAAAATTACATTTTGGTCACTAACCCAAAATGTCACCCTTCCAAACCACATTTCGTAAAATTGATTTCACAGTTCACTTATATATATTAAAAGAGAATTTTAGGACATTTTTCCATATTTTTAATGCAACCCGAACTAGGCTTTCCTAATTTCACCTTTTTATATTCGAACAGCACTTTGACCGAACCGGTCCAAACCCAAAACTTCTAAGCCCAAAACCGGGGCGTTACATTCATTTCTGTGTAATTGTTGGCGTGAGATTCAACATTATCTTCACCCTTTTCACTCTCCTTTAATATGTATGGGTCATGGTTCCAAAAGAGTTCATCATCTTTGGGACGACATACATTCTTCTGTTATGCTCTCTGTAGTGTTGCCCTACTCTTGTATTCAACCATCATCTTTGTCCGTTCTAACATTTGAAAAGCTTTATTGTCTTGCAATGCCTTAGAAGTAACAATCTTCAAACGTAATGATCTTTGCTTTTGAACCTTTGATGGATTAATCTTGCTGCAACTTTTCTCCAAAAGATGACTCATGTTCTCTCTTTGCCCCAGGGTTGTCTATGTTACTTTCTTGCAACTTTGTTTAAATGTTTCTGACACTCTGAGTTGCGTCATTTTCTTCGTCATACTTTTCATCATTAATCAAGTATCGAGGCCACCTCCGGTTCTGCATGCGCTTAAAGGATTAGTACATCATAATAATACCCACGAAATCCTTTGCTTTTTATCTAATCAATTTATATGCAAGATTCTTGTTGAAACGATAAGTGAAAGGCTCACATATTATTTTAATAAGTTGGAATAATTTGATAAGTCATGAAAAACATGATAAATTCAATACAATGCCCTAGGTACCCACTGTATGAAGAAGCGAGACCCTTTCAACCGAAATAGAGCCTTCCAAACTCGAATTTACTCAAAATTGCAGATTCTGAGAAGGTTTCTTGACGGATTCCTAATCTCAAACGCTTTTGAACCACCCTTTCAGGTTTTCAGCTAAAATCCACCTTTGGTTTCAAGACACTCTTTTGTGGATTTTCATCTTGACCCCTTTTTCTTTTTATTTTTTTCTCTTTTTTTGATTCTTTTTCTTTTGATGATTTTTTTGATATCTAAAGCTCCCTTTTTGGGTTTTCACCATAGATATTTTCATTTTGCAAAGTGCCCTTTTTGGGTTTTCACTCTGTTTTTTTCTTCTTCTTCTTCTTTTTTCCTTTTTCAATCTCTTTTTAATTCTTCGAGCATAACAATTCTTGACGGAGTCCGAGTTTATCAAATTACTTGGCTCATCTCTGATCATCTTTGGTTAAAATCAACACTCCTCCGGAAAAAGGTCTCCTTGATGTGTAACCCTTTCCAATTAGGCATCCATTTCCCACAGAAATCTTTACGAACTTGGCAAGATCTTTTCAAGCACTAGATCCCCCTCTCAAAATTATTTTGGATGAACTTTCGTTGTTGTGAGCTTGCATCGTACATCTAACCATGTCAAATTACTTTTAGTCTCCTTTCTTCAATGAGATTCAACTGACCTTATCGAGCTTTTACTTTTTCTACATCGTCCAATTTCACATCTATCAATACTCGATGATGGAATCTAAACCCCAATTAGTCATGCTGCTTTCTATCCATAAACCAAAAAATACAATGTTGCCCCTGTTGAGGTACACATTATGGATCGAAATACATACAAGGTTAACAGTAATTTCTCATGTAAGTCTTTGAGGTAATCTTTTAGTGTTTAGTTTGCCAAATCTATTACCCCATTTGTCTCTAAGCAATTAATCACATAATTATGATGACTTGTCTTGAACTGTTCACCAAACTTCTGATATCATCTTGTTTTTCAGATTAGAGACGCCATCAATGACAACTCTCTCTGGGAAACCAGATTGACAAATAATCTCTATTCAGCATCTTGCAAGTTCTTACTCTTGTAATACCGTCATAGGAAGCAGCTTTCATCCACTTGGTAAGGTGATCAATCACGACCAGGATAACATGGTGTCTTTGGAGGTTTTTGAATGAATATGCCTTATACAGCAAAAGGCACTGTATGCTCTCTCAAGCATAGTTTTCCTAGGGGTTTACTTTCTTTTTCCTTCTATTATGCACATCAAATCCTTATCTGGGAGACTAAAGTTCAAGGACTCTTAATCATCTGAAGCATATCTCGCCAAGAAACCCGTCATTGTTTTCTAACAATGTTGAACTTTGATAATAACATTTTCCAACGAGCCATTCTCTAGTCAACGCTAGTGTTTCCATTAGGAGTTTCAAGGGATCAATTCTTGAGAATGAGCAAGCAGAATGGTACTACATATTTTTCTGAGCCCTCAGGCTACCGAAACAACACGGCTTTTGAATTGGTGGATACCGCATTTTGAAACTGATGATTCTTTGCTCAGATAATAAATGGCTCTTTCCTTCATGTCTCATCATGTTGCCCCAATGCACCCCTTGAGTTTTATAAGCTGTTAAAGAATTAATGACCAAACTGGAACTGGTGTTGTCAGAATTGTGCACTTTTGAAAAAATGCTTCTTGATCTTTCTAGGGCTTCTTGGTATTCTTCATCGCATACTCTTGGATTAGTCTCTGTCAGCAACTTGAACATTGAATCACATTTTGTCTGTTTGTTACGATGAATAATTCAATCTCTTCAGGCTTCTTCCTTTTTTTCCTTTTTTGCTTGCTTGTTTTCTTTTTCTTTTCTTCTTGTTTTTTTTTCTTTTTCTTCTATTTTTTTGCCTGGAGGAAGAAGATTTTGAACAACTTTCACATTGTACGGATAAATTTCAATTGCACTTTTGCTGACCTATTAGTTTCCAAAATGTGACTTCCAAAAGTATGTTTTGACGAATTGGACCTCAACTTATACCTTTGCAATCCACAAAGAATCATTCTTGAATTTTGCACCCATCTTTATTTCGGTTACCATGGCCCTCTAATATATTGCCCAGTGACATTAGCCTGTAGTGAAATGAATCTCATATGACTGTAAATGTTGTTTTCTCTACTTTATTCGGATCAAAAGAAGATTACCTTTCTGGCCCACTATAATATCTCAGCCATCTTGAGGAAGTCATCATTAGATTGCCTTTGCAACATTTTTGGACTTATTCTTCCAAGCTTTTTTGAATAGTTTTGCATACATGTCTTATGAGTAACTTGTGCATAACATTGTCTAGATCTAACCCCCTGGTATATCCTGGTATAACCACGTGAAAATGTCTTTGAATTCTTGCAGCCATTCATCTCACACTTAGCTTTCGCTGAGGAAGTTGAACGGATCTTTGTTTCTCACTTTTCGTTTCAAGTTCCTAAATTCAGAATCTCAATTTCTCGATTGTGAGGCAGAATCTATTTTCCTCATTTCTGATTAGTCTTGATAATTTCTCAGGGACACCAGCTTTCTCTTCATCTTCGCATTCACTTACCTCTGTTAATCATATGGACTGATCTATTTCAGAATTAGGGTTTGATTCATTCATATAATGAGTAGTAGGGGCCCTGCAAAGAAATTAGGAATATGTACATATACTTGAAGAGAATGAATATTTTAGGATGCATGTTTGCCATTTGAGAAAAATCATGTAAGAAACAAATATCTAATACAAATAAATCGATTAACCTCCCTTACAAAGGACCCTCAATGCTCGCGGGAAAAAAACGATTGGGGTGGTTTAGGGTATTATTCTGTAACGGTCCTAGAGTTACAAGCAGATCTCCTGTAGTCTAATTGTGAATCTTTATTTAATGAAAACTCGAGTGGATTTCAATATCAACAGTTCTTCATTTCCCTTTGCCAGAACAGGGTCATGCCCTTTCTAATTATGTTCTAATGTACACATCGAACCTTGAAGTAGGATCATTCTTCTTATGAGTTTCCTTGTTTCTTCAATCATTTTCTTGCCTTTTTCTATGGAATGTTCAACCACCTGCATGTGGAAATTAACAACCTCATATGGTCTGGGTATAGATGAAATTTGCTTTTCAAGATGTTGGTTGGAAGTGTTGAAACTTTTAACGGGCATGTCTGTTCAATGTTTCTTCATTGTCGGTTGTTGATTTTCAGTTAGTTTTGCTTCGCTCTTGCTCCTCTTTCTTTTCTTGACATCTTTTTGCATTTAATTTTTGGGAAATATAGTTACACTAGCCCCAACCGGGTGATTTGCTCATGGGTTGCAAATCCTTATGGAACGGCCATTAGTGTCGACCTCTAAAATCCTCTGATTCAAAAAGTTTAAACTTGACGCTGGAAAGTGTAACAGTCCTCAATGTCATGATTATGAGCTCCATTATGATATTCACAATAATTCCTGATGATGTAACAACTTGAATGACATGGCTTTGAGGGCTTCAAATGATGTGGCAAAGTTTCGAGCAACTTGTAGTACAGCTCAGATTAAGAGATATGAATGAGATCCAATTTAGTCCCTGATTTTCCACTAATAAGAGCACCCTGAGCATCTGACTTTGGGATATTCTTCATTACTTGAGACTTTAAGAAGGTAGATGTCCAAACATTACTCTTATTCTAGTAAACCCCAAACTGTAGAGGATTATTCACAAAAGCTTGTTGTGAATTTTGATCCCTTTCCTTTTATCTCGATCTTTCTAGCCAACGTCGGTCTTTTGTAGAATCAAGGTTCTTCGTTCTCAAATCATAAATGCTTATTTCTGATGAAATCATTGACACTGTTTTAGAACCATACCCTAAAAAGACTTGTAAAACTTCGGGGCACTGTCATCAAATGTGGATTCTACACGAGGTTGTGCAACAAATCTAAATACGTCATTGGACTAGGAATAACCATATATTTTTCCTGTTGAACCATTCAATCTCTGTCTTGAGTTTATGTGCTCTTTTCTCCTCTGTGAGAAAAAGAATCAATCTTCAATTGGATCCTTGATTTTCAATATTTCAAAAAAAAAGTTTTGTGATCCCTCAACTTTGCTGAAATCCTCAGGTCTTTCAATTGTCACTGAACCATTGACCGACAAGTTTTTTATTTTGACAGAAACTTTAAAACTTGGCTTTATTCAGTCCTTCCATGTCTGTCTACTGGACCACCTTCATCTCATCATCTTCAGAATTTCCAGTGTATTCACTTCATTATTTCCTTCAGATTTATTGGATTTGTCATAGATGCCCCAACTATATTAGGCTGAACTTGTCTCCTCTTTTCCTTTTCTTTGACCATTTTTATCTCTTTTTTGGTATTTTGACTTTCTCCTTTTTGACCTTTTCTTTCTTTTATCTTTTTTTTTGTTTTTCTTGTCTCTTTTTCCCTCTCCTTTTCTTTTTGCAAGGAGAACCATTTAGGTAGGACCCTCATGTGAGATGTGATACCTGCTTGCTTATCAACATCAGCATTTTTGTTTGAAACATTCTTTTTCTGACTTTCCTAATTCCAAGCAAAATGGCAGCTCGAATTACCAACTCGTTCTGGGACTGATCAATCCTTTGCTCAACTCCACCCAAGCAGTCCTCAACAACTTTTTGAGATTGCTTTATCTTAACAAGCCTATTGCCCATGCTTATCAAAATATTGGTTTTCATCTTTCACAATATTATCTAAAAAATAATGTAATATTATTTAATCAAAATGCAATTATTATTATTATTATTATTATTATTATTATTATTATTATTATTATTATTATTTTAAAAATGATGTTATTTGAAGAAAAAAAATGTGATGAATGCAATAGAATGCATGAATGCACGAGGTATCGATTTCAAGGACTAGTCTTTAGAGAAACATCCATTAGCCAAAATGTCGAGTACAAGAAATAGACAATTTGATTATAGGGATCAGCTTGAACTCGTCCCTAGGCTAATCACTTCGTTTCGCTTACGAGTCAACGTCTATCCCAGCTTGGTGCTGATGTCAAGGTGTTGTTAATGGTTCGTGGCTTCAATGAATAAAATCTGCACGAATCGGACGACTCCCCGCACATGGCTTTTGAACATGATCATTTCATGATTCTATCTTTTGAACTTGTGATGACAATTCTAGACTCAAATCTTGTTCTCCCTTTAATTTTTGCTCGATTCGGTTGTTCAAATCCACTAATTCTTGAATCTTCCATCTCACTGCGCTTTTATCCTCTTCACACTACTTCTTGTGGCTGCTTGCACCATGACACGTCATTCTCATAAATAATGTTATTTTCTTGGATTGGGTCATCTTTAACCAGGTCCATATTGTCGTATTGTCTTCTCCTTGTCTACTGGACTCATTGGCCACTAAGAATACTACCTAACTTGACTAACCTTCGAATCGATACCTCTGAGCATGGAAAATAATGCAAGGTAAAGAAAACAAAACAAAACAAAAAGGAATCAGTGTCAGTATTGTGAATTAATATGAAAAACAAATAAACAAATTATTAACACAAAGAAGCACATAATATGTAGCAAAGAAAATAACCAGAGAAATGTATGTAAACCAGCAGCACATGTCCTAGGTCCCCTATCTGGCTCTAGTGGGGTAGGCTTCCAAAAACAGAATGTGGGTTTTGTTCTAAACTCTCGGTTCCCAAACTGTCATTACCGTCTATTGTGACAGTAAGACATTGATTCGGTAGTATAGGTCCCTTATAACGGAGGCGTAAGCCCCACGACACATAAGCTTAGTATACCGGAAGAAGAGAAAAATCCGAACTTGGAGATGGAGAGCATAACGTCAGATATTGTCTTTCTCTCACTTAAGGGTAAAAAACTCGGTTGAGGGTTTATGCACAAATGACAGATATATCATACACAAAAGCTATCCTCATTTTTCCTAGAAATCCATCCAACAATTCTTTAGAAAAAATAAATTCAGATTAATGTTCGAAATGCCAAAATGCCACTTGGAATTAATTATTAGGCTTGACTCTCATTTTTGTCCCCAGTAGAGTCGCCAAGCTGTCGTGACCGTTTTTTTAGATCGTTAGTAGAAAAACAACTTGAAGATTAGGGTTTTGGAAATCATGGGTTTTCATTTTAATTTGATCTTGTAATTAGGGGTTTTCCATCTTTAATCAAATTTTCTTTATTTTCTTTAAAAATCGTTTTCAAGTCGCCACCGGTCACTTTGGTAGACCGGACACCATAAAAAGCGGACCAGAGATTCTTTTAATAAAATTCGGCTTCGAGAGTCGGTTACGTGAAGGGAATGGTTAGCACCCCTACAAACGCCCGTTATCGGTACCTTATTAATTCCATGTGGCATTTTGAACATTAATATGAATTTAATTAAATCTTTTAATCGTTAAATGGACTCCATTTCGAATGAGAATATCCTTTTATAAGAAAAATACATTTTGGACGAATATAAGTTTTAAAACGTCCAAATACATTAGGACACTTCAATTTATATTCAAAATGTATCTCAACATAAAAGGTTAATGCATGTCCAATTATTGCCTTGTCATTTTTAAGTAAAACCTAATTAGGGCTCCATTAATTAATTAATTAAAATTCTATGAATATTATTAATTTTTGGGCTTTAAATGGTAACACCCAAATAATTTGGAAACTACTCATATTTGTCCTAAAAGTAACAATATTCCTAACTCTGGTGATACTAATTATTTAATCATATTTTGATTTTATTTAAACTAACTACATGTGATTATCATATCCTAAGTTAAAATGGAATATTAAATATTTCACTAAAATACCCTTTTGATTGACATCACTTTTTAATTTAACACTAATCAACTTAGGGCATTAAAGTGTTTATTTAATACCCATTTATTTTCTAAACTTATCTCACCTATTAGATTAATTAATTTAATTAAAGAACCTAATATACTAAGGCTCTAATTAATTATTAATTTAGGTGATTAAAATCATCTAACAAATGTACTACATGATAATTTTAAATCAAAGCATCAAACAAGTAATTTAAAATATTAATTAAAGCAATTAAACTAAGGCAATTAAAAAAGACTGAATTGAATTAAATTCGAACTATGGAGGTCAAATTACAAACATGTGGTGACCAAAATGTAAGACATGACAAACAAGGAAGCCCAAATCTAAATCTGCCAAGAATTTTGGCCTAAACCCGCTAAAGCTGGCCCAAATTTATCAAAACCGGCCCAAACCGAATAGTTCAGCCCAAACGGTCCAACCCTAACAGCTTGAACCAACTCTCAGGTCCCAACCTGAGTTGCAGCCCCGTATCCATGCCCATTTCAAAAACACGCAGGTCATATTAACTCGGTTTCAAAACGACGTCGTGCCAAGCTCAATATAAAAAGGAGAAAATCGAGATAACTCGGTCATTTGTGACATTCTCCCTCTCTCTACAATCCCTCTCTCTCTACACTCTCTCAACCGAAAAGCCCAGCTGCCATGGTGCGATTTCCGGCCACCACGAGGCGATTCCCGACCACCATGGTGCGAACTCCGGCCACCACGGGGCGATTCCTGATCGCCGTTCACCACCTGGCTCTGATCGTCTTCTTCCTCTGGTTGGTCACCTCTGCAATTTCCGACCACCATCGACTATATTCTGGCCATCGTCTCTGCTGCCATATAGTGATTTTCGGCCACCGTTCCGGATACCTAGAAACCTAAAAAAATTCATTTTTTGAACCCTAAACCCCTAGATCTACCCAGATTCAACTAAATCCACCCATCTCCACCCTTTCCTAAGCCTAATCTACCCATTCTCGAACCTAAAACCCTCATTTTCAATTCCGACAAGCTCTAAAATCTACTATGGCTACCTAATCATCACTGACGAACCAAAGATATGAAGTCCGACGACTTTATTTTATTTATTTAGTTTCAGTTTCTTTTAGATCTAACTTAAATCTAACATATTTGATTTTTTTCATGTAGGAAAATGAAAGAACGAGCAAAATGTTACCTTTTGACGGTGACAACCAGTTTTCGATGAAGAAATGGTGGCTCAGGCGATCAACTCCAGTGACTCCTCGATTCCTCAGCGACGATTCTATCTTCAAGGACGATGTCCCTTCGGTTTCTGATACAAGTATTTTTCCCGAAAATGCCATTTCTCTCTCCCCTTATTTATTATAATTTACTATATTTTTTTGTGGTAGTAATTATGAGGGTATTAATTGTCCTGACATTTCTCTCTCTTCCCATTTATATAGGTTTGACCGACGCTGATGTCATGGCTGACGTGGGCGGAGCCAGCTGGAGGCGATCCGCATGATATCTGATTGGGCGAATGGGACGTCGCCATGTGGACCAGTTTTTGGTGGGAATTTTAGCTTTAGGATCTAATTTGTTTTTTTAGAGGATTGTATTTGTTTGGGTTAAAGGTATATGAATTGGGCCTTCAGATATGTAAATGGGTTTTGGGTATTTTATTATGCAAATGGATTTTTGGGCTTGTATAGGGACATTTATTTATTTATGGGATGTTGTTGGGCTTTATTTATTATTTATTTATTTACTATTTATTTAGGTTTTATTTATAGGGAATATGTATATATATATATACATATCTACTCGGACGGAATTCGGGTATTACAAAGCCGAGGCACATAAGATTGTATTGCCCTCAACTCAAGAAGAAGGGCTTCGATAAGAAGAAAATTAAAAGGCCCATGTTGCTGCTTGGACTGATGAAGAATCATCATCCGATGAAGAGGAGCACGAAGTGGCTAATCTTTGCATCGTGGCTATTGATGATGATTCTAAGGTAAACCCTAACTCATCTACTTTCGATTTCACATTTGATGAACTTCAAGATGCATATGATGAGTTGCAAGAGGTTTATGATGAGTTGGTAGAAAAATATAAGGAATCAGTTTTGAAAGCCAAGAAAATATTTTTTCGATTTGAAAAACTAAAACGTTTCCTTTTCCAAAACCAACTCAGAACTTGAAAATAAGATTGTTGTTTTGCAAGATGACTTAAAATATTTTTAAGATGAAAATGTTGATTTAAACAATCTTCTTTCCAAAGTTCATGATGATCACCACAAAGTGGTGAATGAACTCAAAGCTTCTTTGAACAAAGTTAGTACTTCTACTTTTGAAAAAGGTCAATCTTTTAAAACCAACTATGTGAAAAGAAACTTTGTGAACCACAAACAAAGAGTCTCTCAAAGGCATCCTAAAGGTAAAAGGGTTAGAAATGTATGGGTTCCTAAGGAACTAGTAGTTTCTAATAATATTAATGCTATTGCTTGATGGATTCCTAAGGGAACCAAGTATTTGTGAGCTAACTCACATGGACCCAAAATGATTTGGGTACCAAAAATCAAGAACTAATCTTTGTTTGTAGGAGGAGCATTGCTACAAGGCCAAAGCTTTAAGTTAAAACACTTAGTACCTTGATAGTGGATGCTAAAGACACATGACCAGTGACAAGAGTGGATTCATTGAGCTAAAGCCAAAGAGTGGTGGAGTGGTAACATTTGGTGACAACTCCAAAGGCCACATTGAGGGTATAGGTTCCATTGGTAATCTCTCTTCTATTCTTATTGAAGATGTGTTATATGTCAATGGTCAAAAGCATAATTTGTTGAGCATTAGTCAATTGTGTGATAAGGGTTTTAATGTTCTTTTTTATGTTAATGGCTGCAAAATTGTGGACATTAAAACAAATAAGATAATGCTCATTGGTCATCGCATAGGTAACATATACATGGTGCATCTAGATGACATTCATACATCTCATGCATGTTTGGTTGCTACAAATGAAAATGATGCATGGTTATGGCATAGGAAACTAGGACATGCTAGCATAAGTGTTTTAGAGAAATTGGTTTCCCAATTTTTAGTTAGAGATTTACCTAAACTAAAATTCTCCTCAGATAAAATTTGTGATGCTTGTGCTAAGGGTAAACAAAAACGAACTTCATTTAAATCCATTAATGATGTTTCAACTAGTAGAGTTTTACAATTGATCCATATGGATCTTTTTGGGCCTATTAGGACAACTAGCTTGGGTGGAAAATCATATGCTTATGTTTTAGTTGATGATTTCTCTAGATACACTTGGGGTTCTCTTTTTAAGTAAAAAAGATGAGGCTTTAGAAAAAATCATCACATTTTCAAAAATTACTCAAAATGACCTTGGTCAAAACATTACTCATATTAGAAGTGACCATGGAACGGAATTTCAAAATCTAGGTTTTGAGGATTTTTGTAACACTAATGGTATTAGCCACAATTTTCCGCACCTCACACTCCTCAACAAAATAGGGGTAGTTGAGATGAAAATTTGTACTTTAGAAGAAATGACTAGAACCATGCTTTGTGAAAACAATTTACCTAAATATTTTTGGGCGGAAGCCACAAACACCGCTTGTTATATCATAAACCGAGTAATGATTAGGCCAATTTTAAAGAAAACTCATTATGAGATTTTAAAATCAAAGAAGCCTAACATTAGTTATTTTCATCCTTTTGGATGCAAGTGTTTTATTTTAAACAATGGAGAAGATCATTTAGGTAAATTTGATGCAAAAAGTGATAAAGCTATTTTCTTAGGTTATTCTTTAAACTCTAAGGCCTATCGAGTGTTTAACAAAGGAACCTTAGTTGTAGAAGAGTCTATACATGTGGTTTTCGATGATAACCTCCTTCCAAGGAAGGATTCTTGTGACGATGATGATGTAGGGATCATTGAAGCCAATGATAGTGGACAATCATCAAAGGTGTATGAGGTTCCAACCAAAGATGAAGAAGCACAAGATTCTCTTGTAGAATCCGTGAAAGACATGAATCTTGGTGAAAAGGAAGTGAGCTACCCAAGGGAACTTAACTATGTCAAAGATGGTGAAATCTTGGGTGATCCATCCAAAGAGATAACCACTAGATCCTCTCTTAAATTGCTTAATAATGTTGCATTTATTTTATGCATTGAGCCTAAAAATATAAAAGAAGCATTAAAAGATGATTTTTGGATATTGGCCATGCAAGAAGAACTTAATCAATTTGAGAGGAGTAAAGTTTGGACATTAGTTGATAGGCCTAATAATAAGTCTACTATAGGAACTAAATGGGTCTTTAGAAACAAGCTAGATGAGAGTGGTAACATAGTGAGAAACAAGGCTAGACTTGTTGTTCAAGGTTATACTCAAGAAGAGGGAATCGATTTTTGAGGAAACCTGTGCACCTGTAGCTAAATGGAAGCAATTAGGATGCTTCTTGCATTTGCATGTTATCATGAATTCATGCTTTTTCAAATAGATGTTAAAAGTGCATTTTTAAATGGTTTTATTAATGAAGAAGTGTATGTTGAACAACCACCCGGTTTTGAAGATCTAATTTATCCAAACCATGTTTTTTAAACTAACTAAAACTTTATATGGTTTGAAACAAGCTCCTAGAGCTTGGTATGAAAGACTTTCAAACTTTTTGGTTGAAAAAGGTTTTGAAAAAGGCAAGGCGGACACTACACTTTTCATTAAAAGAAATGGCAATAACATTTTAGTAGTACAAATTTATGTCGATGATATTATCTTTGGTTATACTAATGAGTTTTGTTGCCAAGAATTTTCTAAGTTAATGCAAGGTGAGTTTGAAATGAGCATGATGAGGGAGCTCTCATTCTTCTTGGGGCTCCAAATCAAGCAAAGGAAGGATGAAATCTTCATCAATCAAGCTAAGTACATCAAGGATATGTGTTGAGTGTGTAAAAGTTCTATTATTTACACCCTATTTAACCCATATTTCTGCTGCATTCAAGCATTATTTATTGCATTTAGGTCAGTTTACAGCAAAACATCACAAATATATTAAAAGGCACAGTTTCTACTAAAAATGGTTGTTTTTGCAGGTTGCTGCTGTAGCAGACGGAATGGGCAGGCGCTGGACAGTGAAGCAGAAGAACTGGATGAGCAGTCAAGGAGGACGATGCTGCCATGGTTGCCGCCGTGACAGCAGAGGACGACAGCAGTTTTGAGGAGAGGAAGCAAAGTGGACCTCGACAGATAGAGAAAATCCAGCCCGTCTGTCGTGTGAAATCCCCATATTTTTCCAAGCCCCAGATCAAAAGGAATGTCAAGCCCAAAGTTCAAGGAGAGAAAATCCCAAGCAAGAAAGATGACAGTTGGAATTAGATTCCTTTAAGATTTAGTCTTTATTAGAATTATACTTTCATTTAAAGTTGTATTCTTGCTATTTTAGATAACTTGGACCCAAAGCTTATATAAGGGCATATATTTTGACCTAGGGGACATAACCTATCTCTAGCCTTCTTCCCAAAACCCTAGCCGTTTTCCCCTCTCAACATGTTTTAAATTCCCCTTAGGGCCACAGGTTGATTTGTAAAGTAGTTGCAAGGGTTGTTTTGTTTTAGGAATTTTCAGTTCAATAAAATAAACTTTAAGTTCTCTTATTTTGGTTATTAATATCTTGCAAGAGCATCGGGAGAGCATTGTGAGGTTATCTATTTACTTAGCATCGGGAGAGTTAAGTATACGAAAGAAATAAGAGCAAGTTCTCTAGCTTATAGTTGAACTATCTCAGACTTAGGGATAGGACGAGGTTAAGTGGCTAAAGAAGAATTCATCCATATCGGTATTCATCCTTCGATTCACGCCGGGAGGTATCATCAAAGAAGTGATCATTAACAGATTTGGACCTAGGGATAGGCCAAAGCACATATGGGATTCTTGCCAAACTTGAAGTACTGAGTTGATTGTTCGCTGCCGCGACAAGCAACGGACTGCTGCCGCGACAGGTGTTGCCGCGAAAGGAACAACGACAGAACTGGAGTTCCGAGACTTAGCAATACCTGCACTACTGAGCAATTCAATACCAGCCCATTCTCTCTATCTTGATTTCCCTACTCTTTTATTTAAAGTTCTCTTTATTATTTTCGTGACAACTTCTCAAATATTTTCTTTACTTTCGTGCAGTGAATTAAGGTGAAGCTATTAGCCCAATCCCTGTGGAGACGATATCCGATACTTCGTATCACTTTACTACTTGCGTCATGTATACTTGCACTACCATTGCGATAGAATCTTTTACACGCAACAAGTTTTTGGCACCGTTGTCGGGGATTGGCAACATAACTCTACCTTTTCTTTTACTGCACTTTTTGTTTTTGTTTTTATTTTTATTTTTCTGTTTTTCTTTGGTGTGTTCAACTCTTGCTTTTCACAAGGTTTATTGTTTATGCGCAGATCGAAACGAGGTGAAGATCCTGAGTATCCATTAGATCCGGAAATCGAATGTTCATTCAATCTCAAGAACCGACTTCGTCACATTCTAGCCAGGAACGAGTACCTTGAGGAACAGTTAGAGACAATGGCACACCGAGGAGACGACCCTCATGTTGGAGATAGAGAGGGTAGAGAGCCTGTCGTCGATCATGCTGTCGCTGTCGGTCGACGGTCCTGTCGTGACTACATGTTGAACGATCATGTAGTACTGGAAACCATGCTGTCGGATATAGATGTTGACAACTTCGAGCTAAAACATGTTATGTTTAGCATGATCAACAATGCCGGTCAATTCAGTGGTGATGTTACAGAGGATGCTAGGGAGCATCTAAAAACGTTCCAGGAGATCTGTGGTTCATTTAGACTACCAGGAGTTAATCCGGAGATACTGAGGCTTCGGTTATTTCCCCATTCATTGAGGGACAGAGCAAAGACTTGGTGGAATAAACTTACGCCGGGTTCAATTAGAACTTGGGCAGATCTATCTCGTGATTTTTTATCTCGTTTTAATCCTTCACATTTATCTAAGCGATTACGTAATGAAATTGCTACTTTTCAACAGGAAGACGACGAGCCGATGCACGAGGCCTGGGATAGATTTACCACTCTTCTACGAAACTTCCCAATGCATGGATTCCCCGTCTGGAATCCGGTAACTAAGTTTTATAATGCTGCCAACTTACAAAATCGTATTCGAATTGATTCAGCAGCAAACGGACTATTGTTGGACAAAGACCCAGACGAGGCAATGCTAGTATTGAAAAATCTGGCTAAGAATGAAGAGCAGTTTCCGACAGCAAGAAGAGGGGGTAAACGGGTACTAGTTGTTAAAGATTATGAGGCCAACAGCACGATGAAATCACAGGTGGCATACCTTACTAAGGCAATGAAAAAGCTATTGAATGATGATGCACACCATGGATTTGCTGTTGAGGAGGTATGTGAAATCTGTGAGGGAAATCATAGTTCGGATGAGTGTCCTATACAATTAGAAGAGGGAAAGTATGTTGGAAACTATAAGCCGAATTACAACTCCAACAACTATAATCCCAATTGGACGAAGGATCCCAAGTTTTCTTGGAGTAATCCTAACAATGCCCTGAATCCTCAAGCACACAATAATCAAAATCAAGGAGGACCTGGATTGCTGACTCGACAGCAACTGCAGCCGCAACAGCAACAACAACAACCACCAGCTGCAACGAACAATATATTGGAACAGACTCTGGCTACTTTTATGTCTCAGACAGGTACTTATATTGAGAACATGAATCAGTTTGTCAAAAAGACAGAGACATTCATGGATAAAACAGAGATGCAGATGACGAATCATGAAGCTACTCTGAAATCTTTGGAGACACAAATGGGTCAGGTTTCCCAGCATATCAAGCCAAGGCAGACTGGAGGATTTCCTAGTAATACTGAAAATGCTAGGTAGCCCACAATGGAGCAGTGTAAAGCCATTACTACTAGGAGTGGGAAGAAACTACCAGGGCCAGAGAAAGAAGCTGAAACAGTGAAGAAACCAGCCTTGGATAGATCTGCCGAGGAAGCTGCCCCGACAGGTAACAAACAGCCTGCTGCCGATGAGCCTGTCACGACAGCAGAAGCGACAGAGGAGAAAAATGATGAACCCATACCTCCTCAGATTCGTATGCAGTGGGAAGGACGTATTGCTGATTATCGTCCCCCACCTCCTTTTCCTCAACGGTTACAACAAGCGAAGCAAGAATCTCAGCTCAAAAAGATTTATGATATTTTTAAGCAAGTTCATATTAACATTCCGCTGTTGGATGCCGTTAGGGAGATGCCCGATTATGCCAAATTTCTCAAGGATGTCGTGTCAAAGAAATCTAGACTTGGGGAGTTTGAAACGGTTAAGATGACAGAAGGATGCATGAGTATTCTTCATAGGCAGCCACCCCAAAAAAAAGAAGGATCCGAGGAGCTTCATCATACCTTGTGTAATCGGAGATAAATATGTGGGTAAGGCATTTTGTGATCTTGGTGCTAGTATTAATTTAATGCCAAAATCTGTTTTTCAGAAATTAGGTATTGGAAAAGCTCGGCCCACGACAGTAATTCTGCAGCTGGCAGACCGCTCTTATGTTCATCCGGAAGGAAAAATCGAAGATATTCTGGTAAGAGTGGATAAATTTATTTTTCCTGCTGACTTTCTTGTTTTAGATTGTGAAGCAGATGAAAATGCACCAATCATCCTGGGGCAACCCTTCTTAGCCACGGGAAGATCATTGATTGATGTGGAAAAAGGAGAACTCACCATGTGAGTAAATGATCAAGAGATTAAGTTGAATGTTCTCCAAGCTATGAAGCATGCTGATGCAGACGAGGAATTCAAGGCTATCACTAAAGTTACCCTTGATCAACCCTGCATCAGATCGGGCTGTCACGACATCAAAATTGGTCACTGCCTTGGCAGCCACTTACAGGACTGTCACAACAGCACCGACGACAGCAACTCCTTAGACTCCGATACATCTGATACTGAAGATCAGGAGGAGGTAAACTGGATAGGCGATTGTCCAGGTAAGTTATTCGAACCTTTAAATTATACTTTGGATAACCATGCAATCCAAAAGCCATCTACTGTTGAGCCCCCTGTTTTAGAACTGAAACCCCTGCCAGGGCAGCTAAAATATGCTTTTCTTGGTTCAAATGATACGTTGCCCATAATCATCTCTTCCAAGTTGATGCAGGAACAGGAACAACAACTAATAGGGATGCTGAAGCAGCACAAAAAGGAAATTGGATGGACGATAGCTGATATTCAAGGCATTAGTCCGGCGTTATGTATGCATAAAATCCTTTTAGAGGAAGATCATAAGACAACTATAGATGCTCAAAGGCGGCTAAACCATGCGATGAAAGAGGTGGTGCGTAAAGAGATAATCAAATGGTTAAATGCGGGTATAATTTACGCCATCTCCGACAGCAAATGGGTGAGCCCTGTGCAATGCGTATCTAAGAAAGGTGGAATGACCGTGGTGACCAATGAAAACAATGAGTTAATCCCAACCAGGACTGTGACCGGTTGGAGGGTTTGTGTGGACTATCAGAAGCTTAACAAAGCTACCCGAAAGGACCACTTTCCTTTACCCTTTATTGATCAAATGCTTGATAGATTAGCGGATAAACCTTACTATTGTTTTCTTGATGGTTATTCAAGTTATAATCAAATAGCTATCACACTGGAAGATCAAGAAAAGACGACCTTCACATGCCCCGACGGAATGTATGCCTTTAGGAGAATGTCGTTTGGATTATGCAATGCACCTGCCACCTTCCAAAGGTGCATGATGGCCATATTTTCTGATATGGTGGAGGACTTCTGTGAAATTTTTATGGATGATTTTCCAGTCTTTGGGGACGATTTTGAGAGCTGCTTAGGCAATCTACAAAAGGTACTTGAAAGATGTGAAAAAGAAAACCTAGTTTTAAATTGGGAAAAATGCCACTTTATGGTGGATGAAGGGATAGTCCTTGGCCATAAGATTAGCTGCCGTGGGATAGAAGTCGACAGGGCCAAGATAGAAGTGATCGAAAAGCTGCCGCCGCTTACCACAGTCAAGGGTATTAGAAGTTTTTTAGGACATGCTGGTTTTTATCGGAGATTCATTGCAAATTTCTCAAAAATCACCAAGCCACTATGCCATCTTCTGGAGCGGAACCGACCCTTTGACTTTAATGAGGAATGTACTGAAGCATTCAAGGTTCTGAAGGAAAAACTGGTAACAGCCCCAATAGTACAGCCACCAGACTAGACACAGCCATTCGAGATTATGTGTGATGCTAGTGACTATGCTGTCGGGGCAGCACTTGGGCAGCGGAGAGACAAGTTATTTCATGTCATATATTATGCCAGTAAAACATTGAACGACGCCCAAGTGAATTATACCACCACAGAAAAGGAGTTATTAGTTGTGGTGTTCTCCATCGACAAGTTTCTTTCTTACATACTTGGGATGAAGGTAATAGTGCACACAGACCATTCTACCCTGAAGTATCTATTCACGAAAAAGGATGCAAAGCCTAGATTGATACGGTGGATCCTGCTATTGCAAGAATTCGACCTCGAAATCAAGGACAAAAAAAGGACAGAAAATCAGGTGGCAGATCACTTGTCAAGGTTGGAGAAGGGACAGAGTCTACCAACAGATGAGACAAACATACTGGAGACCTTTCCAGACGAGCAGCTCTTTGTTGCCGCAATCACTGCCGCGACAGCCATGGCGGCAGGTAAGTTTTCTGAACTCCCCTGGTATGCTGATTTCGTTAATTTCTTAGTTAGCGGAATAATTCCTTCTGATCTTAATTATCAAGCCAGGAAGAGGTTCCAAAATGATTTTAAGCATTATTATTGAGACGAACCTCTTCTTTTCAAAATCTGTGCAGATCAGGTTATAAGGAGGTGTGTACCACAAGAAGAGCAAGAAGGCATACTTCATCACTACCATGCTTCACAGTATAGAGGTCACTTAGGAGGCAACAAAACTGCTGCCAAGGTGCTGCAGTCAGGGTTTTATTGGCCGTCATTGTATAAAGATGCGCAAATCTTCTACAAGAGCTGTGACAGGTGCCAAAGGACAGGAAACATCTCAAGAAGAAACGAGATGCCGCTGCAGAACATTCTAGAAGTTGAGATCTTCGACGTTTGGGGGATTAATTTTATGGGACCTTTTCCATCTTCATGTGGGAATCTATACATCCTCCTGGCAGTAGATTATGTCTCTAAGTGGGTCGAAGCTATCGCAACTCAAAAGAATGATGCCAAGACAGTCCAATGGTTTTTACACAAAAACATATTTTCTAGGTTGGCATCCCTAAGGCGATTATCAGTGATGAAGGGAGACATTTTGACAACAGAGTTATTGCTGCTACCTTGAAGAAATATGGTGTCAAGCATCGGATCGCGACAACATATCACCCACAGACCAATGGACAAGCTGAAATATCTAATAGGGAAGTTAAGAACATTCTTGAGAACATGGTTAAGCCAACTAGGAAAGACTGGTCTTTACTCCTCAATGATGCGTTATGGGCATATATGACAGCTTTTAAAACTCCATTAGGAATGTCTCCTTACTGATTGATTTATGGGAAAACATGTCATCTACCTGTCGAGATAGAGCACAAAGCATACTGGGCGATCAAGGCAGTGAATATGGACTTGGACAGGGCAGGGTAGAAAAGGTTGTTAGATCTGAATGAAATTGAAGAAATCCGGACTATGGCCTATGACAATGCAAGAATCTACAAGGATGAAACTAAGAAGTGGCATGACAAAAAGTTGATGCCACGATAGTTCTGCCCAGGGCAGCTTGTATTGTTGTTCAATTCTAGACTGAAACTCTTCCCAGGGAAGCTAAAATCTAGATGGTCTGGCCCGTTCCAAGTCGTACAGGTTTTTCCCCATGGTGCCATAACAATCCGATCATTAAAAGACGGGCACCAATTCAAAGTCAACGGACAACGCTTGAAGCATTATCAAGGGACTGAAGCCCCAGGAATGCAGGAAGTGGTTACTTTAAGAGATGCCCCACTTGGCATCCCTAATTTAACCTAAATTTTATTTTCATTTATTTTTATTATTATTATTTATTATTTATTAGGAAATAAGATTTATTTTATTCGAATAATGTTTTTGTTTTTATTGTTTTTAGGAAATAAAGGAGTCAAGAAGAACAGGAGAAGTGAACTCAGCCCACCATCCATCCATCAGCCCAACAAAGCCCAAATAATGAAGCATGTCGTTACAGCTGCCGCGACAGACGCGGAAAATATAGGTTGTCATCCCGCTGTCACGAGTGACGCAGAAACACGTCACAGACGCGTAACAAACGCGGAAACGTGTGTCAGACGCGTCAGACACGCTAACGTACAACAGCTGGCCCCATTATTCGCGCCTGTCGTTACAGCTTCAACGGGCAGCAAATCCTTTTCTATATAACCCCGTTTCATTTTCATTTTCACTCACTTCTGCCTTTCTTACTTGCTCTCCCTCTTTAGCTTTCATTTGCTTTCATTTTATTTTTCACAACCCTTGCACAAATATGTCTTCTAGGAAAACGCGATGACATGCTGCCTCCACTTCCACACCGACATCAACTCCCCCACGTTCCTTTGCTAGCAGAGATATGTGGGAAGAGAGAGGCTTCATCTATACACCAACGGAGGAAAATCTGGGCCTTAAACCATTCATAGCCCGGAAGGTTAGAGCTTTACAGTGGCAAACTTTTGTGGAGCAGCCGGAGGAAATGAATGTCACGCTGGTTCGAGAGTTCTATGCTGCCATCAGCAGCAAGACAACGACAACAGTGTTCGTTCGAGGGAAGGAGGTGCCATTTGAAGCTGAATACATTAATACTTTATATGGCTTCTACATCGGTATCAATGACGACGCCCACCAGCAATTCCTGAATACATTAGACACTACTGCCTATGACGCTGTCATGGCATAGTTGACCAATGCTGGGACTCAATGGAACACCAGTAGGAAAAATACAAGGACTGTGAAGAGGACCCAGTTGCTTTCGGAAGCAAAGTTGTGGAATGCCTTCATAAAGAAGAGGATCATGCCGTCATCCCACAACACCACCGTCGACCAACCAAGGTTAGCGTTGATACACTCTATTCTACATGAACGACCCATTAATGCGGGCAGCTTTATTCGAGAAAGTATTTTGGAGTGTGTGCATAGACCGACGGGTCCCCTCTACCTTCCGTACCTCATCACCTCGCTCTGTCGCGGCCATAATGTCCCCGAAGTGAACACTGATTTGATAGTCAAAGGAAGAGGGTGGACTGAAAAGAACATCCTCAGCCTTATGGAGCTGAATGCTGCCACCTCTCTATCGTCATTCGACCCCGCTGCCGCCACAGTCGAAACGACAGAGCAACAACACACTGAACTAGCTGCCACAGCAGCTGCTTCGACAGACTCCTCCGCCCAGATATTAGCTGCCATTCAGAAACTGGAGGAACGACAGCTGGGCTTAATGGCCTTCATCAGGGACTTTGCTGCCTCTATGGTAACATTTATACAAAATTCTTTAAATTTTCCTGATGCTGCCTTCCCTACTTTTCCTGCCCATTACTTTACTGTCACTACTCCTGCCCACACCCCTACACCTGCTACTACCCCACGGACACCATCTGCTGCCTCAACGCCATCGCCTGCCCCGACAGCAGCAGGCAACACCCATGCTGAACCATCTGCCCAAGGCACAAAACGTTGTATGGCATCGGAGGATCTAGATGCCTTTGTTGCTGGGTTCTCCTCCTCTTCTGTTTGGGCCGCCAGTGATATTGAACCCTCTATCAAGAGGAATTTGTCAAAGGAATTCTCCCCCATGAAGAGGCAGAAGCGGATGGCCGATAAGAACAACATGCCAAGAGCCAGCAGCAGCAGCAGCGGTGACAGCAACAACAGCTCGGAAGTTCAGGTTGTGGAGCAACCCCCTCACATCTCCCCAACCAGAGTCCAACCACCACGGGAGGCCAAGGCCAAGAACACATCTGCCTCCCTAGTGCCCCAGCCAGCCCCAAAAGCCAGAATTTTCTAAGGTTGAAAAAGGTTTTGAAAAAGGCAAGGCGGACACTACACTTTTCATTAAAAGAAATGGCAATGACATTTTAGTAGTACAAATTTATGTCGATGATATTATCTTTGGTTATACTAATGAGTTTTGTTGCCAAGAATTTTCTAAGTTAATGCAAGGTGAGTTTGAAATGAGCATGGTGAGGGAGCTCTCATTCTTCTTGGGGCTCCAAATCAAGCAAAGGAAGGATGAAATGTTCATCAATCAAGCTAAGTACACCAAGGATATGTGTTGAGTGTGTAAAAGTTCTATTATTTACACCCTATTTAACCCATATTTCTGCTGCATTCAAGCATTATTTATTGCATTTAGGTCAGTTTACAGCAAAACATCACAAATATATTAAAAGGCACAATTTCTACTAAAAATGTTTGTTTTTGCAGGTTGCTGCTGTAGCAGACGGAATGGGCAGGCGCTGGGCAGTGAAGCAGAAGAACTGAAACTGGATGAGCAGTCAAGGAGGACGATGCTGCCATGGTTGCCGCCGTGACAGCAGAGGACGACAGCAGTTTTGAGGAGAGGAAGCAAAGTGGACCTCGACAGATAGAGAAAATTCAGCTCGTCTGTCGTGTGAAATCCCCATATTTTTCCAAGCCCCAGATCAAAAGGAATGTCAAGCCCAAAGTTCAAGGAGAGAAAATCCCAAGCAAGAAAGATGACGGCTGGAAAGTTGATTCTTTGAAGATTTAGTCTTTATTAGAATTATACTTTCATTTAAAGTTGTATTCTTGCTATTTTAGATAACTTGGACCCAAAGCTTATATAAGGGAATATATTTTGACCTAGGGGACATAACCTATCTCTAGCCTTCTTCCCAAAACCCTAGCCGTTTTCCCCCTCTCAACATGTTCTAAATTCCCCTTAGGGCCACGGGTTGATTTGTAAAGTAGTTGCAAGGGTTGTTTTGTTTTAGGAATTTTCAGTTCAATAAAATAAACTTCAAGTTCTCTTATTTTGGTTATTAATATCTCTCAAGAGCATCGGGAGAGCATTGTGAGGTTATCTATTTACTTAGCATCGCGAGAGTTAAGCATACGGAAGAAATAAGAGCAAGTTCTCTAGCTTATAGTTGAACTATCTCGAACCTAGGGATAGGACGAGGTTAAGTGGATAAAGAAGAATTCATCCACATCAGTGTTCATCCTTCGATTCACGCCAGGAGGTATCATCAAAGACGTGATCATCGACAGATTTGGACCTAGGGATAGGCCAAAGCACATATGAGATTCTTGCCAAACTTGAAGTACTGAGTTGATTGTTCGCTGCCGCGACAAGCAACAGACTGCTGCCGTGACAGGTGCTACCGCGACGGGAACGACGACAGAACTGGAGTTCCGAGACTTAGCAATACCTGCACTACTAAGCAATTCAATACCAGCCTATTCTCTCTATCTTGATTTCCCTACTCTTTTATTTAAAGTTCTCTTTATTATTTTCGTGACAACTTCTCAAATATTTTCTTTACTTTCGTGCAGTGAATTAAGGTGAAGCTATTAGCCCAATCCCTGTGGATACGATATCCGATACTTCGTATCACTTTACTACTTGTGTCGTGTATACTTGCACTACCATTGCGATAGACTCTTTTACACGCAACAATATGCTCAAGAAGTTTGGCTTGGAGAATGTAGAGCCTCAAGCCACTCCAATGAGCTCATCAATTAAGCTTGACAAAGATGGAGGAGGTAAGTGTGTTGATTCTAAGCTTTATCGTTCAATCATTGGCTCTTTGCCTTACCTTACTACAAGTAGACCCGATATCATGTTTAGTGTTTGCTTGTGTGCTAGGTTCTAAGCTACCCCTAGAGAATCACACCTTGTAGCCATTAAGAGAATCTTTAGATACCTTAGAGACACACCTTGTTTAGTCCTTTGGTATCCTAGAGACTCTTCCTTTTAACCTACATGCTTATTCCGATGCGGATTATGGGGGTTGTAAGATAGATAGAAAAAGTACCTTATCTACTACCAAAGTGGAATATGTATCGACTAGAATTTGTTGTGCTTAAGTCCTTTGGATGAAGCAAAAAGTTCTAGACTATGGAATTGATGTAGGTACCATACCCCTTAACTATGACAACACTATTACCATATGTCTCACTAAGAATCTCATCCAACATTCTAGAACCAAGCACATAGAGATAAGACACTATTTCATTAAGGATCATGCCTTAAAGAATGATGTTGTTCTAGAGTGTGTTGATACCTCAAACTAACTAGCGGATATGTTTACAAAGCCATTAGACAAATAGTGTTTTTGGACTCTTAGGAGAGAGTTAGGTCTAACTAGCCTATATTGACCTATTAGAGCCCTTAAGTGTCAAAAATTTGCTTGAATTTGAATGATGATCATGTTTATGTAATTTTGCTTTTCTGATGCATCTATGCTTGTTGCTAGGGGAGTATGTATATGTTTTAGTCCATATTCGTTGCTCATTCATCATACACATGCATTTAGGATCAATTAAAATCCATTTTTGAACTCAAGTCTGTTCAAAAATGTATTTCTTGCAAAAGGGTATCAATACAAGTAGCTAAATGGGTGTCGATACGGTCTTAACTGTATCGATACGGTCACGCGTATCGATACGGTATAAAAACCATATCGATGCAGTGGATCGATACTTCACGTCAGCGTATCGTTACAATAAGCCGCTGGAGTTTAATTGATCCTAAATGTATGTGTATGATGAAGGAGTATCCCACTTTAATTAAAATACAAATATAAATCCTTTTTTCTCTCAAACCCTAGCCGAATTTCATCTATAAAACCCCCTCAAACCCTTTGATTTCTCACACCAAACCTAAAATTCTTTGAGGATTTTTCATCAACACATCAAGGCTAAGCTTTTCTATCAATTTGGTGCATTCATCATCTTTCATTCATCCTATTCCATCACTCAAGGTATAAAACCCTTTTTCTTTCATTTTAATTTTCGTTCAATTTTATTTATTGTTTTCAATTAATTTTTGTATATATAGTATATTTATAGTATGAGTTTTAAAGTTTTTGCAAAAATTCTTTAAAATTTGAAATTCTTTATTCGAATATATACATATACCATATATTTTAGTATACTGTTTTTCAAAATTATTTTTACCAAAATTAATATTTATACTTGTATATTTTTTTAACATATAAAATATAGTGTTTTTTACAATACCTTGAATTATTGGAATGTTTATTGGATCGAATGTGATGATAATTGCATACATTGTTTTCGAATGGTTTTGATATTTTTCATGTTACTATGGGGCTTAAAAAGAGACCAAGCCAATCCCAATTCGAAAAATGAGAGTATTACTAAATTGAACTTTGGTTTTATTATCCAAAATAGTTTTTAATCCCTTTTTTCAATCCGGGATGAAAGAGTTGTATCAATCCCTTTTCTAAACTCCGAACGTTTTAAGTTCAAATATTATGAGTTGTTACAACAATGGAAATTCATGAGTTTTCTAAGTATACCCCCGATTTTATATCGAAATCTCATTTTGATTTTCTTTACTAATGCTCGTTGCATCCATGATCAAGCAAGGGAAAGTGTAATTGCTATTGAATCTTATCTTATGGGCAAGAAATTTCGAATTGACCAAACCGTTTTGTGCAATGTTTTTGGTTTTGAAAATTTGGGAATTGATGATGAACACTCCTTGGGGCATTCTCAACTTGGCTCTGTAACCATTCTTGATGCCCATGACTGTATCTTCCATCTCATCATTTCTTGGTGGGTTCGTCCTTCCGGTGGGAAATTTTCTACCATTCGCCAAGTTGGTGCTTTTTGGCTCTGTTGTTTCTGTGATGGTAAGCACTCAAACCTTTGACAATTCATGTTTGCCTGTTGAAACCCTTTTTAGCTTCAACTTTTTGGAAACTTTTTATAAAAAAAAACATGGAGTCGTCACCAATCTTTTTTAAAAAGTGTGATTGGATCACTTGAAAATAGAGTTATTTTAATAAAATGTTTTATTTTATTAAAAAACGTTTTTGGTCTGCGAAAACAAGAAAAACAGGTTCGGGGGTCGGTTACGCGTGGGGAAGGGTTAGCACCCCACAACGACCACAATTGGTACCTTATTGATTTAAAAAATGTTTTCAAAAATTGGAATTTGCAAGTTCGCAAAGGTTTAATTTTATTTATCCGTTTAATGAATATAAATCTATTTTAATGGCCTTATCGCCAGAGAAATGAACTTTAATCACTGCCAACACTTTTGGCGCTAACCCGTCATTCTCGTTTGATAAGATACCGCAATAATTTAATTTCACTTTTCAAACAACAAAGAATTTTGATGTGTTAAGCATTTTTTATTTATTCTAAATTAAAATTTACTCTAAAAGAATCTAAGTCTTTTATTCTTAATTAGGGGTTTGATTTTATTAAGTGTATTTTATTCTCTGTGAAGAAAGTTTTTCCACAAACGAGTCTCTAATCTAACCTAGTCCTAAGGTTAAACATATTTCTAAAAGGCAAACAAGACTATCAAAGTAAACTTGAAACCTTTTGATTTTTCCCTTTATATTTTTATTGAAGAGGATTTTTATTCTTGTTTTAAGTCTTGACATCTAATTTTTCTTATTTAATATTTTTTACTTTTAAATTTATTCGCTTTAAAGACTTTTTATTTTAATTTCAAGAAAATATATTATGTTTGAAACACTTTTTTTAAAGCTTTTTATCACTTGAAAAGTTTTTTACTTTTTATTCTTATGGTTTTCTATTTTTGAAAGGGATTTTTAGTTCTTATTTTTATGTTTTATTTTCAAAATTTCAACACTCTTTTAAAGAAATTTAAAACCCTTCTTATTTCTAAAATTCACATCACAAACCTTTGGTATTTTCTTTAAAAAAAACCTTTTATTTAAAGTGTTTTTTGAATATTTTCTTTTGAATTGTTTTTTTAAAATTTGAAAATTTTCTTTTTTACACCTTTATTTCTTTTATTTATTTTTTTAAAAGAACCTTTTATTTTCTAATTTCCTAAGGATTAAAAAAATATTTTAGAAA
This sequence comes from Hibiscus tridactylites, assembly GCA_958450335.1. Lineage (NCBI taxonomy): Eukaryota > Viridiplantae > Streptophyta > Magnoliopsida > Malvales > Malvaceae > Hibiscus > Hibiscus tridactylites. Next base: position 39,127,431 of record OY288279.1, read on the forward strand.
TCAAAATTTTCCTTATAGCCCTTTATTTTTAAAATTTCTTTACTTTCACCCACCTTTATTCATTTACTTTTAAATTTTCAATAAAGATTAAATCCAAACTTTTCTAAAAAACTTAATTTTCAACAACTTCAAATTTCAATTTTTAAAGGTATAAATGGATCTAAACCTCCAAAAACATGGTTTTTGCATTTTATAAGAACATGAAAGATTAAATCAAAAACTAAAACGAAATTATAAACAAAATTATTACCCAAACTCAAGAATCGATCATGCAATTCCAACAAACACAACCTAAAAACACGAGCAAGCACATACAAAAAAACAAAATTCAACCAAGAACAACAAAGAAACACACTAAAACTTTAAAAAAAGAAAGAAGTTTTACCAGAAATGAAGAATTCACGTATGATTCCTTCTCGAATAGCTTTTGAACGTATCCAAAAAGTGACCCAAAGCTCGAACACGCTCCAAGAATTTTTCCAGAAATTTTAGAGAAGATTTCAAGAATTTTTAGATTTTTTAAGCCTTTTTTTGCTTTTTCAAGTGGTGAAGAACAATGAAGGTTTAAGTGTATTTATACTAATGCCCAACCTTGCAATTCAAGGCTGAGATTTAATCCCTAAATTAGAGCTGAAATCCGACAGAGGGCATGATCCTTGGAAAAACCCCTCAAGAAATTTTCGATTTGGTTCAGACTTGGAGATGAATTTCTCCCTTGATTCCAGCCTAGGTTTTGACTATTCGATACGTTTTTTTGCAGATTCCGGTGACGACAGAGGACGGCGGAGAGCGGTGCCGACACCGTTGGGTCGGCGACAACGAGACGCATCGACTCGTACTAGCGGTGTCGCCGACCGTCGCCTAGGGACGATGTAACCCCCTCGTCCCGGTCTGGTCGGATGACCGGTCCGAGTGGGCCACACGGGGAAAACCAAAGCAAAACCCGTTAAGGTTCCTCCTCGGTTAACGACCCAGAAATTTTTTTTTAACTTTATCTTGTCTATAGGCATGATTAAATCCTATGTGAAGCACAACAGCGGAAAAGCAACAATTCAACATCGACCAATCAAGACGATACATTAAACGGCTCATTTTAGACCTTTACAGCAGGCCGTATCGAAACGCCCTTAGGGTGTTTCGATACGCCTTGACTTAGTCAACAGGTCAGGGTCAACTCGAGGATATTGTTTCGAAACAGGGGTGATCCGTATCGAAACGACCCTAACGGTCAACTTCTCGTGGTCAACGAGATTTGACCGTTTCGAAACATCAAAGACCTGTTTCGGAACGCCTTTATCTCGTCAATTTCTCAAAATTCCAGTAGCAAAAACGTACCGAAACAGCCCCTATCCGTTTCGAAACGCCTGGCCAAACACAAAGGGACCGTATCGAAACAGGGTGGCCCGTTTCAAAACGCCCCCTGTCTGCAGACTCGTTCTGGCTGTTTTAAGGCACAAGGGTGCCCCAAAACACCACCAAAACCTCCAACAACACACTAACAATTAATCCTAAGGCAAGCCAACTTATAAGCATGCTTTAACATCAATAAAACGAGACCAAACACCAAGGCATAAAATCTCAAGTCATGCATTCATACAACTCATTTAAGGAGTTAAGCATTCAGAAGGCCAACACTTAGACAAATTCAAGAGAGCAATATACTAACAAGGTTTCAAGCAAGGCATACATCCCAAGCCAAAATAGCAAGCACATACGAGGAGTCTAACATGCTCCTAAGCAACATCAACCACAACATAATCCAAAACATCATAATACGATTACATGTCCCATTGCTTGACCATTACACCCTAATTTAAAAGTTCATACTTGGTACCTAAACAAGCACCACAAGCACACTTGGAGGCCCCCTTCTTGCTCCTAGCAACCCACGAACTAAGGATCTGCATTGTCGAACAAAGAGAGAGCGTAAGAAATAAAGCTTAGTGAGGGTAAGCTCTTTAAAAACAAACCTCGACAATGCAGGGTCCGAGCACGATCTTAGCCAAGGCAAAAATACATAATTACCAAGAATCTTCAAGAGCCACAAGTTAAGATGCATGAACAATATCCAAATAAACGTCATGCTCATAAGCTCTATTCCACAACACATGTAGTCACATATAAACATCCAAATAATGATCATAATTCACAACACATTGATACACATATCAATTAATATTGGCACCTAGCTATGACCCGAATACGCGGATAAACACGTTGGAACTCACATCCAACAACCACTTTACCTCACGGTGGGATTACACTCATCACCGGTCTCACGGAGGGGATTCCACTCATCCTCACGCCCCGTCGATGGGATTCCACTCATCATCGACTAATATAAATACAATTTCCGGGCGTACCCGTACTCCTCCTTGGTGACTCAATGCCACCAATGCCACGCGCGACTTTTGACTCATGTGTACACACTAACATCCTAATGATCGATCATTTGTACTCAAGCATACTAGTGCCAACATTTAACTCATTCCACAATATTCATTTAAATCAATTTCGTGCTTAGCACGTACTCACCATGATCACATTAATGAACCATTACCATGCATGCCTTAAGCATCACAAATCATGCCTCAACTCACATGTATAACACAATATACATAAGCAATCATATCACAAGTCATATGAGGCATAAACATCCATATATATAAGTTCATCCAAAGGCTCTAGATCAAGTTTAGGATTAGGCTACCACCCTAATCCTAACTCTAGGTGGGTCTACCAAGCCCAACCTAGTACACATACTCGAACCAATCATTTAAAAACCACGTAAAACGTTTAACCACTCACCTAAGCTTCCAAGTTCCAAGCCAAGCAAGCAACCACTCTCACAATCCCGGATTTCTTCCCGAAGCTTCTCCAACACAAGTTCCCGCTTCTAAACAACCTCAAACACAATTCAAACAATCCCAAATCAGCCCAACATCAAAAGACCAACCCAGAACACAATTCAATCACAATTTACAATGTTACAGGCTATGAACAAATCCCATTTTTAGCAAACTCGGTCAGCCCCAAAACCATCTCCAAAATCCATGTTTCCAACACCCATTGCACCCACAAACGATCCCAAATCAATCCCTAACCATAGTACTATCAATAGCCTATCAAATTCCACCTAAAACAACCCACAAAACTCACCCAAAACCCTCCAAAAACTCCATTTTTACCCAATTTCGGGAATTGCTCAAAATTATTCAAAATTCACATATGTTGTACCATTTGGCTCCTATATTCCATAACTAACCATAATAAATCAAAATATTAAGTTTAGCTACACAAAGACACCATTTTTAATCAAATCTTTTGAAAACCCCAATTTCAAAACTTCAATGAAAATGAAAACAAATGGTACTTTTAAAGAGAGGGAGTTGAGGAGAAGTCAAAAACGTTGTTACCTTTCAAAAAGGAGCTGAAATGGATAAGCTTTTTGATGGAATAGTGATGAAGGTAAGAGAGCTCTTGTTTCACGTTGGAAATGGGTGAGGAAGAGAGTGAACAGTGTTTATTTGTGAAAAGGGGGATTTAAATTGAAAAATGGGCAAATTACCAAAAGGTCATTAATGAATGGCTATCCCCTTATTCTTTAAAAGCTCTTCAACTTGCAATTTAATCAATTTGGTCCCATTTCAAACATTTATTTTTGAAACCCGAAACGTAAGGGGTTATTTTAATTATAAACTCGAGCCCAAATAATATTAAAATATTATTTTCACCTAACCCCTTAAACCTGGGTGTTACAACTCTCCCCCACTTAAGGAATTTCGTCCCTAAAATTACCTGACGGAAACAAATACGGAAACTGCTCAACCATGTCAGCTTTCCTCTCCCACGTGGCCTCTTCCACGCCTCTATGTCTCCACAACACCTTGACCAACTCTATGGTCTTGCCACGCAACACCTTGCTATCAGAAACAAGTATCTCAACAGGCTCTTCATTATACGACAAATCCGGATTTAGCTCTATCTCCTCAACGGGCATAACATGAGAAGGATCCGATCTATATCTCCTAAGCATCGACACATGAAAGACATCATGGACCTTCTCTAACTCAGAAGGTAACCTCAAACGGTAAGCTACAGGCCCAATCCGCTCAACTATCTCATACGGACCAATAAACCTCGGACTCAACTTGCCTTTCCGGCCAAATCTCATTACCTTCTTCCACGGAGATACCTTCAGAAACACTTTCTCACCCACGGAGTACTCTATCTCTTTCCTCTTCAAATCCGCATAAGACTTCTGATGATCGGAAGCTGCCTTCAAACGGTCACAAATCAACTTCACTTTGTTGGTGGTCCCCTTAAGCAAATCTGGCATAGGTAACAATCTCTGACCTGTTTCAACCCAACAAATCGGAGTCCTACATCGTCTACCATATAAAGCCTCATAAGGAGCCATCTGAATACTAGACTGATAACTATTGTTGTAAGCAAACTCAACTAACGGTAAGTGCTTCTCCCAAGAACCCTGGAAGTCAATCACACAACAACGAAGCATATCCTCTAGAATCTGTATCACTCGCTTTGACTGCCCATCAGACTGTGGATGATAAGACGTACTGAAATGCAAACGACTACCCAGAGCACTATGCAAGCAACTCCAGAACCTCGAAGTAAATCTAGGATCCCTGTCTGACACAATAGACTTCGGAACTCCATGAAGTCTCACAATCTCACGGATGTACAAGTTTGCCAACTTGTATAAGGAATCTGTAGTGTTCACTGCTAAGAAATGAGCACACTTAGTGAACCTATCAACAATCACCCACACAGAATTCTTTTTCGAAGGAGACAAAGGCAATCCCGATACAAAATCCATGGTGATTCTCTCTCATTTCCATTCCGGAATCTTCAAAGGCTGTAACAAACCTGAAGGAACCTGATGTTCTGCCTTCACTCTCTGACAAACCATACAACGACTCACATACTCGACTACATCTTTCTTCAAATTAACCCAGAAGTAATCATTCTTCAAGTCACGATACATCTTGGTACTATCCGGATGCATAGAAAAGGGACTCGAATGTGCTTCATTCAGAATCTGACGTCTCAACTCAACATCTTCTGGTACAACAATTCTATCTCTAAAGCACAACAAGCTCTCACCACTGAAACTGTACTCGGTCGATCTTCCTTCGGCTATGTCCTGAACATGAGGAACTAAAGTCACATCTTGCAACTGCTTCTCTCTAATCAACTGAATCAAAGAAGGCTTCACTTGCAACTCGGTGATCAACCCACCATCATCGGACACACTCAATCTAGCGAACATAGCTCTCAACTCAACGGCCACTTTCCTACTCAAAGCATCGGCTACTACATTCGCCTTACCCGGATGGTACTCAATAGTCAAATCATAATCTTTTAGCAACTCTAGCCATCTTCTCTGTCTCAAGTTCAACTCTTTCTGTGTCATCAAGTACTTCAAGCTCTTGTGGTGGGTGTAAACTATACACTTCTCACTATACAAGTAATGTCGCCAAATCTTCAATGCAAAGACAACCGCGGCTAACTCTATATCATGAGTGGGATAGTTCTTCTCATGAATCTTCAACTGTCTAGAAGCATAAGCAACAACCCTTCTTTCTTGCATCAAAACACATCCTAAACCTATGTAGGAAGCATCACTGTAAATCACAAACTTCTTACCTGAAACAGGTTGCAGTAACACTGGAGCATTTGTCAAAGCTTCTTTCAATTTCTCAAAGGCCTTCTGTCTCGCATCTGACCATTCGAACTTAACTCCCTTTTGCAACAATTTAGTCAAAGGAGCAGCTACTCTAGAGAAACCATCAACAAATCTCCTATAATAACCGGCTAATCCTACGAAACTCCTAATCTCGGTCACGGACTTAGGTTGTTTCCACTCAACAATAGCCTCAATCTTCGATGGATCAACACGGATACCTTCGGCCAAAACAACATGGCCAAGAAATACAACCTCTCGAATCCAGAACTCACATTTACTAAGTTTCGCATACAACTAATTGCTCAACAATCTCTGTAAAACAAATCTCAAGTGTTCATCATGCTATTCTTCTGTCTTCGAGTACACAAGTATGTCATCAATGAAAACAACTACGAAACGGTCTAGATAGTCTCTAAAAATTCTGTTCATCATGTCCATGAATGCTGCAGGTGCATTCGTGAGCCCAAATGGCATCACAAGAAACTCATAGTGACCATATCTAGTCCTAAAAGCTGTCTTCGGAACATCACACTCTTTTACTTTCAACTGATAGTACCCAGATCTCAAATCTATCTTCGAAAACACTAAAGCACCTCTCAACTGATCAAACAAATCATCTATGCGAGGCAACGGATACTTGTTCTTCACAGTCAACTGATTCAACTGTCTATAGTCAATACACATGCGCATACTACCATCTTTCTTTTTCACAAACAACACGGGAGCACCCCAAGGAGAACTACTAGTCCTAATGAAACCACGGTCCAATAATTCTTGCAACTGACTCTTCAATTCTTTCAACTCTTTCGGAACCATACGGTACGGAGCTATCGAAACTGGATTAGACCCTGAAACAGTCTCAATCACAAACTCAACATCTCTGTCAGGAGGTAAACCCGGCAACTCTTCAGGAAACACATCCGGGAAGTCACAAAATGTTCTGATATCTTTCGGTCTAGCTTCACTCATATTCGAATTCATAACATAAGCTAAGTAAGCCTCACATCCGGAGTCCATCAACCTATGAGCCTCTAAAGCTGACACTACATTAGACAAGAACTTAATGTTCTCGCCTACTACTACCACCTCGTAGTCATCAGAAAGTTTCAAGGAAATCCTCTTCGTCTCAAAATCCACGCTAGCTTGGTGCTCAACTAACCAATCCATACCCAAAATAATATCAAAGCCATAGAAAGGAAGTTTCATCATATCAACAGAAAACACATGACCCTGAATCTTCAGTGGACATCTCCTATACATACGTCTAACCACAACTGTCTCACCAAAAGAACTAGTCACATGCATACCTACATCTAAGATCTCAACAGGGATATCTATCTTATGTGCATGCTCACTCAAAATGTAGGAATGTGTAGAACCCGAATCAACCAAAGAAAGCAAAGACATAGACTGTAACTCAAAATTACCTGCTATCACATCGGTGTCGTTCCCGGGCTCTCTCTGAGCATAAACTCTCGCTTGTCTTACTGCCTCTGGCTACACTGCCACAACATGAGCAAGGTTCCTCTGAGCATCTACCCTAGGTGCATCAGCCCTAGGCTGAAAGTAGCCACGACCGCTCCCACGACCTCTCTGAAAATCATTCGCTCTCGCAGGAGCCCTAGCAATGTTCGGTGCCTGTGCCGCTTGATGCGGACAATCCCTCCTAAAGTGGTCCCTCGAACCATAGTTCCAACAAGCATGGAAGTTACCCCAACACTCACCAGTGTGTTGTCTCCCACAACGGGTGCACTCGGGCAAACGCCCTCCTCCTCTATGACCCTGATGGCCCCTACCATGGTGGCCACCGCTACGTCTCTGGTCAAACTGATGTCCGCCACCTCTATGTCTCTTGGCATCTCTACCATCAAAGTGGTTATGCCTCTTACCAGAACTAGAACCACCAGATCGTTTGGCCGAACCCAAACTGTGCTCTAATTCTTTGGCCCTCGCGACCAATACATCAAAGTCTGAGTAGTCATAAGCTAACGTGTATCTCTTGACCTTTTCATTCAACCCATAGCGGAAACGATTACAGCGTTTCACCTCCGTAGGAACCAACTCTGGTGCATACTGACTCAAACGAACAAAACGAATCTCATAGTCAGTCACAGAAGCCTCTCCTTGTGTAAGGGACATAAACTCTCGCTTCTTCTCATCTAAGTACCTCGGTCCCAAGTACCTTTTTCTGAACGCAGACTCCAAGAAATCCCAATCAATCTCTGCCTCCGGAACCCTAGTAGTAATGGTGACCCACCAAGTGTAGGCATCACCCTGAAGCAAGGAAATCACATAGCCCAATCTACGTGCGCCCACACAACCCATCTGTGCTAAAATACGGACTGTCTTCTCCAACCATAACTCCGACCTCTATGGAGTAGATCCCCTGAACTCTTCGGCCCCCAAGCTACGGAACCTCTCCAAAGGTAGACTAGCATCATCACACCTAGGCTGAGCTGCAGCTTGAGCTCCCGCAACTGCGGCCTGAAATGCTCCTACTATAGCTTGCACTAGCATAGTCATATCAATTCCAGCTGGACCTTGGCCACCTTGAGGTCCCTCTCCCTCAGCTCCATCCTCGCCTCCAGCTCCAGGCGGAGGAGGTGGTGGTGGTGGAGGAGCGCCAACTCCCACGACCACCGGCCCTTCTATATGAGCCTCCACACCAATCACCGGCTCAACAGGAGCCGCAACACGTGGTTCCTGACGAATCACTTTCGGCCTACCCCTCGGCCTAGACATTGCTTCAAAAAATAACTACAACCACAACAAACAAAATATACAAGATCGGGTTACCAAGGCAAGGCTTCCAAGTGCTCAAGTATGTTTCCTCACTTAAAATTCTTTTCCGATGTAATAGTAGCAATGGGACACCCCCCCCCCAAACAACATGCTTTGAAATAAAACAATCAACATACTTGTCACACAAGCAATCATACTTACAAAGCAAGCAAACACCGTGCATATCAATTCAAAACTTAAAGTTACCTCACTTACCTGCCCAAGGTCTCAGTAACCTTAGGCTCTGATACCAACAAGTGTAACCCCCTCGTCCCGGTCTGGTTAGATGATCGGTTCGAGTGGGCCACACGGGGAAAACCGAAGCGAAACCCGTTAAGATTCCTCCTCGTTTAACGACCCAGAAAATTTCTTTTAACTTTATCTTGTCTATAGGCATGATTAAATTCTATGTGAAGCACAACAGCGGAAAAGCAACAATTCAACATCGACCAATCAAGACGATACATTAAACAGCTCATTTTAGCATTTTACAGCAGGCCGTATCAAAACGCCCTTAGGGTGTTTCGATACGCCTTGACTTAGTCAACAGGTCAGGGTCAACCCGAGGATACCGTTTCGAAAGAGGGGTGACCCGTATTGAAACGACCCCAACGGTTAACTTCTCGTGGTCAACGAGATTTGACCGTTTCGAAACATCAAAGACCCATTTCGGATCGCCTTTATCTCGTCAATTTCTCAAAATTCCAGTAGCAAAAACGTACCGAAACAGCGCCTATCCGTTTCGAAACGCCTGGCCAAACAAAAAGGGACCGTATCGAAACAGGGTGGCCCATTTCAAAACGCCCCCTGTCTGCAGACTCGTTTTGGCTGTTTTAAGGCACAAGGGTGCCCCAAAACACCACCAAAACCTCCAACAACACACTAACAATTAATCCTAAGGCAAACCAACTTATAAGCATGATTTAACATCAATAAAACGAGACCAAACACCAAGGCATAACATTTCAAGTCATGCATTCATACAACTCATTTAAGGAGTTAAGCATTCACAAGGCCAACACTTAGACAAATACAAGATAGCAATATACTAACAAGGTTTCAAGCAAGGCATACATCCCAAGCCAAAATAGCAAGCACATACGAGGAGTCTAACATGCTCCTAAGCAACATCAACCACAACATAATCCAAAACATCATAATACGATTACATGTCTAATTGCTTGACCATTACACCCTAATTTAAAAGTTCATACTTGGTAGCTAAACAAGCACCACAATCACACTTGGAGGCCCCCTTCTTGCTCCTAGCAACCCACGAACTAAGGATCTGCATTGTCAAACAAAGAGAGAGCGTAAGCAATAAAGCTTAGTGAGGGTAAGCTCTTTAAAAACAAACCTCGACAATGCAGGGTCCGAGCACGATCTTAGCCAAGGCAAAAATACATAATTACCAAGAATCCTCAAGAGCCACAAGTTAAGATGCATGAACAATATCCAAATAAACGTCATGCTCATAAGCTCTATTCCACAACACATGTAGTCACATATAAACATCCAAATAATGATCATAATTCACAACACATTGATACACATATCAATTAATATTGGCACCTAGCTATGACCCGAATACGCGGATAAACACGTTGGAACTCACATCCAACAACCACTTTACCTCACGGTGGGATTACACTCATCACCGGTCTCGCGGAGGGGATTCCACTCATCCTCACGCCCCGTCGATGGGATTCCACTCATCATCGACTAATATAAATACAATTTCCAGGCGTACCCGTACTCCTCCTTGGTGACTCAACGCCACCAAGGCCACGCACGACTTTTGACTCATGTGTACACACTAACATCCTAATGATCGATCATTTGTACTCAAGCATACTAGTGCCAACATTTAACTCATTCCACAATATTCATTTAAATCAATTCCGTGCTTAGCACGTACTCACCATGATCACAATCATGAACCATTACCATGCATGCCTTAAGCATCACAAATCATGCCTCAACTCACATGTATAACACAATATACATAAGCAATCATATCACAAGTCATACGAGGCATAAACATCCATATATATAAGTTCATCCAAAGGCTCTAGATCAAGTTTAGGATTAGGCTACCACCCTAATCCTAACTCTAGGTGGGTCTACCAAGCCCAACCTAGTACACATACTCGAACCAATCATTTAAAAACCACGTAAAATGTTTAACCACTCACCTAAGCTTCCAAGTTCCAAGCCAAGCAAGCAACCACTCTCACAATCCCAAATTTCTTCCCGAAGCTTCTCCAACACAAGTTCTCGCTTCTAAACAACCTCAAACACAATTCAAACAATCCCAAATCAGCCCAACATCAAAAGACCAACCCGGAACACAATTCAATAACAATTTACAATGTTGCAAGCTATGAACAAATCCCATTTTTAGCAAACTCGGGCAGCCTCAAAACCATCTCCAAAATCCATGTTTCCAGCACCCATTGCACCCACAAACGATCCCAAATCAATCCCTAACCATAGTACTATCAATAGCCTATCAAATTCCACCTAAAACAACCCCCAAAACTCACCCAAAAACCCCATTTTTACCCAATTTCGGGAATTGCTCAAAATTATTCAAAATTCACATATGTTGTACCATTTGGCTCATATATTCCATAACTAATCATAATAAATCAAAATATTAAGTTTAGCTACACAAAGACACCATTTTTAATCAAATCTTTTGAAAATCCCAATTTCAAAACTTCAATGAAAATGAAAACAAATGGTACTTTTAAAGAGAGGGAGTTGAGGAGAAGTCAAAAACGTTGTTACCTTTCAAAAAGGAGCTGAAATGGATAAGCTTTTTGATGGAATAGTGATGAAGGGAAGAGAGCTCTTGTTTCACGTTGGAAATGGGTGAGGAAGAGAGTGAATAGTGTTTATTTGTGAAAAGCGGGATTTAAATTGAAAAATGGGCAAATTACCAAAAGGCCATTAATGATTCGAAATTGTAACCAAGCATCGTCCATTGGTTCTATACTTGATTCGTAACTAGAAAGTTTTTCTGGACCCTTTCTAATCGGGGCTAAAACTCCAGAAATTAGAAATGGCAAAATAGGAATAGCACTTGATATTATTAGAAATGCCCATGGCTATCCCCTTATTCTTTAAAAGCTCTTCAACTTGCAATTTAATCAATTTGGTCCCATTTCAAACATTTATTTTTGAAACCTGAAACATAAGGGGTTATTTTAATTATAAACCTGAGCCCAAATAATATTAAAATATTATTTTCACCTAACCCCTTAAACCCGGGTGTTACAGACGGCGGAAGGAAGCCTGACAAATGGCCTGTGCGTCACGACCTGGGGCTGGATCGAGCTAGGTTCTATTCTCCAAATTCCCGAATAGATAGGAAGGATTCCATTCTCATTACGCCCGAACGGATAGGCGTATTCTATTCTTTAGATGCCAGAATAGATTAGTAGGGTTCTATTCTGCAAATACTCGAATAGATGAGCACGATTCCATTCTCTTTACGCCCGAACTGATAGGCGGATTCTATTCTCCAAATGCCCGAATAGATGAGCATGATTCTATTCTCCAAATGCCCGAATAGATGAGTAGGGTTCTATTCTCCATGTGCCCGAACGGATAGATTGATTCTATTCTCCAAGCGCCCGAATAGATGAGCAGGGTTCTTTTGAAAAATTTCATCCTCCTTATGCTTGGATGAATAAGCAAACTTCATTCGAAAATATCTTCCATGTACCTGAAAAGCAAAATTCAATATGCGATGCAATTATGATGTGCATACCCTTAGGGATGCATAAAACATGAATGCATGTCAAGATTTTTCTTCTCTCTTTTTAAAACTTCTTTTGCTTGGACTATTTTCTCAATTATGCTGGTCATCGATTCCGACCCAACCAACATGTGTTTCCTTCAAGCTTTGCGCAAGTAAGAAAGCCAGCTTCACTTCGTCTTTCAATTCTAACTAGCTTTACCAATTCCATCTACCATCCCTCGAGAGAAATCCTCCACAGTTGCCTATTTTTATTAGGAGGAATTTGGAGTTCACCGAAACGTCACAAGGCCACATCATGGGTCTAGCACCATAAACACTTTTGGTTTTTCTCTTCATTTGAAAACGTTTCTGATCTTTTTGCATAATCAATCTTGCACTCTTGACTAGATAGACTGACTTTATCCTTTCGTCTCACTCTTTGATTCTTTGGAAACATTTGATCCATGCATGCCATCATTGGTTAATATATCAGTATTCAGAGACTAGCTTTTTCTAGAGCATGATTGAGAATCCTTAAGTCAAGTTTTGATATTTCCAATGTCTGTAAAATTATTCTCATTATCATGTAAGAAAGAATGGTGATCAGGAAACACCCCTATATTATTTAGGCACCGAGACACTTGTAAGGCTTTTATAGAATCTTCACTTTTTCTTCCCATTTGGGTTCATTTGCTTTGAAAATTTTGCAGCGAGCCTTATTTCCACTTCGAAAGTTTTCATATTGACGTCACATGCCCAAGCTATAATCTTAATCATGAAACACCTAATAGTCCTTGTACTTTTCAAAACTTTCTCAAAGTAATGCTAAAAAAATCTTTTGTATATCTAAATGATTGTCAAACCCATTAATTCTCATTTCAAAACAAGATGCCAAATAATAATAGGGAAGAAAACAATAAAGAGAAGAAAAAAAGGTCCATGAAACAAAATTTATTAATGTTGTGGCAAACACAAGAAAGTTTATAAGAAAGGAAAGGTAAACAAGTATTCAGATATCGACAGTCCAAACTTCTCCCATCAAACGCCAGAAGAAATCTTGAATGCCACCCTCATTGAGAAGTCTTGGTGTACGATGCATAAAGCTGTGAATCCCTGAAAACTATCTTGCAAATTACTTGAGCCGCCCTTTACGGGTTTTCAACTCAGATCCTTCTTTGGTTTCAAAATGCCCTTTGCGGGTTTTCATTTTGAACCCTCTTTTTTTCTTTTTTTCTTTTTCTTCAAGCATAATACCTCATAATAGAATTCGAGTTTACCGGGTTTTGAAACTCATCTCGATCCATCTCAGGCAAGATCAATGCTCCGCCTGAAAAAACCTTTGTCACAATGTATCACCCTTCCCAATTGGGCACCCATTTTCCTCGGGGATCGTTTTGGATTGGTAGCTTCTTCTTTAATACCAGATCACCTTCTTGGAATTCCCTAGGGTGAACTTTCTTTTCATGAGCCCTTTTCATTCTTCTTTGGTACATTTGACCATGACATAAGGCTTTCAACCTCTTTTCTTCAATTAAGTTCAATTGGTCATACCTTGCCTGAACCCATCCAGCTTTTGTAACCCTCTTAGCCTGGTCTAGTCACAAGATCGAACCAAGTGAGCTATATGGGGAAAACCAAAGAAAAACTTACTAAGATTTCCCTTCGATCAGCAACCCTTAATTAATTTATTTTATCTTTTCTAAGGGCTTCATTATTAACCTATATATTTATGGAAGCAGCGGTTAAAACCTCGCCTCAATCGAACATCGATTCGAGGTCTAATTGGCCTTTACAGTGATTAGGAACTAAAAGGCAAAGAAACAGAACTTGAAAACATTCCATAACTAACACAACAGACACCCATTTCGGAACAGACCAAGCATATTTCGGAACTACCACTTACAGTAGCAAAACGTACCGAAACAGGTCTCACCTGTTTCGAGACCAACATACCTGGAATGATTCCCCTACCTCAGATAATACAGAAGCGTATCGAAACGACCCTGTGTTTCGACATAGGCTTGAAAATGGCCTTGGGGTCTCGGAACGACCCTTATGTGTTTCGAAGCATTTAGGCCAAATATGCATACCGTATCGAAACGGTAGCAGCTGTTTTGAAACACATACTAGAAAAAGACTCACTGCAACATATTTGGTCACTCAAACAAGATTCAAACAACATCAAAAGCAAGCAATCTATAGGCAAAGGATCCTAGCACAACTATCCAAAAAGCATTAGATCACATATGGAAAACTTTAAGCATTCAACATAAGAAAGCATTCACATAAACGGCCAAACTTAAAATCAAACCATAAATCAACATACAAAGGTCATTTACAGGACTAAAAATGCATCTCAAGCATGTCTCAACACATGGAGTCTCAAAATAAAACCTCCCAAAGGCATAAAGGTCCTATCCCATTGCTAACATACTATTACTTGATGCAAAAATCATACTTGAGCAAAAGATAAACTCTTGGACACCTCCTTTGCTTCTTTGCTGCTCTGAATGGCCTATGGATCTGCATTGTTGGAAAAGAAAGAGCATAAGCAAGATTGCTTAGTGAGCGGTGCTCAAAACAACAACAACAACAATGTGTTTTTTAAACTATTTTGCTTGCTTTTGAAAACAAAGCCATTTCTCAAATCATTTCATCAAAGCAAAATCCTAACACATCATGCCCATTTCGAGCTAATGCTTGAAACACAAATCAAGGCATAATAACCACTTTCCATAACCACATGAATCATTTAAATTCAATTGATTCATAACATCAACAACACAATATAAGCATAATGAGCAAATTAAATATCATGAGTATATTGACATCTTTAGCACTTTTACTCGGATATACGGATAAATTCCCAGTGTAATGCCCATCACCGTGCTCAAGACCACTAGACAACTTCTTGTGGAATGCCCATCATCGTACTCACACGTCTAGTAAATATAAACTTCCAGTGGAATGCCCATCACCGTACTCCTCCTTAGTGGAATCTAACATCACTAAGGGTACGCACGACTTTTACCATTATAGTGCACTCTCATCTTATTGGTCGACCAATTATATCCGGTAATAAAATCTCATCAAGTGTCAATATACCCATCAAGGCCAACACTTACCCACTGTTTTACAAGGCCGCAAGCACAACATTTCTCATCCCATATATATAACACATTTCTATGCATAGCATGTACTCAACCACACTTACCTCATTAAAATCACCATTTAACATATGGGATCCCATGGGAAAACATTTAAATAGATCAAAATGCATGAAAACAATAGGATTTAATGTAAACAACATAGCATGGACATGATCAACAAAATAAAGGCAAACTAGCCGAAAACAAAGGCGAAAACAACAAAACTTACTCTTGAACTTAGATTGGCCTTTCAAGCTCTAGCTAAACCCCAAAATCTTATCCTTAACCACGTTAAGGCTTTATAAAACAGTTCCACTCACCAGCAATACACAAATGCTAGCCGAACACCCAATTCAAGCTTCTGGTTCGTCCAATATCGCGTTCGAAGTTCCCAAATCAGTTTCCTCTAGTTCTAATCAATTCAAAACAGAGCATTATAGTGATTCAAGCCCTTAAACTTTTTGCAACTCAAAACCCATCATCTAGCAACAATCGCCCAATGATTCATATCTGAAATCAACCGAAAACATCAATAAATCAACTCTAATCAAACTCCAGCTTAAACCCAACAAGATTATCATCAAAATCACATCTATTAACAACTAAAAATATCAACCCAAAGGCAAGAAACCATCAGTTACTGATTTCCCACAAAACCAAGCCAAAATCTCAAGAATTTCAACCTTAAACACTATCAACTCAACTAGTTTCGGGTTTTACATTATCAAACCATCATTTCAACTTTATCTAACATCAAAAACACATTTAATAACATCCACAAACCCAGCAAAACATAACCCACACGAAAATCTCACAAATCCACATTAAATAGCTTGATTATGCACATTTCCATCAAACCCAATATAAAATCTTTAAATAAACACTATAAAAAATCAAGAACGTGGTAATTTCAATAAAGAACTTACATTAGAGGAGAAAAATGTAGCTCACCTCTAATGGTTGATTTTACCCTTTTTCAATTGAAAAACATTGAGAAAACTAAAGGAAAATAATTGGGTTTTAGAGAGAAATCATTAGAAACAAGGTTGATGATGAGAAATCAATGTAAATAAGAATTTAACTTTGAAATCTTTAGTAAAGAAGGATGTTTGGATGAAGGCACTTTGAAAGAAAATGTGGAGAGAAATGTTACGTAAATTTTCTTGTAAAGATGATAACCTTTCAAATATATTTTATTATATTTAAAAATACTTTTTAAAACATTTTAAAAACCAAAATATTTAGAGGAAAAGTTTGATATTAGACTTGGCTAAATAGCTCCTTAAAGATTCAACATTTTGATTCTTTTACAAACTAGTCACCAAAACAGTTTTGAAACTTTACATTTTAGCCACTAGACTAAACTGTCCACTCTCCAAAAATAATTTTCCAAAATTGTTTCCACCAAAAATAATATATATATATATATATATATATATGTGTGTGGGGGGGGGGGTGTGGGTGAATAATGTTTTAAAACTAATTTTCCATAATTTAAATCCTTCTAAAAACATTTTATTTAAAATAAATCCCGAAACTAGTCTAAACCGGTAAAATTAACTCGAATGGACCTTCAACCAAATCCGATTAACTTCTGGACCCTAAACTCAGGGCGTTACAAATCTCCCCCACTTACAAAATTCCGTCCTCAAAATTTACCTGATGGAAAGAGATACGAAAATTGCTTGCTCATGTCATCCTGTCTCTCCCAAGTGCCTTCTTCCACACCTCGTTGTCGCCACTTAACCTTGACCAGCTCAATGGTTCTACCATGCAACACTTTGTTGTCTGAAGTTAAGATCTCAATTGGTTCTTCATCATAAGTCAAATCTGAATTTAATTCAATCTCTTCAACAGGCATAATATGTGACGGATCTGATCTCTACCTTCGAAGCATCGAAACATGGAATACATCATGAATCTTCTCTAATTCGGATGGAAATCTCAATCTATAAGCAACGAGACCAACTCATTCAATTATCTCATAAGAACTAATGAATCGCGGACTCAACTTACCTTTCCTCCCAAATCTCATCACCTTCTTCCAAGGCAAAACTTTCAAAAATACTGTCGCCCACAATATGCTCTATCTCCCAACGTTTTAAATCTGCATACAACTTTTGTTGATCCATAGCTGCCTTCAAACGATCACATATCAACTTCACTTTCTCGGTAGTACCATTAAGCATATCTAGCAATGATATTAACTTATGTCCCGCTCCGGCCCAACAAACAGGTGTTCTACATTTTCTGCAATACAAAGCTTCATAAGGTGCCATCTGAATACTTGCTTTGTAGCTATTGTTATAGGAAAACTCTACTAACGGTAGATGCTTATCCCATGAACCCTGATAATCAATAATGCAAGATCTCAACAAGTTCTCCAAAACTTGTATGACTCTTTCTGGCTGACCATCGGTCTGAGGATGATAAGAAGTGCTGAAATTCAAACGAGTACCCAAGGCACTATGCAAACTCTCCCAAAATATAGCCGTGAACCTCATATCTCTATCTGACACAATCGATTTAGATACACCATGCAATCTCACAATCTCACTGATATACAAATCAGCCAACTTATCTAATGTGTAAGTAGTATGAACAGCCAAGAAATGTGCACATTTTGTAAGACGATCAACAATTACCCAAATAGAATTTTTCTTAGAAGGTGTCAAAGGCAAACCTGATACAAAATTCATAGTAATTCTCTCCCACTTCCACTCAGGAATTCTCAACGGTTGTAACAACCCAAAAGGAAACTGATGTACGACCTTAACACACTAGCAAACCATACACTTGCTCACAAATTCAGCAACATTTTTCTTCAAGCCAACCCAGTAGTACTCATCTTTCAGACTGCGATACATCTTTGTACTCCCCAGATGCATGGCGAACGAACTATTATGAGCATCGGTCAGAATGGTGCGCCTCAAATCAACAACATTTGGTACAAAAATCTTACCTTTGAAGCATAGAACACCATCATCACTATAGCAGAAATCCGACGGTTTACCTTCCGCTATGTCTTGTACATGTGGTACCAATGTTCCATCTTGCAACTGCTTTTCTTTAATCAACTGAACCAACGAAGGTTTAATTTTCAATTCCGCCACAAGACCACCATCATGTGACAAGCTTAGCCTAGCAAAAATTGCTCGCAACTCAACTGCCACTTTCCTACACAAAGCATCGGCCACTACATTGGCTTTACCCGGATGGTACTCAATCGAAAGATCCTAATCTTTAAGCAATTCTACCCATATACGTTGTCTAAGGTTCAACTCCTTTTGTGTCATCAGATATTTCAAACTCTTATGATCCTTATATACTGTACATTTTTCACCATAGAGATAATGTCTCCAAACCTTCAAGACAAACACCACTACAGCCAACTCTATGTCATGTGTAGGATAATTTCGCTCACGAACCATCAACTGCCTAGATGCATAAGCTACTACTCTTCCTTCTTGCGTTAGCACACAACCTAAGCCAACGTAAGACATGTCACTATAGATTACATACTCCTTCCCTGTCACAAGCTGAACCAAAACAGGAGCTTCCGTTAAAGCTTCTTTCAATTTCACAAAGGCTTGTTGTCTCGCTTATGTCCACTCAAAACGAACATCCTTTTGCAACAGTTTTGTCAAAGGAGCAACAACTTTAGTGAATCCATCTACAAAACGTCAGTAGTAACCTACCATGCCCAAGAAACTACGAATTTTTGTCACTGACTTCGGTTGTTTCCAACTCACAACTGCCTCAACCTTTTTGGGATCCACTCTGATTCCTTTGGATGACACTACATACCCTAAGAATACTACTTTCCTAATCCAAAATTCACACTTGCTCAGCTTAGCATATAGTCGATTATCTAACAAAGTTTGTAACACCATACGCAGACCCTTATCGTGGTCCTCTTCGGTACGGGAATAGATCAAAATATCATCAATAAACACTACTACGAACTGATCCAAAAATTCATGAAACATTATATTCATCATATCCATAAAGGTAGTTGGTGCGTTAGTGTAAAGTGCTCATTAGTCCTATATTTTATGTGCATTCCATCTCATATTATTATTGTTCTTAAGTACATTTTAGGCATATTTAGGTGTATGCATGCATTATTTACAATATTCTTTTCTTTACCATGTTTATATTGAATATCTTTAATTTGGTGAGAAAATGTACTATTTTAGTTTAGTTTTAGTTTCAATACTAGAAGCTGGTAGAAGGAGAGAGGAGCTGAGGAGCTAATGTTGAGGCAGCAAGCCAAGAAGTTGTACTAAAGCAGCTCAACACAGATAGAAGTGCTGCCGAGTAGCTGCCGCCGCCATACCTGCCGCCCAGGGCAGCAACCTAAGGAATTGGTGAATTAGAGTGTGATTGATATAGCACAATTTTCTGAGTCCAATGAGCCCATCCATGCAATTTATTGATGCCGGAAACAGCGGGCAGAGCCGCCAAAGGAAAAGATTGAGGCTTGCTTGCGGTACAAGGCAACGACAAAAGGAGTCCAACTTCAAGACAAAGAAGTCAGAATTTAAAGGATGCATTCAATGCTAAAGCTACTTTATCATGAAGAAGACTTATACTCCAAGGAGGACTTAACCTAGGCCGTGCCCTATATATACTCGGCCTTACCTTGTATTTTGGGGGTGAACACCACATAGTTAGCATATTTTAGTTTCTTTTGTGTTTTCTTGTCGCCATTATGTTCTAAATTCTCTAGGGTTTGGGTTATGTTGTAAAGTAGTTGTAAGAACGGTTATTTAGGTTCAAGTTTGTTTTTGCAATAAATTCAAGGTTTGCATATTTCATGTTCTTCATTGTTTTCAATTGAGTTCGAAAGATCAATTGGGAGCAATCCATTTGTTTGGTATCGAGAGAGTCAAACTCACGAAAGAAGTAAGCAAGATCTCATCAATACCAAGTGTTGATCAATCCATCCTAGACATAGGTTAGGGTTTAAGGCGGCTAAAAAGGAACGAAAAAGGTAGATGTTCATTGTAAGATTCACGCCAACGGGTATCATATGCAGTGGGCAACAACAACATTTTGACTTAGACATATGCGGGATCATTATCGAAGCGTTCTACCGAGCCTTGCAGGACTGTCGACTTTGCCGCCGAGCCAACCGTTCGTTCCACTACCGAGGCAGCGAAAGCGTCGAAGCAGTCAATCTGCCATCTTCCGCCGAGGCAGCAATGTGTGGCAGCGCATAACATCTTAACTTGTTCAACGCAATTTCACACTACTGAGCAACATAACCTGACCCATTCTATCACCCTGATCTTTTCTATCAAATTACTTGTGTTTATTTACTTTTTATTCTTTTATAAACTAAAATTTACTTGTGCATTTAATTTCCCTTGTGCAGGAATTGCAATTCGAATAAGCTGTCTAGTGCATGACCAGAGCAAACCCATTAGGAGAAATCGTTTTCTTTGACGAGATCGAATGAGGAGAAAAAGAACTTAAGAAAGAAGCAAGAGAAGCCCTCGGGAAAGCCAAGGAAGAAGGAAAGGCAAAGGCAGCCATGCATAACGGCCAAGATGACAACCCTGCCAACAATGCCTGTAACGGCAGGGATGGGAAGCAAGATCCACCGCCTAGACAACAACCAACAGTTCCACCCAGGTAGTAATAGTATGTGTGCACCACCAGGGATTATTTGGAGCACGGCTTAAGGGGATTTGACCCAACTGTTGCAGACCCTGAAATCGAAGCAAGTCACTTCGAACTGAAGCCAGTAATATTCAACATGATAAACACACTGGAGCAATTTGGAGGAACTGCCACAAAAGATGCCCGGCAGCACCTGAGGGGACTCTTAGACATATGCAGAGCTTTCAAGATACATGGAGTCCATCAAGATATGCTCAAGCTGAGATTATTTCCCTGTTCACTAAGGGATAGGGCAAAGCAGTGGCTAAAAAATCAACCGGTAGGATCATTCAATACTTGGACGGAGTTGTGCAAGGATTTCCTAGATCGTTTCAGTCCTTCAAATGTCACCGACGGATTGAGAAATGAGATCACAACCTTCCGCCAAAGGGATGACGAACCAATGTATGAAGCTTGGGAGAGGTACCAACAAATGCTAAACAACTGCATGCTTCATGGTTTCCCATCCTGAAATCAAGTGTCGATGTTCTACAACGGAGTAAACCAACCGACACGAATGATTCTCGACGCCTCATCCAATAGAATCATCCTGGATACACCACCTGAGGAGGCACTACAGATTCTAAACAAAATTGCAAAAAATGACTACTAGTTCCCTATAGACCACTGCGGCGGCATAAGGTGGCCAACTGTTATGAATGAAGAAGAAGCCGATAAATCTGTCAATGCCCACCGGGATAAACTGACAGAGCTGGTGATGAATATGGCCAAAGGAAAAACATATGAGGCCAAGGTTGTGGAGCCATTTTATGATGAGTGTGGGGGCAACCACGATTCCTCTGAATGTAGTGAATCTGCCAACATCATGGGAACTTATGAGTGGAACAACAGACCCAATACCAACACATATAACCCAGGCTGGAACACGCATCCAAATTTCTCATAGAGTAACCCAAACACAGCTGCAAATCCAACTCAGCAACCAGGAGGATACCAATAGAACATGTCACGACAGCAACCTCAGTAGTAACGGAATACGAGCAACAATTCACTAGCATCTACCCTACATACTTTTATATCTCAAACTAGTGATTTTATTGTTCGTAGTAATAAATTTATTGATAAGACTAAGTCTTTTATGGACAGGACAGAGATGAGGATGAGCAACCATGAGGTTGCAATAAAGAACTTGGAGACCCAGTTTGGGCAGTTCACGGAGATCATAAGCAACATGACAATGGGTGCATCATCCAATAGCACAGAGCTCACAGCCAAACCCACCTATGAGCAGTGTAAAGCTATAACTACAAGAAGTGGGAGACAATTAGATGAGCCCAGAGTTGAGTAGCCTAAGAAAAAGCAGCTATACCTACCCGCCACAACAATACATGAACAACCCACTGGGGCAGCACAACAAACTGATGCCCAGGCAGATGACAGCAGCTCTGAGATACATGATCCTGAACCACCACAGATTAGATTCCCATGCAAGGAACGCATCCAGGACATCCGTCTACTGCCGCCCTTCCCTCAAAGGCTTAAACAACAAAAACAAGAGCACTAGTTCAAGAAGTTCCAAGATATACTCAAGCAAGTGCACATTAACATCCCACTCGTGGAAGCCATACAAAATATGTTGAATTACGTAAAGTATCTGAAGGATATGGTTTCTAAAAGAAGGAGAATTGGGGAATTCGAGATGATGGCTATCACTGAGAAATGTATGTCAATGATGCATAATAAGGTGTCGCTCAAAAGGACAGACCTAGGCAGCTTCATCATTCCATGTAAGATAGGAAGCAACAATGACATGAGAGCTCTATGTGACCTAGGAGCGAGTATAAATCTGATGCCCAAGGTTGTCTTCAACAAACTAGAAATCGGGCAAGCAAAACCAACCTCCATCATGCTACAGCTTGTTGACCATTCCTTTGTGCAACCGGAGGGAAAAGTTGAAGATGTCTTGATAAGAGTGGGCAACTTCATTTTCCCTGCTGATTTCCTCATCCTGGACTGTGAGGAAGACGAGAACGCCCATATCATTCTTGGGCGACCATTCTTAGCCACGGGCAGAACATTAATAGATGTGGAGAATGGGGAACTCATAATGAGGGTGGATAATCAGAATATAAAGATACATGTCCTACAGCCCATGAAGCCAACCAAGGGAAAAGAACTCTGCCAAGACACACAAGCCTCCAAGGTCAACCTAGAGACAAGTCAAGGCAGCAGCTCCCAGGCCAGCAACCAGAGCAACAAGAACCCCAAGGAGCTGGATAACCCACTTAGACAACAAGCAAAACGCAACCAGCTCTGGAAGTGGTTATGTTTGGGAGATGCACCTCAATGCACTCCCACCATAACTTAAATTTATTTTTAACTTCTTTCTTTTAATGTTTTAGGATTATATTTTAAGTTATTGCAATTTATTTTCCATATTTTTATTTAAGTATTTTTATTTTCAGTTTTTCTTTATTTAGTTTATTTTATATTCAGGATTTAAGAATAAAGAAGCGAGACAAAAGAGACAGCCCAACAAGGAGCCCACCCACCATCCCGCCGAGACAGTTGAGGGTGGCCTAGCGCAGAAACCGCGTAACAGCTAGTTGACTGCCAACGGCTAGCTACCAGCGGATACAAAAGTAACGGGCAAAAAATCCATAACGTGCGCAAAGCAATTTGCCTGTTAGGAAGTTAATGCCGCCACGGCACCTCTCGGGACCCTCTATATAAGACCCACTATTTCATTCACTTTTTCGTTACCTTCATGTCCTTGTTTACCTACTCTTGTGTCCACTGCTCTCTTTCTCAGTCCTTTATTTTTAGTTTCATATTTCAAAAACCGTCTCACACATGGCATCATCATCACAATCCAAAACCACCTTCCAACGATTCTTCTCCAATGAAGACGCAAAGCGGCACATAACTCAGTTTGCTAACTTATCGATATGGGAGGAATATGGGTTCAATTACTCACAGCCGATAGGAGATCTCAGCCTTTAGCCCACCCTATTTGAGAAAATCCACAGCAAGGATTGGGAAATCTTCACAAAACAGCCAGAGGTGGCCAACATTATGCTCGTACGAGAATTTTAAGCCCACCACCCCGCCCAGAGCATCCCTTTGTTTTTTTTCGCTGAGAGCATGTCAAGCTAAATGTCGACGTGATCAACAGTTTCTACGGATTAGAGATGGGAGAGAATCGTCACAAAGAATGGAGGCAGTTGTAGAGCGTTTGGGTGTTCTCTATTTATGAGCGCAAGTGCACACTCTTGTCAAGTTATAGTATAAAAGATATCGTCTCCCACAGGGATTGGAACGGCTCTTATGAATGTTTTCCTGCACAAGTATTTAGTAAATACACAATTAAATCTCTAAATGTGGAAATATAAAAACACAAGTAAAATAAAGATAGTGGTGATAGGGAGAGATAAGGTCGATAGATCGAATAAGGTAATTGTAGCTCAGTAGTGTGTAGACTGCATTGTAAAGCCTAAATGTGTTTTACGTTGTCGCGATCTGCTGCATCGGCGGGTAACGGCAAACGGCAGCTACGACCCTGTCACGGACTGCAGCGGGTCTCTGCCCCTGCAACTTTCGCTGTCTCGGCAGGTGGAATGGAAATAAGTCATGGTGGCAAGTCTGGCAGATACTCCAAGTTCGGCAGAGAAATTCTGAAGTGATCCTCCCAATGTCTAGGTAAGGATTCTGTCACCACGTGATGTAGGCAATACCTAGCAATCTCAGCGTAAACCTAACACAAGCAGTCGATGTTTGGTTGCTCCTTTTAGCCGCTGAAATTCTAACTTATGTCTAAGCCGAATTAGTCAACACCTCAACATGATAAGACCGTGCTTAATCCTTTTGTGAGTCTTTCACTCTCGTGCCAGACAAATGGATTTCTTCAATTGGACTTTTGGAACTAACTGAAGAAATGAAGAACATGAATTAAGCAAACTAGAGAATATTTTATTGAAAACACACTTAAGTTGTTACAACTGTTTCTCACAACTACTTTACATACAAAAACCTAAACCCTAGGAGTGTTGGGTTGTGACCTCCAACACCTCCCATCTATCTAGGTACCTCTCCGCTATACATCCATTTATCTGCGCGTCTAAAACATAAACATACGCATCCGCATGCCCCTTATACCCTCACATACATTGGATATATATATATATAGGGCTCATGGCCTAAGTTTGAGTCCTCCTTGAAGTAGAAGTCCTTAAAGTAGCTTTACATTAAATGCTGACTTCTTTTTAACTTGAATGTGGGCTCTTTGGACGTTGCCTTCTCCCGCAAGTAAGGATAAGTACTCTTACTTATCAATCTTGGATCAGCTCTTACGACCGCTACAGGCTTCAAAAAATTGCAAGACTGGGCTCATCGGGCTCAGGGAATTGCCCTCTTTCAATCACGACCCATCTTGACTAAGTCGGTTTAACTCCTGCCTGGGCGGCACTCGGCGGTAGTGCTGCTACGGTGGCATCCTTGGCGGCACTTGGAACTACTTCAGTACAGCTCTTTTTTGCTCCCAGCTTTCCAATCCTCCCATGTCTTCTTCTCCTCTACACAGCTGCAGCACCTGGCAATAAAAACTAAACTAAAACAGTATCTTTTCTTAACCAAACACAAAATATTCAATGAAAGCATGGTAAAAGAGAAAATATTGCTATTATGCATGCAATGAATCTAAATATGCCTAAATGAGCTTAAGAATTGCAATAATAAGGGCAGGAATGTGTACAAAATATAGAAGTCGTGGATACTCTACAACCGTCACTGACGACTATGATAGAATGAAGGCACGGTTGTGCGAACCCAACACATCGTGGTTGGTAGGCAAACAAGGCGGCTCAGTGTAATGCCACTGATTGTTACCCGAGCTGATGTTATGAAACACATTCATAAAACGGTATTTGTTGCCCACCTGTCATAATTCAACAGTGGATTGATCGCGTCTCGCGCTCATTCACTTCATCATGACAAATCGGCCAATAAACATTGGGGACATAATCTGCAAAGAAATCCATAGTTCCTACCGGAAATCCAAGGGCCGACTATACTTCCCCTCTCTCATCACGGGTTTGTGTGCCAATTTCAATGTCCCAACCAACCCAAACGACGTGATGACCACTGCAAAGAAAGGTTGGACAAGGAAAATTCAGCTTTAGATGATGCAGGCCCAAAGACAGAACAGATAACTCCGAGCCAGCCATCAGCCGCTTAGACATCCACTCTGACAGCACAAGGCAGTACTGAAGCTGCCCAAAATAATGAAGTCATTACATTGCTCCGCACTCTTATCGACAGCAACAAGAGGATCGAGCAGCAGCAGTTGACTTTCATGAAGTATGTGGGGGAAGTCCAAGAGGCCTTTTTGGCCTATCTTTTGCAAAAATTTCCCAACGATGCCCCAAATTTGCCCAGATTCACTAACGAATTGGCCGCTGCAGTTGAACACAAAGAGACTACACCACCAGAAGCAGTTGCCTGCCACGTCGCCTTCCGTCGCCAGATGTTATCTCCGACGCACCATCCGTCCTACTCTACCACCTCCGCTTCTAACACGATGGTCGACACTCTCGAGAGGCATCAACAACATTTCTCTCCAGCCTGTACAGCAGAAACAGTGATAGATACCTCCGAGTCCAACGATGCAGAGCAACAGACGACAGCAATAGCGCCACCCATGGCAATAGAGGATCCACCAGCGGAACCCATGGCAGAGCCAACCAGAAAGAGAAAGCGGCACATAATCTCAGCCGAGCAGAGGAAGAGGAGTCAGAATCTGAACCAGAACAAATTAAAGCTCTTCGTCCCACTCCCAAGAGAGTCCAGCTGCCACTGACAACAAAGATATCACATGCCAAGTATGTCGCTCGGGCATCTGTCAACTGTCGCCTTGTTATCCAGTCTCCATCTTCCTTCTCTACCGCAAAGACTCCAACCTCTTTCCAGTCCTCTACCAACTTCTAGCGTTATTTCTTTTCTTTTCTTTTATTGCTTATCTTTATTTTTTAATTACCTTGCTTGTAATATTTTCTTATTTTTGTTTTTTTTATTTTTCTCTTGTATTTTATTTTGTGCATTGAGGGCAATGTCCGTCTCGAGTTTGGGGGGATTAACACTCATTTTTTAGGCATAACTAGTGCATATAGGTTGCATAATGTACTTGCCTCTAAAAATTAATCAAAAGAAAATTTTTGTTAGAACTTGTGCCTATGATAGGATAGCCGACTTTAAGTTTTTTGCACCATAAGAAAAAAGAACTTAATTTTGAGAAAAGCATGAAGTAAACTTAGAATTTTTCTATTAATGCCAAAAATTAAAAACACTATTGTTACTTGCTGAATTTGATTGAATTTTTTATGAACATTGCCTGCTTGAATTATTTGTAAAATTCTAACATGGTTGCAGGAAGCTGTCACGGCAGGCAACAAACAAAAAAGAAAAGCATTGCCACTGCAGGAAAGAAAAATATTTATGATGTCTTTCCCTAGAGGTGCCCGAAACCGGCACTAGGAAGAATCATGTGCAAGGACACTCTACTGCTATCAAAGTCCACGAATCTGAAAATTCTTGAAGTGACGAAAAAATTAGCATGATTGAATGAAAGTCTTCATGGGATGACTCTACTCAATGGGTTCGGGGTTTTGTAGCTTTCTCCAATCTTAATTTTAGACCTAGAAGAGTAGTTGTGAAGAGTTGAAGCCCTTATTGTCATGATTATAAATTGTGCTTAAATATGCTGCCTCGGCAGCAACCTTACATTACCATAACAACATCCTTGTTTACTTAGAATATTCTTCAGATTCAGCCTATACACAGTTTCTGCACACACTGCACTGGCATTGTAGTTGAAACGCCCTGGTTTTGGGCCTAGTTGTTTTAGACATCGAATCGGGTTAAGTGAACTGGTTGGAAACAATTCGAATCGTATTAGGTGGTTCAAGGAAATCAAGGTTCGGGATAGGATAAAATATGACAAAATTGCTAAAATCCTCTAAAATTATGTTTAAGAGGTTGGTCAAATCAATTTTACAAAATGAGTTTTGGAAGTGGTACATTTTTATAGTGACCAAAATGTAAAGTTTGAAACTGTGGAAAATGCAATTTTCAAAAGGAGAGTCAAAATATTAGAATCTTTAGGGAGCTTTTGTGCAATTACACATTTTCTTATTTTGACATGTGTTTTAAATGAATTTTAAGTAATTGCTTAAAAAGGGGATTTTATTAAATAAAATCATTAAATTGGAAGTTTCATTTACGTAACTAACTTTTCTCTTCTCATTTTCAGCAAAACACGTTTCTAAAACCTTTTCTCCAGATTTCTTTTCTCCCAAACACTCTCTACTTGATTTCCTATCCATTTCAAAGAATTCACTTAAATTTCTTCAAGATTTATGAAGGAAAAACTTGTCAAACATTAAGGAAAGCAAGGATTTGAGGTAAATCTCGTTCTCAACCTCTAATCAAGGTTCTTTAATGAAATTCCCAAGATTATTGACTCTCAATTGTTGTTTTTAACTGAGATTTGATTATAGTTTTGATTTAAGATCAAAATCTTGCAAAACTAAGGTGTAATTCTTGATTTTCGAAGTGTTAATGTTAAGATCTGTTTATGATGGTTTATAATTGAGTTTTGAGTTAATTATTATGTTGAAAAAGAGTTTTGATGATATAGATCCTGAAATCCTTGAGATCCTTGATTTTTATGATGGTTTAGTTGTGTTTTTTGAAGTGATTTGATGGTTATGTGTTTGCTGGAGATATAACGAAGGTTTTAGGTTGTTTTTAGATGTGAATTGGGCAATCTAAATGATTGGAATTGTTGATTGTTGGCTGGGCTTGGTTTAGGAAACAATCGAATGAGTTTTTGGTTGTTTCGGATGGGTAAATTGATGTCGTGTTGTTGGGCAACGAGTTTGTGTTTAGCTGCTGGAGTTAGAATGCATTTTGATGCATTGAATCTCTATTTTTGATGCTCTAAAGCAAGGGATATTGATCCGGAAGCTAGCGAAGTGATTTTGGAAGCTTCAGACGAGTGATCTTCGCGTCGGCAAGCGAAGTTTCGCGTATCGATGAGTGGAAAAGAGTTTTCCAGCTTTGAAACGTTTTGAACGTGGTTTTGGGAGCTTAGTGTAAGTTTGAAACACTTAGCTAAATTCAAGAGTAAGTAAATCGAAAGTTTCTCTCGGATTGTGCTATGTTTTGGTTTAAAATGCACTTGATTTAAATGTGGTTTGATTACTGTTTTAAAGCATGCTTAGAGCAATGTTGTTGCTGGTTTTAAATGCCATTTTTTAAGGATGCACATGGTAAGTGATCCTTGTGTTTATGCGATTTAATAATTTATTTTAAGCATGTTTTTGCTTGTGGAAAAATGGAATTGTGGATTATGCTTTGATAAAACAGTGAAATGTTGTTGAATAATGATTATATTTTGCAAGTGATGGTGAATGGTTTTGGTTACTTTAATCGGATATAGTTAGTCGGCTATAGGATTGGGTGCACTGTGAATTAAGTCACCTTGGATGTCGAGGGGTTGAGATTGTACCGTACACTCCATCCAAGTACCCTAGTGATTGAGGAATTGACGTCACCACGATGGAGGATGGCTCTCGTGGGTGGACTTGGTTAAGTGTCACGACGGTGGAGGATTTCTCTCATGTGTGAGCTTGGTTAAGGTGATTACAATGGTTGAGTTAGCTTCCATGTGTAAGCCTTGTTTTGTGTCCCGGCTCTCGCTAGTGGGTTATATAACTACCGATGAGTGATGTTGAGGGTTGGGATTGTACCGTTAAACTCCATCACGGGTGTTGAGGGGTTGTGATTATACCGTTAAACTCCACCACGGGTGTCACAACGGTTGATGGTCTAATCCTGTGTGTGAGCCTTGAGTGTCCGGTAGGGTGTATGAAGCGTGTGGGACAACGCTTGTAATCCGCGTATCCGATTGTGTTGAATTGTGTGGTGTTTTGGATATTGCTTTTGTCATTGATCACTAGCGAGCCAATATAATGATGATGTTATAATGAGTTAATGATGAAAGCTTAATTTGAGAAAGCATGTGATGCTTGAGACTTATGCTATAATGCATGTGATGCTTGGTTTAAGCATGAGCAAAGGTTTTTGTTGTTGTAATTAATGATTCTTTGAGCATGTGGATTTGAAAGAGGAAATGTGTTTAAAAGTGCATGTTTTAAAGGAAGGCATGTGTTTACAAAGAATGATGATTTGGTTTTTAAAATGCATTGATGGATGTTTTGGATTTATAGCGGTCCTCACTAAGCTTTATGCTTACGCTCATTTGTTCCATCAATACAGAGAATTAAGCATCTTTGGCAACAAGAAAGCAAGGGGTATTCAAGTGTTTTGACTAAGCAAAGTATGTGATTACTTTAGTGTAATAAGAGGCAATGGGAGGGATTTCCACTCATGAGTTGTTTGGTGTTATGAGACACCTTGAGCATGTTTAGTTTGAGTTTTGAGACTTGTAATTGGTCTCTAATTGGTTTATGGTTTGCTATTTGGTATTTTGGACATGTTTTGGTTATGTGTGCAAGCATGCCCATATTGCTTACAATCTTCATGAATTGTCGTGTCTATTGCTTATCTATGGTTGTGTATTGATGCTTATATGTTGGAAATGTTTGTTATAACTTGTATAGATGATTTGGGTGTGCTTAGATGATGTTAAATGTTTATTTGTGGTTGTTGGATGTGCATTTCTGGTACGAGTATCGATACTCGGGCTTGGGTATCGATACTCGAAGGCATAAATCAGGCACATCAACACAGGGGTATCAATACGAATTGCACGCGTATCGATACGCTCGTGCTAACTTTGGAGGGCGTATCGATACGCAAGGAAGCGTACTGATACCCTTTTCCAAACTTTGGCTATTGCCTTCCCGCATATCGATACAGGCCCTAGGTGTACCGATGTCGGACCGTTAATTTCTGTTAAAAGTATCTTTTAAAGCTATGAAATGTTGCATATTGGTCCTGGAATGTTGTATGTGCAATTGGGTGAGTTTGGATGATCCGTTTGTGATAAAAAAAAATTACATGGAAGCATGTTACATGTCTAATTAAGGATTGGTGATTTAAAAATTGGATTAATCCCTCTAATTTTCAGAAACTATAGTTTAGTCACTAAATGTTTAATTTAAGCAATTGAACCCCTAATCGAACTCCGTTTGCTACGTCGTTTCTTTTCAAGTGTTTAGTTTAATGCATAGGATGTTAAGGTGCATTTAGAGAAGATAAAAAGAAAAAAGGGTCGTTAATCGAAGTCGGCTTAAACGAGTTGGCTTCAGTTTTCTCTGTGTAATCTTCTTAGTTTGGGTCGAGCGTCTAGGTCAGGCTAAGGGGTTACAGTAGTTTAATTATTAGGTAATTCATGTTATTCTCCTTTCACTAATCTAATGATAGGTGCCACAGCCTTGAGGTGCTAAATCAAGTTTAAAACAAGTTTTTCTTTCTAATTAGTTCGAGGGCAAGTATGTTTAGGATTGTATTGCTTGAGGAAAAGCAATAGTTTGAGTTTGGGGGTGTGTAAAGTGCTCATTAGTCCTATATTTTATATGCATTCCATCTCATATTATTGTTGTTCTTAAGTGCATTTTAGGCATATTTAGGTGTCTGCATGCATTATTTACATTATTCTTTTCTTTACCCTGTTTATATTGAATATCTTTGATTTGGTGAGAAAATGTATTGTTTAGTTTAGTTTTAGTTTTAAGTACTAGAAGCTGGTAGAAGGAGAGAGGAGCTGATGCTGAGGTAGCAAGCCAAGAAGATGTACTGAAGCAGCTCAACATAAAGAGAAGTGTTGCTGAGTAGCTGTCGCCGCCATACCTGCCGCCCAGGACATCAACCTAAGGAATTGGTGAATTGGAGTGCGATTGATAGAGCACAATTTTCTAAGTCCAATGAGCCCATCCATGCAATTTATTGATGCCAGAAACAGCAAACAGAGCCGCCAAAGGAGAAGATTGAGGCTTGCTTGCGGCACAAGGCAACGACAAAAGGAGTCCAACTTCAAGTCAAAGAAGTCAGAATTTAAAGGATGCATTCAATGTTAAAGCTATTTTATCATGAAGAAGACTTCTACTCCAAGGAGGACTTGACCTAGGCAATGCCCTATATATACCCGACCTTACCTTGTATTTTGGGGGCGAACACCACATAGTTGACATATTTTAGT
This sequence comes from Hibiscus tridactylites, assembly GCA_958450335.1. Taxonomy (NCBI): domain Eukaryota; kingdom Viridiplantae; phylum Streptophyta; class Magnoliopsida; order Malvales; family Malvaceae; genus Hibiscus; species Hibiscus tridactylites. The sequence continues at coordinate 39,159,665 of OY288279.1, forward strand.
TTATATTGTGTTTTCTTGCCGTCACTATGTTCTAAATTCTCTAGGGTTTGGGTTCTATTGTAAAGTAGTTGTGAGAACAGTTGTTTAGGTTCAAGTTTGTTTTTGCAATAAATTCAAGGTTTGCTTATTTCATGTTCTTCATTGTTTTTAATTGAGTTCAAAATATCGATTGGGAGCAATTCATTTGTTTGGTATCGAGAGAGTCAAACTCTCGAAAGAAGTAAGCACAATCTCATCAATACCAGGTGTTGATCAATCCATCCTAGACATAGGTTAGGGTTTAAGGCAGCTAAAATGGAACAAACAAAGGTTGTTGTTCATTGTACGATTCACGCCTACGGGTATCATTTTCAGTGGACAACAACAACATTATGACTTAGACATAAGCGGGATCATTACCGAAGCATTATGTCGAGCCTTGAAGGACTGTCGACTTTGTCGCCGAGATAGCCATCTGTTCCACTGCCGAGGCAGCAAAAGCGTCGAAGTAGCCAATCTACCATCTTCCGTCGAGGCAGCAAAGTCTGGCAGCGTAGAAGATCTTAATCTGTTCAACGCAGTTTCACACTACTGAGCAGCATAACCTGACCCATTCTATCACCCTGATCTTTTCTATCAAATTACTTGTGTTTATTTACTTTTTATTCTTTTATAAACTAAAATTTACTTGTGCATTTAATTTCCCTTGTGCAAGAATTGCAATTCGAATAAGATGTCCAATCTCGTGGGAGACGATATCTTTTATACTATAACTTGACAAGAGTGTGCACTTGCGCTCATATTTAGAGAACACTCAAACGCTCTACAGTTAGTCAAACCAAATGGCATTACCAAGAATTCATAATATCTATAGCGAGTGCAAAAAGCTGTCTTTGATACATCTTTAACTTTTACCTTCAACTAATAGTAGCCAGATCTAAAATCTATCTTGGAAAACACGGAAGCACCTCTCAACTGATCGAATAGGTTGTAAATCCGCGGTAAAGGATATTTATTTTTCACTGTCAACTTATTCAACTGTAGGTAATCTATGCACATTCTCAAGGTACCGTCATTCTTTTTCACAAACAATATCGGTGTACCCCAAGGTGAGATACTAGGACAAATGAATCCTCGATCCAACAGTTCCTAAAGTTGTGTCTTCAACTCTTTCAGCTCCTTAGGGGACATACGATATTGAGCAACGGATACTAGAGCAGAATCGGTATGTGTTTCTATAGCAAACTCAATCTCTCTATCAGGCAGCAAACCAGGCAACTACTACGAAATACTTCCGGAAAATCACAAACAGTTTTGATGTCTTGCGATTGTGCCTCATTCATGTTCGGATTCATAATGTAAGCTAAATATGCCTGACAACCAACATCCATCAACCTCTGAGCCTCTAAAGCTGAAACAACATTGGAAAAGAACTTAATGTTCTCACCCACTACTACTACTTCATAATCATCTGTAAGCCTCAAGGAAACTCGCTTTGTCTCAAAATCCACTTTAGCCTTATGTTCCACAAGCCAATCCATACCCAAAATCACGCTAAAACCATAGAACGGCAATTCCATCATATCCATTGGAAACACATGACCCTAAACCATCAATGGACATCTTTTATATACCTTCCTAACCACAATAGTTTCACCAAAAGAACTTGTAACATTCATACACACATCTAATATCTCAATGGTATATCCAACATCTTCGCATGCTCACCCAAAATATATGAATCTGTAGAGCCAGAATCAATCAAATAAAGCAAAGTCAAAGATTGTAATGAGAAGTTACCTGCAATCACATCAGTATCATTCCTGCCCTCGCGATGCACATACACTTTAGATGGTCCTCCACCCTTGTGTTGTACAACAACCACATGAGCTACATTTCTCTGACCATCATCCTTGCGCTGAAAGTTACATCGACCGCGCCCACGGCCTCTCTGATTCTCAACGGGTCATACCGGATCCTTTCCATCTCTAGCCAGATGTGAACAATCACGTTTAAAATGTGCTCGATACCCATAGTTCCAACATGAGCCATAGTTACCCCAACACTCGCCGAAATGACGTCTTCCACATTTGGCACACTCAGGTGTGCGAACAACTGCTCATTGACCCTGATGGCAACGTCCTGGGTTACCACCTCCACGTCTATGGTCAGGTTGATACCTCCTATCCTTGTGCCTCTTGGCACGATCTCTATCCCATTCGGTAGGCCTTTTTCCTAAACTAGATCCACCACTACAAGCAGCCAATCCCAAACTTTGTTCGATATCCTTGCCCTTAGTGACTAAAACATCAAAGTACACATAATCTGAGGCCAGCATATAGGTCTTCACCTCCTAGAACAAGCCATATCGAAAACAATCACATTGTTCCCTCTCCGTGGGAACAAACTCAGAAGCATATTGACTTAGACATACAAACTGAACCTCGTACTCAGTTATTGTCATACTACCCTGAACCAAGACCATAAACTATCTCTTCTTCTCATCCTAATATCGAGGACCAATGTACTTCTTACGGAAGGCAGTTCTGAAAAATTCCCAAGTAACCTCAGCTACTGGCATACCAGATGTAATGGTAGTCCACCAAGCATAGGCTCCTGAAGCAAGGAAACAATGCAGCCCAACTTACGTGCATCCGAGCACTCCATCTGTCCCAAAATACGAATTGTACTCTCAAGCCACGCCTCTAAACACATGAGAGACAACCCACGAAATTCAACTCCGCCCAAACTACGAAGTCGCTCTAAAGGCAAACTAGTCTCTGCACCCTGAGGTGGTGCTGCAACATGTATACCAACAATGGCTGACTGAAAAGCCCTGGCTATAGCCTGAATCAGAGGAGTCATATCTATCCCAGCCTATCTCTGGTCAACTTGAGGTCTAACACCTCTGACACACGCTCTAACACCACCCTCGAGAGGAGGGGGAGGAGGAGGAGGCAAGTTCTCTTCATTCACATTCCCAACATTCTCATTCCTCGGGTTACCAACTGCAGGCCCTCGTCTCGGTCTCATCCTCACAAGAAATGCAATCTAACAACAACAAAAATGATTTGGGTCAGCAAAAAGCAAAGATCCAAGGCGCTCAAGTCTTTTAATCAATACCATTTTTCACTAATAGTATTATAGCAATGGGTGCCTTTATCTACCTTCCAACCAACACAAAACCAAAGAACATGCTTACAAACACCGTGCATCACAATCAACAACCAAGCACCTTAAAACTTACCTCACATACCTTCCCACATCCGCTCAACCTGTCTCTGATACTAACAAATGTAACCCCCATAGCCCGGTCTAGTCGCAAGACCGAACCAAGTGAGCTACACGGGGAAAACAGAAAAAAAAAAAAAAGAACCCTCTAAGATTTCCCATCGATTAGCAACCCTTAGTTAATTTCTTTTATCTTTTCTAAAGGTTTCATTATTAACCTATATATTTATGCAAGCAGCTGTTAAAACCTCGCCTCAATCGGAAATTGATTCGAGGTCCAATTGGCCTTTACAATGATTAGGGACTAAAATGCAAAGAAACAAAACTTGAAAACATTCCATAACTAACAAAACAGACACCCGTTTCGGAACAGACGAAGCTTGTTTCGGAACTACCACATCCAGTATCAAAACAAACCGAAACATGTCTCACCTATTTCGAGACCAACATACCTGGAACGATTCCCCTACCTCATATAATACAAAGGCGTATTGAAACGACCCAATGTTTTGATACAGGCCTGAAAATGGCCTTGTGGTCTCGAAACGACCCTTATGCGTTTTGAAACATTTAGGCAAAATATGTATACCATATCGAATCGGTAGTAGCTGTTTCGAAACACATACTAGAAAAAGACTCACTGCAGCATATTTGGTCACTCAAACATGATTCAAACAACATCATAACATTATAAGCAAGCAATCTATAGGAAAAGGATCCTAGTACAACCATCCAAAAAGCATTAGATCACATATGGAAAACTTTAAGCATTCAACAAAAGAAAGCATTCACATAAACGGTCAAACTTAAAATCAAACCATAAACAAACACACAAAGGTCATTAACAAGACTAAAAAGGCATCTCAAACATGTCTCAAAACAAGGAGTCTCAAAATAAAACCTCTCAAAGGCATAATGGTCCTATCTCATTGCGAACATACTATTATTTGATGCCAAAACCATACTTGACCAAAAGATAAACTCTTGGACACCTCATTTGCTTCTTTGCTGCTCCGAATGGCCTATGGATCTACATTGTTGGAAAAGAAAGAGGATAAGCAATAATGCTTAGTGAGTGGTGCTCAAAACAACAACAACAACAACAACAACAATGTGGTTTTTAAACCATTTTGCTTGCTTTTAAAAACAAAGCCATTTCTCAAATCATTTCACCAAAGCCAAATCCCAACATATCATGCTCATTTCGAACTCATGCTTGAAACACAAATCAAGGCATAATAACCACATTCCATAACCACATAAATCATTTAAATTCAATTGATTCATAACATCAACAACACAATATAAGCATAATGAGCAAAATAAATATCATGAGTATATTGTCATGTTTAGCACTTTTACTCGGATATGCATATAAATTCTCGGTGGAATGCCCATCATCGTACTCACCCGTCTAGTAAATATAAACTTTCGATGGAATGCTCATCACCGTACTCCTCCTTAGTGGAATCTAACATCACTAAGGCCACGCACGAATTTTACCATTATAGTGCACTTTCATCCTATTGGTCAAACAATTATATCCGGTAATAAAATCTCATCAAGTGTCAATATACCCATCAAGGCCAACACTTACCCACTGTTTTACAAGGCCACAAGCACAACATTTCTCATCCCATATATATAACACATTTCCATGCATAGCATGTACTCAACCACACTTACCTCATTAAAATCACCATTTAACATATGGGATCCCATTAGAAAACATTTAAATAGATCAAAATGCATGAAAACAATAGGATTTAATGTAAACAACATAGCATGAACATGATCAACAAAATCAATGCCAAACTCGCCGAAAAAAAAAGGCAAAAACAACCAAACATACTTTTAAACTTAGATTGGCCTCTCAAGCTCTATCTAAACCCCAAAATCTTATCCTTAACCACGTTAAGGCTTTATAAAACAGTTCCACTCACCAGCAATACACGAATGCTAGTCGAACACCCAATTCAAGCTTCTGGTTCATCCAATATTACGTCTGAAGTTTCCAAATTAGTTCCCCTGCTTCTAATCAATTCAAAACAGAGAATTAGAGTGATTTCAAGCCCTTAAACTTGCAGCAACTCAAAAACCCAGCATCTAGCAACAATCGTCCATCGATTCATATTTGAAATCAAACGAAAACATCAATAAACCAACTCTAACCAAACCTGAACTTAAACCCAGCAAGTTTATCATCAAAACCACATCCATTAACAACTAAAAACATCAACCCAAAGGCAAGAAACCATCAGCTACTGATTTCCCACAAAACCAAGCCAAAATCTCAAGAATTTCAACCTTAAACACTATCAACTCAACTAGTTTCGGGTTTTACATTATCAAACCATCATTTCAACTTTATCTAACATCAAAAACACGTTTAATAACATCCACAAACCCAACAAAACAGAACCCACACGAAAATCTCACAAATCCATATTAAATAGCTTGATTATGCACATTTCCATCAAACCCAATATAAAATCTTTAAATAAACACTATAAAAGAATCAAGAACGTGGGGATTTCAATAAAGAACTTAAATTAGAGGAGAAAATGTAGCTCGCCTCTAATGGTTGATTTTACCTTTTTCCAATGAAAAACCTTGAGAAAACTAAAGGAAAATAATTGGGTTTTAGAGAGAAATCATTAGAAACAAGGTTGATGTGAGAAATCAATGTAAATAAGAGTTTAACTTTGAAATCTTGAGTAAAGAAGGTTGTTTGGATGAAAGCACTTTGAAAGAAAATGTTGAGAGAAAGGTTACGTAAATTTTCTTGTAAAGATGATAACCTTTCAAATATCATTTATTATATTTAAAAATCTTTTTAAAACATTTTAGAAACCAAAATATTTAGGGGAAATGTCTTAAATTAGACTAGGCTAAATAGCTCCTTAAAGATTCAACATTTTGATTCTTTTACAAACTAGTCACCAAAACAGTTTTGAAACTTTACATTTTAGCCACTAGACTAAAATATCCACTCTCCAAAATAATTTTCCATAATTTAAATCCTTCCAAAAACATTTTATTTAAAATAAATCCCGAAACTAGTCTAAACCGGTAAAATTAACTCGAATGGAACTTCAACCAAATCTGGTTAACTTTCAAACCCTAAACTCAGGGCGTTACAACTCTCCCCCACTTACGAAATTTCTTCCTCAAAATATACATGGTGGAAAGAGATACAGAAATTGATTTCTCATGTCATCCTTTCTCTCCTAATTGGCTTCTTCCACACCTCGTTCTCGCCACTTAACCTTGACCAGCTCAATGGTTCTACCACGCAGCACTTTGCTGTCGGAAGCTAAGATCTCAATTGATCTTCATCATAAGTCAAATCCATATTTAATTCAATCTCTTCAACATGCATAATATGTGACGGATCTGATCTATACCTTTGAAGCATCGAAACATGGAATACGTCATGAATCTTCTCTAATTTGGATGGAAATCTTAATCTATAAGCAACGGGACCAACTCATTCAATTATCTCATAAGGACTAATGAATTACGGACTCAACTTACCTTTCCTCCCAAATCTCATCACCTTCTTCCAAGGCGAAACATTCAAAAATACTTTGTCGCCCACAGCATACTCTATCTCCCTACGATTCAAATCTGCATACGACTTTTGTCGATCTGTAGGTGCCTTCAAACGATCACATATCAACTTCACTTTCTAGGTAGTACCCTTAAGCATATCTGGCAAAGATATTAACTTTTTTCCCGCTTCGGCCCAGCAAACAGGTGTTCTACATTTTCTGTCATACAAAGCTTCATAGGGTGCCATCTGAATATTTTCCTGGTAGATATTGTTATAGGCAAACTCTACTAATGGTAGATGCTTCTCCCATGAACCCTGATAATCAATAATGCAACATCTCAACATGTTCTCCAAAACTTGTATGACTCTTTCTGACTGACCATCGGTCTGAGGATGATAAGAAGTGCTAAAATTCAAACGAGTACCCAAGGCACTATGCAAACTCTCCTAAAATCTAGACGTGAACCTCGGATCTCTATCTAACACAATCGATTTAGGTACATCGTGAAATCTCACAATCTCATTGATATACAAAATAGCCAACATATCTAATGTGTAAGTAGTATGAACAACAAAGAAATGTGCAAATTTTGTAAGACTTACCCAAATAGAATTCATCTTAGAAGGTGTCAAAGGAAAACCTGATACAAAATCTATAGTAATTCTCTCCCACTTCCACTCAGGAATTCTCAAAGGTTGTAACAACCCAGAAGGAAACTAATGTACGGCCTTAACACGCTGGCAAACCATACACTTGCTCACAAATTCAGCAATATCTTTCTTCAAGCCAACCCATTAGTACTCATCTTTTAGACTGCGATACATCTTTGTACTCCCCGAATGCATGGGGAACAGACTATTATGAGCATCGGTCAGAATTGTGCGCATCAAATCAACATCATTTGGTACAAAAATCTTACCTTTGAAGCATAGAACACCATCATCACTATAACAGAAATCTGACGGTTTACCTTCCGTCATGTTTTGCACATGTGGTACTAATGTTCCATCTTGCAACTTCTTTTCTTTAATCAACTGAACCAACAAATATTTAATTTGCAATTCTGCCACAAGACCGCCATCTGTGACAAACATAGCCTAGCAAAAATTCCTCGCAACTCAACTGTCACTTTCCTACTCAAAGCATCGGCCAGTACATTGGCTTTATCTGGATGGTACTCAATCGAAAGATCATAATCATTAAACAATTCTGCCCATCTACGCTATCTAAGGTTCAACTCTTTTTGTGTCATCAGATATTTCAAACTCTTATGATCTGTATATATTGTACATTTCTCACCGTAGAAATAATGTCTCCAAACTTTCAAGGCAAACACCACTGCAGCCAACTCTATGTCATGTGTAGGATAATTTCGCTTACGAACCTTCAACTTCCTAGATGCATAGGCTACTACTCTTCCTTCTTGCATTAGCACACAACATAAGCCAACGTAAGACGCTTCACTATAGATTACATACTCCTTCCCTGTCACAGGTTGAACCAAAACGGGAGCTTCCGTTAAAGCTTCTTTCAATTTCTCAAAGACTTGTTGTCTTGCTTATGTCCAATCAAAACGAACATTCTTTTGCAATAGTTTTGTCAAAGGAGCAGCAACTTTAGAGAATCCATCTACAAAACGTTGGTAGTAACCTACCAAGCCTAAGAAACTACAAATTTCTATCACTGACTTCGGTTGTTTCCAACTCACAATTGCCTCAACCTTTTTGGGATCCACTATGATTCCCTTGGCTGACACTACATGCCCTAAGAATACTACTTCCCTAATCCAAAATTCACACTTGCTCAGCTTAGCATATAGTCGATTATCTAACAAAGTCTGTAACACCATACGCAGATGCTTATCGTGGTCCTCTTCGGTATATGAATAGATCAAAATATCATCAATAAACACTACTACGAACTGATCCAAAAATTCATGAAACATTATATTCATCATATCCATAAAAGTAGTTGGTGCGTTGGTGTAAAGTGCTCATTAGTCCTACATTTTATGTGTATTCCATCTCATATTATTGTTGTTCTTAAGTACATTTTAGGCATATTTAGGTGTATGCATGCATTATTTATAGTATTCTTTTCTTTACCCTGTTTATATTGAATATCTTTGATTTGGTGACAAAGGTACTATTTTAGTTTAGTTTTAGTTTTAGGTACTAGAAGTTGGTAGAAGGAGAGAGGAGCTGATGCTAAGGCAACAAGCCAAGAATCTGTACTGAAGCAGCTCAGCACAGAGAGAAGTGTTACCGAGTAGCTGTCACTGCCATACCTACTGCCAGGTCAGCAACCTAAGGAATTGGTGAATTGGAGTGCGATTGATAGAGCACAATTTTCTGAGTCCAATGAGCCCATTCATGCAATTTATTGATGCCAGAAACAGCAGACAGAACCGCCAAAAAAATAGATTGAGGTTTGCTTGCAGCACAAGAAAACGACAAAAGGAGTCCAAATTCAAGTCAAAGAAGTCAAAATTTAAAGGATGCATTCAATGCTAAAGCTACTTTATCATGAAGAAGACATTTACTCCAAGGAGGACTTAACCTAGGCCATGCCTTATATATACCTGACCTTACCTTGTACTTTGGGGGCAAACACCACATAGTTGGCATATTTTAGTTTCTCTTGTGTTTACTTGCCGCCATTATGTTCTAAGTTCTCTAGGGTTTGGGTTATGTTGTAAAGTAGTGAGAACGGTTGTTTAGGTTCAAGTTTGTTTTTGCAATAAATTCAAGGTTTGCTTATTTCATGTTCTTCATTGTTTTCAATTGAGTTTCAAATATTGATTGGGAGAAATCCATTTGTTTGGTATCGAGAGAGTCAAACTCACGAAATAAGTAAGCATGATCTCATCAATACCAGGTGTTGATCAATCCATCTTAGACATAGGTTAGGGTTTAAGGCGGCTAAAAGGAACGAACAAAGGTTGTTGTTCATTGTACGATTCACGCTGACGAGTATCATCTGAAGTGGGCAACAACAACATTCTGACTTAGACATAAGCGGGATCATTATCGAAGCGTTCTGTCGAGCCTTGAAGGACTGCCAAGTTTGTCGCCGAGCCAACCGTCCATTCCACTGCCGAGGCAGCGAAATCGTCGAAGCAGCGAATCTGCCATCTTCCGCCAAGGCAGCAAAGTCTGGCAGCGCAGAACATCTTAACATGTTCAACGCAGTTTCACACTACTGAGCAGCATAACCTGACCCATTCTATCACCCTGATCTTTTCTATCAAATTACTTGTGTTTATTTACTTTTTATTCTTTTATAAACTAAATTTTATTTGTGCATTTAATTTCTCTTGTGCAGGAATTGCAATTCGAATAAGTTGTCCAATCCTCGTGGGAGACGATATCTTTTATACTATAACTTGACAAGAGTGTGCACTTGCGCTCATATTTAGAGAACACCCAAATGCTCTACAAGTTTTTGGCGTCGTTTCCGGGGATTGGAAACAGTATATTCGTTTTTATTTTTCTGCACTTCTATTTTATTTTCTTTTAATTTTAGTTTTTTATTTTTATTTTATTAAAAAAAGAATTTTACAATTTTCTTGTCTAGTGCATGATCAGAGCAAACCCATCGGGAGAAATCGTTTTCTTTGACGAGATCGAACGAAGAGAAAGAGAACTTAAGAAAGAAGCAAGAGAAGCCCTCAGGAAAGCCAGTGAAGAAGGAAAGACAGAGGCAGCCATGCGTAACGGCTAAGACGACAACCCTGGAAACAAAGCCCGTAACGGCATGGATTGGAAGCAAGATCCACCTCCTAGACATCAACCACTAGTTTCGCCCAGGCAACAACAGTATGTGCGCACCACCAGGGATTATTTGGAGCACAACTTTAGGGGATTTGATCCAACTGTTGTAGAGCCTGAAATCGAAGCAGAACACTTCGAACAGAAGCCAGTAATGTTCAACATGATAAACACACTAGGGAAATTTGGAGGAACTGCCACAGAATATGCTCGGCAGCACCTGAGAGGATTCCTAGACATATGCAGAGCTTTCAAGATACATAGAGTCCATCAAGATGTACTCAAGCTGAGATTATTTCCCTATTCATTGAGGGATACGGCAAAGCAGTGGCTTAAAAAATCAACCGGTAGGATCATTCAATACTTGGACGGAGTTGTGCAAGGATTTCCTAGATCGTTTCAGTCCTTCAAACGTCACTGACAGATTGAGAAACGAGATCACAACCTTTCGCCAAAGGGATGATGAACCAATGTATGAAGCTTGGGAGAGGTACCAACAGATGCTAAACAATTGCCCGCTTCATGGTTTCCCATGCTGGACTCAAGTGTCGATGTTCTACAACGGAGTAAACCAACTGACACAAATGATGCTTGATGCCTCGGCCAATGGAATCATCCTGGATAGACCACTCGAGGAGGCACTATAGATTCTAAACAAAATTGCAAAGAATGACTACAAGTTCCCTAGAGCCCGCCGCGGCGGCATAAGGCGGCCAACTGTTATGAATGAAGCAGAAGCCACTAAATCTGTCAATGCCCGCCTGGATAAACTGACAAAGATGGTGATGAATATGGCCAAAGGAAATAATATGAGGCCAAGGTTGTGGAGCCACTTTGTGATGAGTGTGGGGGCAAACACGATTCCTTTGAATGTAGTGAATCCGCCAACTTTATGGGAACTTATGATAGGAACAATAGACCCAATACCAACACATATAACCCAGGCTGGAAAAAGCATCCAAATTTCTCTTGAAGTAACCCAAACACAGCTGCAAATCAAACTCAGCAACTAGGAGGATACCAATAGAACCTGTCACGACAGCAACCTCAGCAGCAACAGAATACGAGGAACAATTCACTAGAATCTACCCTACATACTTTTATGTCTCAAACTAGTGATTTTATTGTTTGTACTAATAAATTTATTGATAAGACTGAGTCTTTTATGGACAGGACAAAGATGAGGATGAACAACCAGGAGGCTGCAATAAAGAACTTGGAGTCCCAGCTTGGGCAGTTCACGGAGATCATAAGCAACAGGACAATGGGTGCATCATCCAACAGCACAGAGGTCACAACCAAACCCACCTATGAGCAGTGTAAAGTTATAACTGCAAGAAGCGACAGACAATTAGATGAGCCTACCCGCCACAACAGCACATGAACAACCCACTGAGGCAACACAACAAATTGATGCCCTGGAAGATGACAGCAGCTCTGAGATAGATGATCCTGAACCACCACATATTAGATTCCCATGCAAGAAACGCATCCAGAACATCCGTCTACCGCCGCCCTTCCCACAAAGGCTTGAACAACAGAAACAAGAGCACTAGTTCAATAAGTTCCTAGATATACTCAAGCAGGTGCATGTAGAGTGTCCATGAGTTCTATATTTTGTACACATTCCTGCCCTTATTATTGCTATTCTTAAGCTCATTTAGGCATATTTAGGTGCATTGCATGCATTATAACAGTATCTTCTCTTTTACCATGCTTTTATTGAATATTTTATGTTTGGTTGAGAAAAGTTATTGTTTTAGTTTAGTCTTTATTTTTAGGTGCTATAGCAAGGAGAGGACAGGACAGGACAGAAGAAGGCAGAAAAGATGGAACAATAGGAGATGTATTGAAGCAGTTCTAGATGCCGCCAAGGACACTGCCGAAGTAGCATTGCCGCCAAGTGCCGCCTAGGCAGAAGTTACACCGACTTAGACAAGATGGGTCGCGATTGAAAGAGGGCAATTTCCAAAGCCCAATGAGCCCAGACTTGCAATTTCTTGAAGCCTGTAGCGGCCGGTAGAGCTTATCCAAGATCGATAAGTATGAGTACTTATCCTTACTTGCGGGAGAATGCAACGTCCAAAGAGTCGACCTTTAAGTCAAAAAGGAGTATGTATTTAATGTAAATTACTTTAAGAACTTATACTTCAAAAAGGACTCAAACTTAGGCCGTGAGCCCTAAATATACCCAATGTATATAAGGGTATAGGGGCATGATGAGGTATGAGGGGATACGTGCTTAAATAGCCGCACAACAGAGATATAGCTAGGTAGATGGGTGTTGTTAGGGGTCGCGGCCCAACTCTCCTAGGGTTTAGACGCTTGTATGTAAAGTAGTATGTGAGAAACAGTTGTAGTAGTTTTAAGTTGTTTTCAATAAAATTCCAAAGTCTGCTTCATCTATGCACTTCATTCTTTCGATTAGTCTACACCAGTCAGTTGAGAGAATCCATTTATCGGGCACGAAAGTGTAAGGCTCGCGAAAAGTTTAAGCACGGTCACAACATGTTGGGCGTGACTAACTTGGTTCCTAACAAGTTCACAAGTTTCAGCGGCTAAAAGGGATCACCAATCGAATGGACTTTCATGTGTTAGGTTTACGCTGAGATTGCTAGGTATTGCCTACATCACGTGAGTGTTCGAGCATCCTTGCCTAGAAATAGGAAAGATCACTGTCAACTATCCCGCCGAACTTGGAATGTCTGCCAGACTTGCCGCCATGACCTATTTCCGTTCCACCTGTCGAGACAGAGAAAGTTGCAGGGGTAGTGACCCGTTGCGGCCGCGTGACAGGGTCGTAGCCTGCCGCCTACCATACCCGCCGAAGCAGCAATCCATGGCAGCGCAAAACATACTCAAGCTTTACAGTGCAATCTTCATGATACTGAGCTGCAATTGTCTTACCCAGTCTATCGACCAAATCTCTCCCTATCATCCCTCTCATCACTGTCTTTATTTTATTTGTGTTTTTATATTTCCACGTCGTGAGATTTAATTGCGCATTTACTAAATATTTGTGCAGGAAACCACTCATAGGAGCTGCTCCAATCCTTGTGGGAGACGATATCTTTTATACTATAACTTGACAAGAGTGTGCACTTGTGCTCATAAATAGAGAACACCTAGAAGCTCTACAATGCACATTAACTTCCCACTCATGGAAGCCATACAAAATATGTTGAAATACGCAAAGTATTTGAAGGATATGGTTTCCAAGAGAAGGAGTATTAGGGAATTCGAGACGGTGGCTGTCATTGAGGAATGTATGGCAATGATGCATAACAAGGTTCCGCTCAAAAGGGCAAACCCAGGAAACTTCATCATTCCATGCAAGATAGGCGCCAACCATGACATGAGAGCTATATGTCACCTAGGAGCAAGTATAAATCCGATGCCCAAGGTTGTCTTCAAAAAACTAGGAATCGGGCAAGCAAAACCAACCTCCATCATGCTACAGCTTGCTGACCATTCCTTTGTGCAACCGAAGGGAAGAGTTGAAGATATCTTGGTAAGAGTGGACAACTTCATTTTCCCTGTTGATTTCTTCATCCTAGACTATGAGGCAGACGAGAACGCCCCTATCATTCTTGGGCAACCATTCTTAGCCACGGGCATAACATTAATAGATGTGGAGAATAGGGAACTCATAATGAGAGTGGACAATCAGAATATAAAGATACATGTCCTACAGCCCACGAATCCAGCCAGAGGAAAAGAAGTCTGCCAAGACACACAAGCCTCTAAGGTCAACCCAGAGACAGGTCAAGGCAGCAGCTGCCAGGGCAGCAATCAGAGCAATAAGAACCCCAAAGAGCTGCATAACCCACTTGGACAATGAGCAAAACGCAACCAGCTCAGGAAGTGGTTATGTTTGGGAGATGCACCTCAATGTACTCCCAACATAACTTAAATTTATTTTTAACTTCTTTCTTTTTATGTTTTAGGATTACATATAAATTTATTGCAATCTATTTTCCACATTTTTATTTAAGTATTTTTATTTTCAATTTTTCTTTATTTAGTTTATTTTATTTTCAGGTTTTAGGAATAAAGAAGCATGACAAAAGAGACGGCCCAACAAGGAGCTCGCCCACCATCCCGCTAAGAAAGCTGAGGGCGGCCCAACGCAGAAACCGCGTAACGGCTAGTTGACTGCCAACGGCTAGCTGCCAACAGATACAAAAGTAACAGGCAGAAAACTCGTAACGTGCGCAAAGAAATTTGCATGTTGGGAAGTTAATGCCGCCACGGCACCTCCCGGCACCCTCTATATAAGACCCACTATTTCATTCACTTTTTCGTTACCTTCATCTCCTTGTTTACCTACTCTTGTCTCCACTGCTCTCTTTCTTAGTCCTTTCTTTTTAGTTTCATATTTCAAAAACCGTCTCACATATGGCATCAGCATCACAATCCAAACCCACCTTCCAACGATTCTTCTCCAATGAAGACGCGAAGCGGCACAGAACTCAGTTTGCTAACAGATCGATATGGGAGAAACCTAGGTTCAATTACTCACAGCTGACAGGAGATCTCGGCCTTGAGCCTACCCTATTCGAGTAAAACCACAGCAAGGATTGGGAAATCTTCACAAAATAGCTAGAGGTGGCCATAATGGAATTTAGACAAGTTTAATTTATAAAAAATAATTTAGGGTTGCTAATCGAAGTGAGGCATTAACGGGTTTCTCTTCAGTTTTCCTCGTGTAACCCGTTCGATACGGTCTGGTGGCTAGGTCGGGTCGAGGGGTTACATTTAATATCTCTTAAACTCATATTTTTTTGTCTAAAAAAATTAATTTTTCCCTTATACTCAACCAGGAAATTAATTTTACCCTCAAACTCGCTCAGAAAATTAATTTTACCCTTTTGTCATGGCAGCACCATAAACTACTACATCAGCACCGTAACGGTCAACTTTGACTTCCGTTAGTCAATGGACAAACGACAATGCAATTTGACTATTTCAGAGGCCAAATTGATACAAAAATACAATAAGAGCAAAATCGATAAATTGAGATGTAAAAAGTAGTCGTTAAGCCTTATTTATATATAAATATCATTATCAAAAGATTTAGTCTTCTATGATCCTTATCCAACCTTGCTAGCTGAAGGATTCAGTTCTTTGGCTGAATAATATTAAATAAATATTGTGTGGAAAATGTTAAAGTAGTTGGAATAGCTCAGATGGTTAGAGCGTGTAGCTATTAACCACAAGGTCGGAGGTTCAAGTCCTCCTTTTAGCGTATTATTATTAATTTTCCATTATGAATGTGCCCATAACCTCATACGTACGCACTCATCCAATTAAACAAGTACTATTGGTCGCAAAACATTTAACAACCTATTAGCTTTGCTCAGCTGGTTAGTAGCACAAATGGAAATTATATTAGTTTATAAAATTTTCAAATTACAGCTATTGTATGGTTATGTTAGTTAGTAACCTAGTATATAAGTTTGATTAGAGTAGGTAAAAACTCAACTTGAGTTTTATTGTAATTCATTTCCTTTGGTTAATAAAACTTCTTTCTTTCTTCCTTATCAATCAAGATAAGTTGTTATATGGTATCAGTTGAGCTTTATTGACTTGCTTTCCGCTCGATTCTTGCTTCTCTTTTCTGCTTCTTCTTCATCAGCCATGGTGAATGTTGTTAACAATGTTACAGTAGATCTAGTTGCCTCTAATGATGAGTTCAGTAATGGCAACAATCTATATTACATTCATCAGTCAGATGATCCAAGTGCGTTGCTGGTTACTCAACCTCTTGGGAGTGACAATTATAATAGTTGGAAACGATCTATGCTCATGGCGTTGTCTGCCAAGAACAAGATCGGATTTGTCGATGGTTCTATTCCTGCGCCAGCAACAACTTCTCCAAATTACAGTGCTTGGACGCGTGCTAATAACTTGGTAAACTCCTGGATTCTCAATTCTGTAGCAAAAGAAATTGATGCAAGTCTTTTATATCATACAAATGCTTCAGCCATTTGGAAAGATCTTGAAGATCGATTTTCCCAAAATAATGGCCGTCGTATTTTTCAATTGAAAAAGAAGTTGGTTGAACTGGTTCAAGGGAGTATGTCTGTTAGTGCATATTATACGAGTCTGAATATTATTTGGGATGAAATAGCTTCTGTCAAGCCTATGTGCACTTGCTCCCAGTGTTCTTGTGGAGGTCTTCTCAACATTCTCAATGATCGACAACAAGAATTAACTATGCAATTCTTGATGGGTTTGAATGAGTCTTTTGCTCATGTTCGTGGTCAAATTCTTCTAATGGATCTTCTGCCAACAATTACCAAAGTATTTTCATTGGTAGTTTAAGAAGAGAATCAAAGAGTTTTGGGGGTGAACAATCTTGTGTTTGAGGCTGCATTTGCTGTCAAAATGCATTCTAATATGCATAATTCCAATACTCGAAAGTCTCGTCCTCGGTGCAGTCATTGTCATCTTCTTAGTCATACAAAAGAAAGATGTTACAAGTTTCATGGCTATCCACCAGGGTATTCTCGGTTCAAACAAAATTCAACTCAAACAAGTGCCAATGTTGTTCGTTCTAATATCAATGCTAGTCCTGTTAATGCTATGAATCATACTTCTGCATCATCAGCAAATGATTCTTTAACCATGGCACAATGTCAACAGTTGATTTCCATGCTTACTAATCAACTTCAAACTGCCTCAAATTCTGAGCTACCTTCTACTTCGATCAATATGGCTATGCAAGGTGAAATCTTATCTTACATTAATTCATTTCAAGCCTCGAGTGTAGGTTCTTATTGGATTATCGATTCTGGTGCTTCTAGGCATGTTTGTCATTCTGAGGAGTTATTTGAACAATTAAATCCTATTTCTATTGGCAACATTATGTTACCTGATAAATCTGTTATTCATGTTTGTTTTTCAGGAACAGTTAGGTTATCTTCTCAACTTGTTCTTAAGAATGTTTTATATGTCCCTGAATTTTCTTTTAATCTCTTAGCTATTAGTAGTTTGCTTAAAGGTACTAATATGCAGGTGTTATTTTCTGAACAACATTGTTTAATTCAGGACCTGGGGCATGTGATTGGGAAGGCTGATCTCTGTCAAGGATTGTATCTTTTGCGATTTCATAAGCCTACTGTTTCTGATGAATTGTTTCATACTTCTTCTATTAATGTTGTTGATTGTCATGTAAGACTGCGACATCCCAGTGATAGAGTTTTGAATTCTTTAAGGAATGTATTGCCTAATTATGTTCATATTAATAAAGACAAATTCAGTTCATGTTCTATTTGCCCTATTGTCAAGCAGCAACGATTGCCTTTTTCTTCTTCTGATACACATACACATGCACCCTTCGAGCTGCTGCATTGTGACATTTGGGGGCCTTTTAAAGTCTCAACCTATAATAATCAGCGTTTCTTTCTTACATTGGTTGATGATTTCACTAGTTCTACATGGACGTTCCTTCTTCAACATAAGTCTGATGTTGCATCTATCATTCCAAATTTTATAAACATGGTTAATATGCAATATGGGTTTAATGTTAAGGTTTTCAGGTCTGACAATGCTCCTGAATTGAAGTTTACTGAGTTGTTTTCAAAGCTGGGGATTCTCACCAATTCTCTTGTGTTGAAACACCGCAACAAAATTCCACTGTTGAAAGGAAGCATCAGCACTTGTTAGCTGTTGCTCGTGCTTTGTTTTTCACTTCTCATGTTCCTCTTAAGTTTTGGGGTGATTGCATATTAACAGCCACTTTTTTGATAAATCGTCTTCCCTCTCCTTTGCTTTACAACAAGACTCCCTATGAAATGCTTCATTCTTGTGCACCATCTTACCAGAATATTAGGGTTTTTGGCTGCATGTGCTTTGTATCTACATTAAAAAGTAAAAGGCATAAGTTTTCTGAACGTGCTCTTCCTGGGGTATTCTTAGGCTATGTTTCTGGCATTAAAGGATACAAAGTGTACATTTTACAATCTCATAGCATTGTGGTTTCAAGAGATGTTGTTTTTCATGAAGGAGTTTTTCCTTTTAAATCTATTTCTTCTTTTATTGTTATGGTTGATCCCTTTCCACATGTTCCATTACCCTTTATAAGTCATGAACCTTTGCACATACAGTCTCATAATTCTAATAATTCTATCACTCAAGATGTTTCTGATGATCAATCTCAATCTCGTGTTTGTAATGAACCTATTGTTACATGTGATACAAGTTTGCGTGACACTAATACTAGCATACCTGAAATCAGTATGCATGATGCCAACGTGCATGATAATAGCATGACTCATATCAATATGCATGATATCAACGTGCATGACATTAACGTGTATGCTTCTGATGTGCATGCTTCTGATGTGCATACTTCTGATATGCTGGATGATAATACTATAGTCAGTGATCATGTTGTGCAGGACAATAATAATACTTCTTTAGCTGCTTCTCCTACAATTAATTTACAGGATAATGCTTCTTTCGAGACTTCTCTTGACACTGGTGTACGGGACAATGGCAATGATGTGCAGGATAATGGTAATAATGTGCAGGACAATTGCAATGATATGCAGGACAATGGTAATGATGTCTCGATTCCTCAGCAGCCTTGTGTTCGACGTTCAGCTAGAATCCCTCAATAGCCTTCTTATTTAAAGAATTATTACACAAACACTCTTTTATCTCCAAATTATCCTATCGAACAATATGTTTCTTCTTCTAAACTGTCTTCTTCTTTTCTTACTTTCATTTCTAACATCTCCTTGCTTAAGGAACCTTCTACTTACAAGCAAGCTGCCAAATCTCCAGAATGGAGACACTCTTTGGATGAGGAATTACAAGCTATGGATAATTTACAAATGTGGTCAGTTGTTCCTCTACCAGAAGGCAAACAAGCCATTGATTGCAAATGGGTTTACCGTATCAAGCATAAGGTAGATGGGACCATTGACAAATACAAGGCTCGCCTTGTTGCTAAAGGTTTTACCCTGGTTGAAGGCATTGACTTTACGAATACGTTTTCTCCTGTTGCTAAGATCACTTCCTTCAAGGTTTTGCTCACGCTTGCAGCCAAGTTTGACTGGCATTTGCTTCAACTTGATGTGAACAATTCCTTCCTTAATGGCATGCTTGATGAAGAGGTGTACATGAATTTACCCCAAGGGTATGTTACTTCTGTTTCAGGTACCAATTTGGTTTGAAAATTGCAAAAGTCCATCTATAGACTAAGGCGGGCCTCCATACAGTGGTTTACCACCTTCTCTAAAGTGGTCCTTCAATATGGTTTCATTCAATATCCTTCAGACCATTCTTTATCTGTTAAAGGTTCAGGTGACACATTGATTGCATTACTTGTCTATGTGGATGACATAGTGATTGCGGGAAAAAGAACGTGATCTCTTGGTCGAAGTACAAGACTTCCTTCACAAACACTTTAAGCTCAAAATAATGGGAGACTTAAAGTACTTTCTTGGTTTTGAAGTGGCTCGTAACAGTACTGGCATCTATCTTTCTCAGAGACACTATGCTTTGTAGCTTCTTGAAGACATTGGTTCCCTTGCAGCCAAACCAGCAGATTTACCTATTGTTGCTAATCGAAAACTTAGCAAAGATGATGGAGAACTATTGGAAGATCATCATATGTACAGATGATTGGTTGGTCGACTTCTGTATTTAACACATACCAGGCCTGATATAACCTATGTTGTTCACATGTTTAGTCAGTTTGTTTCATCTCCTCGGAAGCCTCATCTTGATGTTGTCCATCATCTTCTTTCATACATAAAAGGGTCTCCTGGTCTTGGTTTATTTTTCTCCAAAGACTCTTATCTACATTTGAGTGGTTTTGTGGATTCAGATTATGGATCATGTCCTGATACGAGGCGTTCAATTACTAGCTTCTGCACTTACTTAGGCAATAATCTTTTGTCCTGGAAATCTAAGAAACAGAACGTTATCAGTCGATCCTCTTGTGAAGCGGAATATCACGCCATGGCCACAGCTACTTGTGAACTTGTATGGTTGTACGCATTACTTTCTTCATTTCAGATTCCAATTCCTCATGTTGTCTTATATTGTGACAACAAATCTGCCATCCATCTTGCAATGAATAGGGGTGAGCAAAACTCGACTCGACTCGAAAAACTGAATAACTCGACTCGACTCGAGGCAAAAATACTCCACTCGTCTTGACTCGACTCAAAATTTCATAAACTCGAATAACTCGAAAAAATTTCAAATAAAGTTTGAGTTGTGAAATAGGAATTCGAATAACTCGAAATTTTTAGTAATTAGTGGATTTATTTTTATGTTCGAGACGAGTCCCTCTATTTTTTATGATATATACATACTTATATATAAAAATATGAAGAAATATTATCACATGTGAAAAAATATATATGTGCATATCTTATATGATTAGAGAAAATAGTTTAAATTGGAATCAAACCCTACTATAACATGATAAATAACTACAATTAATTTTTTTATAGAAACTCGAAAACTCGACTCGACTCAAATTTCTTAAACTCGACTCGAATCGAAAAAATTTCAAATAAAGTTTGAGTGGTAAAATATGACTCGTCAACTCGAATAACTCGAAATTTTTTGACTCGAATCGACTCGACTCAATCGAATGCTCACCCCTAGCAATGAACCAAGTTTTTCATGAGCGTACTAAACACATTGAAATCGATTGTCACTTTATTCGTGACAAGATCAATGTTGGTTTTCTCAAGTTACTACGTGTTCGATCATCAAACCAGCTGGCCGATGTTTTCACCAAAGCTTTACATCTCCCAGCTTTCTGATCCATCTTGTCCAAGTTGGGCCTCTTGAACATTCATCAGCTACCAACTTGAGGGGGCTATTAGGGTTAGTTCGTTATGTTAGTTAGGATCAGATTACAGTTGTTGTGTCGTTATGTTAGTTAGTAACCTAGTATATAAGTTTGATTAGAGTAGGTAAAAACTCAACTTGAGTTTTATTGTAATTCATTTCCTTTGGTTAATAAAACTTCTTCCTTTCTTCCTTATCAATCAAGATAAGTTGTTATAAAACGGATGATGTTTTCGGCTCAAGGAGGCTCAGGCAGTGGAAGGCAGTTGGAGCAGCTGCTGGTGTGAGGCAGTCGTTTTTGATGCACTTGAGGCGCATGTGTTTCCTTAGTGAGAATCTCCTCGTATGCATTTGCAACCTGATGTTTCGGCTCAAGGAGGCTCAGGCGGTGGAAAGGCAGATGGAGCAGCGGCTGGTGTGAGACAATCGTTTCTGATGCACTTGAGGCGCATGTGTTTCCTTAGTGAGAGTACCCTGGTATGCATTTGCAACGTGGTGTGCAGTATAGGGCAATATGTTTTAGTTTTATTACTAATATTTTGGATGCGTGTTTGGGATTGATGTATGCTCCTCGGACTCTTCAACTTTGGGTACATTCTTTTTCCTCTATTAGGTTTAGAGAAGTTTTTTTAATGAGGCACGTGTTTATTGTTACCTTAATCATCAATAAAATATTACTATTCTTTTAAAAAAATATGTATGAACCGATACTACTTTGTAATCATCTTTAAACTATTTAAAATAATAATAATAAAGATCCATTTAAGTTCTAAAATTATCTTCCAATTAAAATAGAACTAACACACACACATATATATATTATTGGTAGTTGTATCATGAATAATCAGATAGGATTCGATTCAATATTTGAGAAACACCAAAACCATTATTATTATTTTTGGAAATTATTTGATGGACTAGATGTGTAAAATCTAGACTACGTAATTTTATATATTTTAATGTTTTTAATAGTTATTCATTTCAATCTTAAATTCTTAAAATCTAAATCTTAAATATAAATTCCTGACATTTTGAAACTTTACCCTGAATAAAACCGATTACATCAAAATACACCAAATTGTATAGTCTAAATTTTATGTGTATCAAATAATTTTATTATTGTTGTTGTTGTTATTTGATCTTAACATGTATACAATTATTTTTGAATTAGTCAAATTATATTTTTATTCTAAATGAAATTCAAGTTCGAGTTTATATTTAATCTGACTTTAATTTTGAATGTTAGCATTCATTATTATATGTAGGGAATTTTGCTCCAATGATGTGGGGAAAATCAAATGGTCATTTAGGGTGCTCCAATAATTATTCGGTGAACTAAAAGTAAATTTATAATGCCATAAAAATCTTCGGGAAGGTATGACGATTTTTATGAAGTCGTTGAAAAAATACGACAATCTTTTTTTTTAAATTTTCTCTTAAACTCGATGAAAAAAGAAGACAATTTCTCAAAATTGTCGGAAAAAACGACTTCTCTGTATAGGGTAAAAACATCTTTAAACTAGTAAATAACTGGTTGTATACTCAATTTCAATCATTTTTTTCAACAATATCTGAACAAAGAAATCTTATTCATATGTTCTAAAGTTTTTTTATATCATTTAATCTAAATGCTTAAATGAAAAATGTCTCTTTTAAATTTTAGGTATTTTTTTTGTAAAAATAGGTGTTCAAAGTTTCAACCGTTATAATTTTAGGTGCTTAAAGTTTACACTGTTACAATTTTAGGGGTCTGGTCGTTAAAAGATTTTAAAAATTTGTTAACCAATGAATGTTTGACATGTGGTATATTTATTTTATTTTTTTTCAAAATTAAAAACTTAAAACAATTTTTTATAAAAAATCAATGTTTTATAAAATCTCAAAATTTTGTAATTTTTAAAAATAGTCCCCAAATCCCTAAAAAATTTCAAACCAAATCTACAAATTGCCGTCGCTTCCACCGTCAACTGTCGCGCCTGAGCACACTACTTTGATCGCTGGACCTATGCAGTCTTTTTCGCCACTTCCGCCGTCGATTTCACGTTCGATGTTCGACTGACATGTCGTTCGACTTTTTCGACGACGTTGTGTTGGGGGAAATGACCGCATAGGTCCGACAACGAAAGGGGAGTGCTCATGTAACCCCCTAAACCCGACCCAAGGTTTATGGGCCGAATTTAAAAAGTCAGGTTGAAAACATGTCCCTTAAGTAAGATGGATATTAGGTTTTGAAAATTAAATACTTAAATTATTTGTCAAAACGGTGTCGTTTCACATTAAATTCAATTTTTTTAAAACGCGGTCGTATAGAAGAAAACAACACAAAATAAACCATCAAAATATCTGATTAAAATTCTCATGCATGCTAACATAGTTGAAAACTCCCAAATCAAAATATAAGTATCCGATTTACATAAAGTTCCCAAATAGTAAAGTAACTAATATAAAACTAAAGTAAATCTGAAAATCTAAAACGTCCATACTGAAAACTGAAATAGATCATATAAACTGTGGTCCTCCAAGTACCGAACTCTTATGTGTGAGAATCTGAAATAGAAGCTAAGGGGGAGTCAACTATTAAGCTTAGTGTGTCTCTAGAGTGCAAGCAATCACAAACTCAATTTCACAACAATTCTCATAAAAATATTTTAAAGACACAAATCATGTTTAAACACAATTTTACGAAATCACAATGCAATGCACTCATACTGCATAGTCACCAAAAAGAGTAGGTTCCCCAGAACCTCTCGCTACATAGTCACTAACACAAGTGGTATAAATCACTGAACTTCCTCTGTACAATCTCAACCCATGATAACACAATAAAAAGATTTTACAGTTTTCACAGTCTCAACACAGTCCGATAATAAATCAGAGATTCACAGTTCATTTATTTTAAATCACAGTCCGAAAAATAATATGCACAGAAAACATAATGTAAAATCATAGAACATTTGAAAATCATTCAAGTGTAAAATCGCAATCACAAAATCAAAGTATGTAGCACGGGAAGAGAACACACCTTAGCCGAAGCAACTCAACCTACTTAATAATGTGTTTCCCACGATCAGAACCACTGGGTTTAGTTGTATCAGAACCTATGGGAATAATTTCGATATTAGCACTATTATCACTATGCCACCAAAATAAGACAAAAACATTAATCCAAAAGAATACTCACGTGTAGTCCTTGTGGTACATACACGGCTAGATCGAACATGCGAAGGAGGTGATAGTTCGTCTTCCCTAAAGTCGACGTCGTCTAAAACACGCATATAAACTACATCAGATCTCGTATCCAAAACTCTTAAAATTTACTAAGTTCAAATATTTGTAATAGAAAATAATAGTAATTGCAAATAAATTTATTTATAACATTGGACATTGATTACACGTTTGTATGCAGAAATATCTAATACTCAAAACAATAATCTTGAAAAAATAATAATAACTATATATATATATATATATATGAAATCTGAGGGCAGCAGATTATATGTATATAAATATATTATATACCTATAATAAAATAGTATAGATAAAAACAATTTAATAGAAAGAAAATAATCTTGTTATCATTTAATACATCACATATGCCTATATAAATCATGGAATAATGGACCGAAGGATTTACCTATTTAAATTGATTAATCGAGAAGAAAATAAACCAAGGAATTAAGGATGAAAGGTTGGTGAAAGGCCACTGGCAGCAAGGTTCTTGGACACAACAATACGCAGGGGTTCACGAGGTATATATGATCAAATTGAGAGGGAGATTTTAATCTTCTATGCTTGAATGAAGACAAACAAAGACGACGAGAGATGAAAAATCAATGGTTAAGGGTGATGACCGGCTCAGAGATCGAAAGATTAATTTCGAAATAAGAGCAAATGCGGCTAAGGTTCACTACCGAAAGTCAAAACTATAATAACATATTTGTATATATAATAAGATATAAGAGGTGGCTGGATTAATAATATAGGTTAGAATTCAACTTTAAAAAAATGTGGGTAAAATTACAATACATGGCCTTAAATTAGCTAGGGTTCAAGAAAACAAAACCAAATCTACCTTATTTACATAATGACCCCCCGAATTCTAATTTTAACAAAATTAAACCATAAAATTTTTGTTTAAAAAAATATTTTAGTTCTTTACTTCATTTAAGGTTTCTGAATCGAAATTCTCAAATTCTAGGGTTAGGAATTTATAGATTTTAAAATTAGGGCTTTTGAATTTGAGATATTTTTGGGGTGTTACAGCCGGGCGCAACGATCGGTGCCGGAAGCGGTGGCGATTTGGGTTTCAGAAATTTTAGGGATTTGGGGATTATTTCATAAAAAATTTAGGATTTTATGAAAATTTGAAAATTTTGGGTTTTTTTCTTAAAAAAATATATAAAAAAAATTAAATTATTGTCACATGTCAAGCATTGATTGGTTAAAAAAAAATTTAACACCCCTTAACGGTCAGGCACCAAAAATTACAACGGTTGAAACTTTAAGCACCTGTTTTTTATATAAAAAAATACTTTAAACACCTAAAATTCAAAAGAGGTGTACTTTAAGCACCTACTTTTTATTTAAGCTTAATCCAAATTAAAAATCATTTGAATTCGCCCTACGGGAGGGTGTGAGCAAAAATCGACTCGAAAAAACCGAATAACTCGACTCGAGGCAAAAATACTCGACTCGTCTTGACTCGACTCGAAATTTCATAGACTCGACTTAACTCGAAAAAAATTCAAATAAAGTTTGAGTTGTAAAATGGAAATTCGAATAACTCAAATAACTCGAAATTTCTAGTAATTAGTGGATTTATTTTTAAGTTCAAGAAGAGTCCCTCAATTTTTTATTGATATATACATACTGATATATAAAAATATGAAGAAATATTTTCACATATGAAAAAATATAAATAAATATATATATGCATATCTTATATGATTAGAAAAAGTCATTTCAATTGCAATCAAACTGTACTATAATATCATAAATAATTACAATTAAATTTTGATAGGAACTCGAAAACTCGACTTGACTCGGATTTCTTCAACTCGAATCGACTCGAAAATTTTCGAATGAAAGTTTGAATGATAAAAATAGACTCGTCAACTTAAATAACTCAAAAAAATTTTACTCGACTCGACTTGATTGAACGCTCACCCCTACCTACTGGATCTGAGTGCAAAAAGAGAGAGATGACGTCATGTGGTCCATTTAAAAAAAGTAAAAAAGAAAAAACTACGTCATGCAATGACAATGACATGAAGTCCTTTGAATTCACCACGAGTTTAATTTGTCTGCTGTCCCAAAATGATGCGACAAAGCTGAGCGTGTAGTACACGGACTAATTATAACTGAAGTACATCTTCCTAGGCCCACATTTACAGCATGATATTATTAAAAGGCTTTAAAGTACAAAAATGCCTAAACTATTTTTTTCATAGGTAAATTTCATCGAAGGTCCCTTATTTTTAGGATATGTTCTATTTTAGTCACTTGATTTAAAAAAAAATTATTCTGGCCATTTATGTTTTCGACCATTACCGTTTTAGCCACTTGAACGTTAGTCTTAACCCTCATTAATAAGATGGCGTGGTACATTGATAAAAATATTAATTTTAAACTTGACCCTCAAGCTTTTAAAATTTTATTTTTTACCACTTTCACAAAATTGTGGCAAAGCTTCTTCTTCGAGCTCTCTGTCCAAGTTGGTATGACTTCCATGGCGAGCTTTGCCTTCAAATTGGAAATTGGAGTCCATATCTTGAGCACCGTCTCTTGTACCATTGTTCATTTCTTCGATAAACTCATCTTGACAAAACATGTATTTAATCGGAGTAATCACTTGAGAGCATTGGTAACACCAGTAGCTTGCTGCCATTGCTTCCTCCATTATCCTCTCTTCGCCACAAATTATTTTTTTCTCTTTTTAAGCTTCTTTCACAAGTAAATAAGCATCATATTTAAAATTAATTTCAGTCAACTAAAATGGAAAGCAAATTTTGCCATAAAGATCAAACTTCTTCTTTTTAATGATTTAGCAAATCTACATAAAGAATTTACCTAATAAATTCCCAACATATGATTCTCAGAAAACTAACACTCTAAATACCTAAAAAAAATTCAGAATTCAAAGTCTTCACAAAGAACACTAGATTTCAACAGTAAATAATTTTTTAAAGAGAAAAAAAAAAAAAAACTTTTTAAGCAAAATCAAACAACAGTGAATAAGGATCGGTGATACTGAAGCCAAAAGATTTTAAATTCCCCAAATCAAAACATGAATTCCCACAATAATTATAAAAAAAATTCAGTGTATACATATGATTTTGAACTCTTCTTCTCCCCTTGTAAATACAAAGAGGGGTTCTTTTAGAAGGGGAAGTTAAAGATTTGGGTTAAAGAATATTGAGAGAGGGAGTGATTTTTTTGTAAAGATATGAAAAAATAAAGTTTTTTTAACGAGGTTAACGGAGGGTAACGCTCAGGTGACCAAAACGGTAATGATTGAAAACATAAATAACAAGAATAATCTTTTTTCAAATTAGGTGATTAAAATAGAACACACCCTAAATATCAGGGACCTCTAGTGAAATTTACCCTTTTCATATATAGACATGCGCATAACCTATTTTTCAGTTCAAACATGTGTTTAATATTTTCACCATTATTATTTTAAGTATTTGATCATTAACGATCATTTTAAAAAAAATCTTTTAACCAATTAAAATCTAACACGTGACTTTGATTTTAATTTTTTATTTCTTTTAACATAATTTAAAAAAATCCCTGAATTTCTCAAAATTCACAAAATTAACCCTCAAATTTAACCATTGTTGTCGTTGTTCATTGCGCTGCCTGCGACGGAATAAAGCCCTATCTCGCCGTAAGATCGATACACCATTCATCGTCTGATCGACCGTCATTTGTTGCCCCTCTTTTTTTCTTCTTTTATCACTATTCAGCTTTGTTTCGGCGTTATACACGCCAAACGTCGACTTTCGGTCAAAATGATGGGGGAAATGATGTGAGGTATCGACGACGAAAGTTGTGAGTACTTCGTCGGCGATTGACAGCTACAACAACTGGAATTGAGATTTGAGACTTAAAATTTGTGGACTATTTTGGAAATTATTGAGAATTATATGATATTTTTTAAAACTTTAATTTTTTTAAAGAAGAAAATAAACCATGTCGTGTGTCATGTTTTGATTAGTTAACAAAAAATTTTAAGCGGGCGTTAACGACAAGGCACCTAAAATGGTAACGATGGAAATGTTAGGCACCTACTTGGACCGAAAAAATACTTTAGACACATGTCTGAAAATATTGTATAGTTAGGGCACTTATTTAACTATTAAGCCTTATTAAAATTATAACCATAAATTCTATAAAACAAGTTAAATATATTTTGAGTCACATAATTATATGTTCAGTTACAAATATATTAAATGAGTCACCAACTAAAATTTTGTTACAAATAAATTACTCGATAGTTAAAGTTGAAATAAACGTCTAACATAGTATGATATAATAATATAGGGATGGGCACGGTACCCGGACCCGACGGGTTCTGACCCGACCCGGACCGATCGGGTCGGGTATTTTTATGAAAAAATCGGGTTCGGGTCGGGTTCGGGTTTTAGGGTGAAAAAATCTGACACGACACGACCCGACCCGGGACTAATAGTGTAATTTTCCTCTAATTTTTTAGGGATGTTTGTAATAATACCCCTCTTTATATTTTTTTATAATAAGGTCCTTAAAATTAATTTTTTTATTTACATTTTAGTCCTTAAAATTATTATTTTTTATAATTATGCCTCTTAAAATTATTTTTTACAATTAGGTCCCTAAAATTAATTTTTTTTTCTATAGGTCGGGGTCGAGTTTAGAATATTTATTTTCGGGCCGGGTCGGGTCGAGTTTTTTTTTAAAATTGGATCGGGTCGGGGTCGGGTTTAGAATAATTAGTTTCGGGTCGGGTTCGGGTGGGCCAAAAACTCGACCCGTACCCATCCCTATAATAATAGTTGTAGTTTCTAAAACTTATATACACTATTAATTTGGTTCCGATTCTAAATAATCTAATAGATTTAATCCCTCGCATTTATAATTTTTGATATTATACCCTCCTTACACATTTTACGACCACGCACCAAACTTTTTGTTATTTTTCATCAATCGGATAATTGATATATGGGATAGTTAGACATACACAATCACTTCATTATTGGACAATCGATAGACGCGTTATGACTATCTTCTACTAGTAGACACAATTACTTCACTGATAGAATCTTCAAATTAAATGGTTAAATTTATTGAATTGTTCCAAATTAAGATTAAATTAATAAAATATATAAATTTTAAAGACAAATTATTGTTATACCAAATCACATTCGACGTTCGTTTCAATTTTAACGGTGAAATAATTTGACTCTAACAAAGTTTTAATTAAGTGATTAAGTTACAAGTTTTAAAAAACAATGATTATTTTATAAACGAACGCATAATTAAATGACTGAAATGAATTTTACCCTATAAAAATAATTTCATTTTCTCTCTATCCTTAAAATAAGGTCTAATATTTGAATTTTACGTGATATTTTAGGCTTAAAGAATTTAATATTTTTGTTAATATAACTATTTATGTTTAATTTATTAGTTGACTAGTTTAGATCGTGCACTATAGAAGCAGGTGATTCTCCCAATTTAATTACTCATTCACAACGTCAAAATTTAAATCTTTAATCTTATTTAAAAGATTTAGCGTCTCATCTCACTTAATCGTCTGTTTATCACTAGAATTTAAAATTTTAGATTTCATATGAAATTATTATTGAGTTAATTATATTTCTATTTATTAAATAAAAATTATTAATTATTATATCAAAATTTATATAAAATATACCATATTACGAACACAATTAGGTAAATCTCTCATTCTCATCTAAAAAGAGAAAAAAATCCGATTATCTTTTCCTCCATTTCCTCTATTTTAGACATTTTTATTTTCTCTCTCCCCAAACAGAAAACCTTAAAATCCAGGGAAAGAAAAAAAAAAGAAGAAAGAGCTTTCCTTTCTGTAATTGCTTATTTGTTACTTTTCAATGTTTTGCTCTTTCCGGCTCCTTATTCTTGTAGCTCAGAAACTACGGTTAGAAATTAAAATTTTATTAATTGTCATTTCTAGATCAACGAATTTACTATAATTATGATTCTTTTGGGGATTGAGTTTCAGGTTTTCCATTGCCGCTTTTGTCTTAGCTCTCACTTCAATCATGAACCATAATTGAACTGATCCAAAGAATTTTATTTTTGGGAACTATGGTAATTGAGTTTCTTCCTTTTTCTTTTAATTTCTTTTTTCTGTGTTTCTTGAATGGAATTGTTAGATGTGGATTAATTTAATGTAAATTTCGTTTTTAATTGTTTTTTGCTCATCAGTTTCAATTGAAAATTAATGTATTCAACTGCCATGTTTATTGAAAGAAATTATGAGTATACTAAATAAAATTGTTAACTAACCTTAGAGTCTAAGTCACTCATCAGCAAAAGTTATTTATTACTGATGGAATATTGGAGTTTTTTGTGAGAGAACTACAGTGCAGTAAATGCAATTTGGATTTATTTATTTATTTTATCATATCTGGAAATTGGTCCCTTTGATATGTTCTGATTTCCATATAAAGGAAAGGGTTTAATTTGAGTTCCAAAGAATGGAATGATTTTGCCCTTTTTGGAACAGAATTGGCATTCGTTTTGCCGGTGCCTGGTTTTATTTGCGGGTGATTTTGTTTCCGAGTAATCGATTTTGATCTTTCTGTATCTGATGAGTTCTTTCTGTCATTTAGATAGAGAGTTGCACTTATATTATATCGGCGACTTTTGCTTCCTTTTATCAGTTTAATGTGTTTACATATGCTTTCACAATTCTTATATTGAATAAAGGGGTGTCGTTGTTGATCGTCTTGTAGTTCTTATTGATGCCCAAAAAAAAACATGTACTGAAAAAAAGAGAGTTGTTTTTATTGTTTGATTTTATTTTAGTTTTTGACTTTTCAATCTTTTTTCTGGTTTTAGGTTTTGGACGGTTACCTGTTAGTAATCATTTGTGTGTGATTGCAAAGAGATGGGTCACACAAAAACTGAGAGGGGAAATGGAATTTCCTCTGAAGATCAAACGGCATTGCCGTTGATTGATGATGGCGACTTTGAAGCAGCTACAGATGGAGGAGTTGCATTGAAGAAAGGTCCGTGGACGTCTGCTGAAGACGCAATTTTGATCAACTATGTGAAGAAGCACGGGGAAGGCAACTGGAATGCTGTTCAGAAGCACTCCGGACTACTTCGTTGTGGAAAAAGTTGTCGCTTGCGTTGGGCAAATCACTTGAGACCGAACTTGAAGAAAGGGGCATTTACTCAAGAAGAAGAAGAACTGATTGTTGAACTCCATGCAAAGATGGGAAATAAATGGGCTCGGATGGCTGCTCATGTAAGTGTTCAGTTCATTTACTGTGAATCTAGTAATTCTCATAACTGGTTAATAAAAGCAATTTATTGAAATTATATAAAGTTAAGAATTACATTAAGAAAAAAGGACACCTAAAAATTTGTATCAAAGCAAGATATATATATATATGTGTGTGTGTGTGTGTGTGTGTGTGCAGAAATGCCCTGCCCTTTTGTATGCAGTTATACTTTACTTTTTCATTCCTTAACTCCTGTTGCGCATATATTGTTCATAACAATGAAAGTGCTTTTGATTTAGCATCTGGTTTCGGGGAGATTAAATGTGGACAGTATTTTTTAGTGTCTTAAGGAATAAATGTTCTTTAAGAGTTGTAATGAGTTTTCATATATAAGATCGATGCTGTACTCTTTTTGTGCTAGATGCAGACTAATATAAATTTATGCTTTCCAGAGCTCAATGACAGAGCTATTCCAACCTTAGGTGTCCAAAATAAGTTTCTCTGTGCTCTGTTATTTTTTGCAGTTGCCTGGTCGTACAGATAATGAGATAAAAAACTATTGGAATACGCGGATTAAGAGGCGTCAACGTGCTGGATTGCCTCTGTATCCTCCTGAAGTGTGCATGCAGGCACTGCAGGAGAGCCACACTGCAAGTGCAGTTAATGGAGGGGATAAAGGACCTCATGATATCTTGCAGAACGACAACTATGAGATACCTGATGTCGTATTTGACAATTTAAAGGCAAATCAAAATGTCTTTCCATATGTCCCTGAACTTCCTGGTATATCTGCGAGCAGCATGCTAATGAAAGACCTAGGTTCCTCTCAATTTTATAGTTTCATGCCACCAACTATCTATTGCCAGAAGCGCCTTCGTGGACCAACAGCCTTTTTCCCTGATTATACCGGTGTTGTTAAAAGTGAATGCCCCTTGTTTGAGCAATTTGAAGATGGTATGTCAAACAAGGCTGCTCAATCCTTTGGGGTGTCCTTCCCCATTGGACCAGATCCTGCAGCTAAGAAGTCCCAGTCATTTGGTGTATTCCAAGGTAGCCATTCCCTTCCAAATGGCAGTTTCTCTGCTTCAGATCCCACTTTGGAGGGCGTGAAGTTTGAGCTCCCTTCATTCCAAGATCCTGAAACTGATTTCAGTAACTGGGGCACTTTATCTTGCTCGCCACCTTTACTCGAGTCTGTTGATGCTTTTATCCAGTCACCACCACCAAGCAGTGGACTGGAGTCGGGTAGTATTTCACCCCTTAATAGTGGTCTGTTGGATGCTGTATTTCATGAGGCAAAAACTCTAAGCAGTGTGAAGAATCATGCATCTGACAAGAGTTCAAATTCATCAACTCCTGGCGATATAACTGAAAGTTCCGATTTCGACATTTGCAAGACAGCTCGGGGAAAATGTGCTGAGACTCTTTCTCCAATGGGTCATTCAGCATCTTCTCTTTTCAGTGAGTGCATCAGTGCAAGTGGCAGTTCGTCGGATGAACCGTCATCAGCTGAAACCTTTACTGGTGAGCATCTCTCTGACCTGGACTTGTTAAAACTGAGACTCGATTTACACTTTTCATCCATCATCAGAAAAAAGAATATTATCTTTAACGTTATTAAAAGTTGATCATTTGAATCAAGCATCTTATATGGGATTTCAGTGATGTCTAAACCATTTGAATTGACATAGAATTTAATAAAGCTTCCCTATCTGTAAGAAATCTTGGTATAACAACACTATCAACATTCTTTATTTTTTATTGTGCACCATCTTTTATATAATAAAAATTGATTTTATGTTCACCAGATGTTTATGATAGTCATTGAACTAATATTTCAAGTCTAGCGGAAGTGTGAATCGTACATGATAAGAAAAAACTTTCAATTGTTTCTCTAGAATTTAGTAACTTGAATTTGGATTTCTTTCAGAGTCTCGTCAAAAATCTGAACCAGCTGACAATGTTTTAACCCCAGAGATACAAAAAGCGGTTCCCATTCAGTTGGACAGTGGTCATTCCGACACATTATTTGCTTCTAACTGGCTCGAACAAGGTTCTGGTTATGATGCGGACCAAACAGTCATGACGGATGCCATAGCAACCCTTCTTGGTGATGATTTGAGTAGCGAGTACAAGAACATGGAAGCCGGAACATCTATTTCAAGTCAAGAATGGGGCATTGGTTCATGTTTATGGAATAATATGCCCTTTGAAATGTCCGAACTCCCTTGAGATCTTGTGTCTTACTGGTATGAACTTCTCTGGAACTTCTTTTTCATTCCTTCCGTAATTCTTTTGATTCGAGTAGTTGAGCAAACCTGAATTGGGATGAGACTACTATGACGCGAGTCATGGATGTTTGGTGTATTGTTTTTTGTGTGTTTTTCTTGAACTGTTGGATGCTTGTATGCCATTCAGGAACTTTGAGGTATACATATGTTTTCAAGCTGTTGTTATAATTTTAGAATAATAACTGTGCACTTTTAGCATGGAATCCCAGACAACTATGTTGCTAAAATTCTTTATTTTTCTGGAAGTATCCGTATCCAACTCGAATGTCAGAAACATCCGGATTTGGGTACAGTGATATGATCTTCAAAAACCTTTCACGGACACGGAAATCTTGGTAAGCAAAATGGAACATATCCATCCTAATCGTCTCACTATGCATGAATGACATGAAACTAAGTAGGATGAAGATGACTGCATAGTAAATATCCATTGAGAATGATTAATTTGATCAATTTTGATTCCATGTTGCCTAATTCATGGCAAAAAAGCTCGTGATTGACAATAAATCCTTCAAACATCATGTAAGAACATGAAATTTTCAATGCATGAGTGCAACATTGCTAATCAATCTTCCTGAATCCTTCAACGAACCGTCAATAGTTATAAAACATCGGATCATCATCATGGAGGTCTTTCATGATCGAGCCCACTGCTGGATGCAGATTCCGCGAAAAAGGCGGAAGCGTTTGTTGTTCTCCAAATTGGCGGTGATGGCGGAAGCCTCGCATTAAGATGGCTAAGGCTAGTTGCAGGGGCAGTTTCTATGGCGAAGATTGAAGCTTCATCATCGGGAGATTGCGGTTGAGAATCACACGAGCCCTTGCTCACAGTATCTGATTGTGCAGGTGAGAAATCTTTGATGCTACAAGTGCTTTCACGATCCGTTATGTAGTTCAAAGCAAAAACAACCTGCAATAATTATTGCTCGGACTCTTCATTTTCCTTGAAGTATCTATGTCTGACACTCGTCTACGACATTGATATATGTTGATATCTCAAGTGTTATGAACATGTGAGATAAGCTCGATTTAAGTATTGATGTTGCTGAATTATTGTAGCACTGAATCTTGATCTGAAAAACTTGTTCAAAACTTACCTTATCCATGGATAATCTCTTGTGAGGATCCTTGGTGAGACACTTCTCGGCTACTCGAACCATCCAAAAGAGTTGATGAACATCATGCGAATCGACGATCCTCGGGTCAATCAAATCCGGGTAGTTCCTGTCCTTCAGTAGTGGTCTTGCCTGCATGAAGATCCAAGTTTTCAGTAATGGAAGATCTTTGTGACCTTTCTATGTGTTACTCATTTTGTTGGTGCTAGTTTACGTTATCCGGATTCGGATAGTGTTGGATACGAGTATTTATCTTTCAGTCTAGTTAAGAGTTTATTCGGGTATCGAGAGTTTTACCCATCCTACAAGGCTTTTCCCTCCTAGTCTTTTGTCCGTAGTCTTCATTCCGGTGATGAGCTGCAATACCACAACTCCAAAGGAATAAACATCTGTCTTGGTCGACACTTTGCCACATTCAGCATATTCTGGTGCCAAGTATCCTAAAGTTCCGACAACTCTCGTTATTGTCTCCGATGACTTGTCTGAATCTTCATGTTGAGTTCTTGCCAAGCCAAAATCTCCGAGCTGAAATAGTGAACCGGTTACAGACTTCGATAAGTTGAGGAATGTACTTGCAGAAGACATGAATGTTGTTCGATTATTACCAGTGGTTCGAATTCGTGGGTTACGAGGATGTTGTTCGGTCTCATATCTCTATGGATGATGTTGTTTTCATGCAAATATTGCAAGCCCCTGGCAGCTCCCAGTGCTATCTTAACCCTCTTTTCCCAACTAAGAGGTCTTCTTGAGTGCTCTGCAAACAATTTAGCAAGAAACAATATACACACATCGATTAGATGTCGATCATTCATCGCGAAAGAGAGGTAAAAACCGATGTGTCATCTCGAATGAATTGTTACTCGATAAATGAAGGTCGAGTGAACCGTTGCAGACGAATTCATAGACAAGTAGCCTCTGGTTTCCTTCGGAGCAAGAACCAACCAGCATGACCAAATTCTCGTGTCTCGCCGTCCGAAGCACGTTAACTTCGGATTTGAATTCTTTGTCTCCTTGGAGACTTGCATTGAACTTGTGTTGCTTTACAGCAATCTTCAACCCATTGATCTCTCCCCTGTAGACGGCTCCAAATCCTCCTTCCGATAGGAAGTTCTTAGCATGGAACCCTTCAGTAGCGGCTGCAAGCTCCGCATAAGTGAAGTCTCTCATCCATCCGATCCTCGGCCTTCGATTTCTGCATATCGTGCAGGGGGAGTTTTCGAACACTTTATCCCGGGGAATATTCTCCCCCCGTTTCCGGTCCTGTAGTTGTACCATGTTCTTCATCACGAACATGCAAGGACGAGGGCTTCGGTTCGTTACAACCCGAATCCGATGTTATATTACCGGCAATACTCAATATCGAAGCCGAAGATGAACGTGAGACGGATTTCCTAACGCCTCCCCCTCCACGTTCTGCAACAATAAATGACATTATGATTTCTTGACATGAACATGGTATATTTTACGTCGCATTCCGAATAACTTACTCCGGGGAGACTGTCCATCCTCCGGAATCATTTCCGCATACGTTACGTTACTTCGCCTCGGAACCGGAATTTTGAAGTTATCCCTTACATTTGGTCCCCTCAACTCTACAGCATTGCAATCTTCCTTCAATCTGACAACATTACATGACAGGTTCTCTATAAAGTACCTCTGATCATTCTTCATGTGCCTGTCTCAAAGATGTCATATATGTACAATGTACAAGGTTAAAATCAGGTACAAGGGGGTCATATATTTGTATTTTCTTTAATATGTTTTTTGAACAAAAAAATTGAATGCAAATAATAGATATCAAAATGTTAATTCTAGTGTTATTTTCTCTATCATTTCACTAGTATTTTACCTTATATCATCTAAATATTATCCAGTAAAAAAGAATAAATCGAATATCTATAAATATTTGAATTCGTATTATATACACACATACCTGTCGAGTACTAACCATGTTGCACGAATTTTTTTTACAAATCTTGCAGCAACCTCCTTTAATGGATAACCTGCTAACATCTCTATCCGAAATTGTATCTAAAAATAAAATAAAATAACCCATAAATATTACATTAAACAATTATATATAAATAGATATAAAAAAATGTAAATTTACTTTTTTTTTTAACATTTTTAATATAGTCTATTCATAATATTTGATCAATTTTAACTCTTAATAAATACGTGCATATTTTACAGATAAAATTATTTGAATATAAATCTTTTAAAGAGAGCAACATCACTTTTCCACCAAGATCATTTTCATACTACATTTGTTTAGCTTGTGAATCTCTCTGATACTTTGAAATTCATTTTTAATATATATAAATGTATTATTAATTAGTACTTTGAAATCGAGCATAAATATTCGAGTTTGAAGTCTAACATGAGAACCAAACTCGTATGTTGCTTAATCGGATGAATTTGAACAATTTAATCTTTATAAAACTCGAGATTCAATCAAACTCAAACCAAACTTTGAGGTTTGATTCCATCGCACAATCATATCTTCATTTCAATTAAGAATATTATAATTTAGAAAATAGAAAAGAAAACTATAAATATCAAAATTCGAAGTTTAAACACATTTGAGAGGTTAAGGGGATGAATCAATTACACTAAAACTTAGTTGAGATTTATAATTTATGTGTATTTAAGGGTGAAACTAGTTGGTCCCCTAAGTGGTAAGATTGTAAGTCTAGTCCCTCTACATTTCAAAGTTTCAAGATAAGATAACGGTGAAATTACATTTTTAAACCCCCTAAATGATAAAAATTTAAAAATTACTAAACCTCTCAAGATGTAGAAAGGCATACCTGCTCCATTTCGCATTGTTCGGATATTCTGACGATCTCAGCATTGTTTTTGTACTCTTCCAACTTCCTCCCCATTTCTTCTATGGCGATTTTTTTGTTCGGTCCAAAAATCGACCCCGATTCCAGCTTCGATCTAAATCCCACTGAAAAACGAGGGAAAAAACACCATTAATGGAGATGGAGAAAACTGGAGAAAGGGGCCTTCATCCCCTTGATTTAATAAAAAAATTCTTTCAACGCCTACAATTATAGGACTTCAAATTTATGATTGTGAAATGACATACTAAAAGTATTCTCCACATGATGTTAACAATTAAATCAACTGATTTAGTTAAGTTTCGGGTTCATTTTTCTTGTCATTGTTAAAGTAAAATAAGTATATGATATTATCAGGAAAAATTAAATTATTCTAATTTGATGAGTTTCGACCTGACCCGATCCTATAAAAAAAATTTTTTGTGCGATACTCAACTTCAAATGAGTGAGGCAGATTTTATAAGCAGAAGAGTGAGTTTAGGGTAAAAATTCTAACTCAAATAGTATATCTAGGGGTGCTTATCAAGCGAGTCGATCGCGAATTGAGTAATGCTCAACTCGTGCTCGTTAAGAAATTTTGTTGCTTGACTCAACTCGTTGCTCGTTAAGCTCACTAAAATTTTGCTCGACTCGTGCTCGTTAAAAAATTTCGTTGCTCGACCCGACTAGTTGCTCGTTAAGCTCACCAAAATTTTTATCTTTTTTTTTAAATATAGGTAAAATCTAGTGAAGTTATTAGAGCTTAATATGAACATACAAATTCAGAAGAAACAAAATTGTGAGGACTGAGAAGATAAATAAAAGAATATGTCATGACTGAGTTAAATATGAAGTCAATATTTGAGTGTGAAACTCTTTTTAGTTTCTCAACAATCTTCGATGAACTAAAAATGAGAGAATGCTTTCGAGTTTTTGATGTTTTGACTTTCAATTGTATTTTTTATATGAGAACTAAATATTTTTTTCCTTTTCAACTTTTATACATAAAATAATATCATAAAAAATGCTTTAATAAAAAAAAGGAAAGACTAATTAATATAATTTGATATTTTATTAATACTAATTAACTTTTGAAATTCTCGGGAAATACAAAACATTTGAAAAATTGAAATTAAATATTTTATTGGTAAATAACCTAGCAAGTCACTAGATTTTTCTAGAGTTTTCAACTAGCATTTAAACTTCTTGAAACATAATTTTTTAAAGTAGCACAAAAAATCATTAAAAGTTTATTAAAAAATATAACGAGTTGCTCACGAACTTATCGAGTCGAGCCGGACCTTGCTCAACTCGACTCATTAAGATCTCGAGTCGAGCTCGAGTTCGAGTCAACTCGAGTCAAGCATTAATCAAGTTTTGACCGAGTCGATCTCTAGCTGTTTATGAGCTGCTCAACTCAATAAGCATCTCTAAGTATATCACAATATATGTTATTTAAAGTTAAATTCTCTCATTTTCACTATCGTATATTTAAACAGATTCAAGCTTTTACCTGTTAATTCAATCAATACAAAATTTAAAAATATCAGCACGAATTCAAACTCTGGCCCTGACTTTTAAAAAATATTAACAAACCACGTTATCAAATTTCACACATATTTCAGATTATATCTATTGATTATTTACATTTAAGCTTGAATACCTTGTTAGATGTTCTAGTTTAGTTGTTGGAGGGTTTGAGTCCTTCTAAGTTTGTTTAGTTGAATGTTGGTCGAAATTATCTTGTAAAGTTGACACGCTATTCATGGTTAATGAAATTTCATACCTTTTCCGAGAGTGGCTAAAAGAACCAATCCGATTAAACTCGAGAAAAAAAGAAGAAAAAGACAAGCATGAATTCTTACTGAGTTTCCGAGCTCCGGTGAAAGAAAACGTACTAGGATTAATAACCTGGTGAAGAACTCCAACAACAAAAAGCTTGTCTCCAGATTTGAGTGATAAACCCACAAGGGGCCATTTGATTATGCTCGGATTTAGCTCCCTCGATCCGTCCAGGATCACCACCACTCTCTCACCCGTTTCCATCTCTCCTTTTTCTTTCACAAACAAACAAAGTTTTATTCAGAAATATTTACAAATACATGGTGTGCACACATTAAATCCAATCCATTTTCACTTCTCTGCATTGTTGATTCGAAAGAAGAAACTTTTGAGAAAAACAAAAGTATCTAAAAAACGGGTTCCTTAAATTTTAAGAAGATCATGGAGAGTTGGGTGGTGAATCCAAGCGTATATTCTTGAGCATATTCAAGCTACGGATGGCCCCTGCGTGTTCCTTCTGGCTGTTTTGACACTATATTATAGCTTTCCTTATGCAATTATATTATTAATTTATTGATAAAAACTATGTTTTTCTTCAATTTATGAATGCTAACTTTCCAGAGATTCAATATTTATAGATTAAACCAAAGCTCTCTTGGAGAATCCACTCCATCAGATTAAATTTTTTGTTTGTTTTTTTTTTTTTGAAAAAAAAAATTAATTTGGAGGTTGATTATGATATCTGGATTTTTCAAAATTTTCTTAGTATTGTTATTAAGAAATAAAAGTTTAAGGCTAATTACACTATACATCCTTCAATTATGGATTAAATTTTAAATTAATCTTATTTTAAAATATTCTAATTTAAGTCCTTAAATTATTATTATTATATCAATTAGCTAAAATTATTAGATTTAGTTGGTTGTCACCACTCACCGCTGTTGGTTTGTGGACTGATAACCAGTTCACATATTTCTCTCTCTCTTTACTAAATAAAGAGATATTATATTTTTAAGGTAAATGCTCAAAATTTAAACTCATATAAAATGAAACGATAAAAACATCCTCAATCTTTTTTATGATTTTTCTGTAAATATGTTTTGCAAATTTGAGATTTATGTTTTTCTTCTTCTTCGGTTTAATAAGTTCTTTTTCTCTTTTTTTATGAAGGCAATGAATGTTCTTTTGTTTTATCTTTTTTATAAGTTTATTGGTTAAAATTTAAACAGTCGTACATATATTCTATGGACAAGTACTACTACTTTGCTTTTTGCCTGTCCCCAGCTAGACATGTTTATTTACTGTAAAATCCAACATATGTGAAGCTGTTTCTGAAACTATGCCACAATTTTTTACTATTATTTTAGTGTTCAGCTACCATTTTTTACAAACCGACCAATGTTAAAAATAAAGTAGTTAATTCCCAAATTTTGTTTTATGTAAATAAAATTAAATAATAGAAAGGTACCCTTTTGTTTTGCTTTGTATTTGGCCAACATTAACGATTCGATTCCATTTTTTTGTCTGAAAATGATACAATAAGAATTTAGACATGAATATCAAATTGTAATTTATTGGTTGATGATATCTATGAGTTAATTTTGTTTATTTATTTATGTTTGAGATTCCTTAATTTGTCTAGATTTTGCTCTAAGTTTTCTAAGAATCTTAAAATTTATCTCAACTATCCAATCATAAATTATAAATACTATATGCACATAGAAGGGTAGCGAATCGATCGAGAACCGATTGAAAATAACATTTGACCCTTGAATTTAATTTCATAATTTAAATTTCGAACTCTTAAATTGTATCAATTTCATCATTTGACCGCGTTGACAACAGAGTCATTAAATTATGAGCATGTAGTTGTAATCTGCTTTCACATTAGTCATTGTCTTTAATTGTCTTGCCATGTTGATGATGGCAAGTCAATTTTGAAGATATGATGCTACAAATGGAAGAATTTAGAATTAATTAATTATTTTAAAATTATAAAAAATTTACAAAAAATCGTGTAAATTGTTGTCATGTCATCAAAATAAACTTATCATTATCTTATTGAAAGATATTAATTTATTAAAGAAAATGATATGTGAATATGTTAACTCATGTGTTGTTAATTATTTAACAACGGGCTGTTTGACTAAAAAAGAAGACTGTTAATAATGACTATTAAAGGGTTAGATTAATGCAATTCAAGGGCTAAATTGATAAAATTAA
Organism: Hibiscus tridactylites; assembly: GCA_958450335.1. NCBI lineage: Eukaryota > Viridiplantae > Streptophyta > Magnoliopsida > Malvales > Malvaceae > Hibiscus > Hibiscus tridactylites. The sequence goes on from OY288279.1 coordinate 39,201,740, forward strand.
AAACGATGATCAACTTTCCTGTTACTATTATATAACTAAATATATAATTTAAAATTAAAATATGACACAATTGTTGTTTTAAGATTATTACAGGGCTCAAAGTAACCTTTAAACCTTTATATATATATATTATATAATTAAATATAAATTTAAAAAATATTATTGATGTAAATAATTCTTTTTGTTAAACGTTATTTTTTGGTATAACCATTGGTATCCAACTTATAGATAATTAATTTAAATCAGGTACTGTAAAGGCACCTTATGAGAGTGATTCTCTCAATTCAATTTGCTACATTCACAATGTTAGGTTTCAAATCTTTAACCTTATTTACGGAATTTAATTTCTCATTACACTAAAACAATTGATTATTGGTTTCTTAAAAATTATAAATACAAATATAATGCACATTAACTATGCAACATTGCATTGGACAGCTTCAATATTTCACATATCTTTAGTAATTTTTTATTAAGTAGACATATTTTACCTTTTAAATATAAATATTAAAATTTAAATTTATATAGAAAAAATATAAGTATTTTTTATTATTCGACTAATTAATAAATTTTTATGAATACAAAGCTTTCACTTCAGAATTATAACATTTTTCCTAATATTTTTAGGGTTATGCTATTGACAGCCCTCAAGACTGTCAATAAGAACACTATAAATTCTTGTAATTAATGTTTTTTTTACTTTTTAAAGAAATATAGTATAATGTAATTAATTACATTCCTAAAAAGTTGTGTTTCATTAATTTAAATTTTTTAATTTAATTAAACAATAAAACCCTAAATCTTAAACCACAAACCTTAAATTCAAACTCTAAACTAAAACTTAAATCCTAAATCATAAACACTAAACCCCAAATATCAAACCCTAAACACAAACCATAAACCCTAATCCATAAGCCACAAACCCTAAACACTAACCCTAAATCCAAATCCCTAAACCCTAAGCCCTAAACAATAAATCATTTTAAGTAAGTATTAATTACATTAAACAACCTAAAATTAATTAAACATGATTTTTTAGGAATGTATTTAATTACGCTTTACTAGATTTCACAAGCATTAATTATAAGAATCTATAGAGTTTTTATTTACAACATAAATTATAAGCATTTTACTAGGTTTTTTTTTTTGGTCTTGAGACACGCTTTTGTCTTACGATATATAATCACCTACTTTTATAGTAGACTTGTGTTCGTTGATGGTTTTCTCACGACCCTGACTATGATTTGTGGTGGTTTATTAAAAGGCATACATAAAATTAGTCTTCAAATTAGATAATTTTTTACTATTTTAATTAGTGACCGAGAGTTCGATCCTTATTTTGAACATAAAATAATTTTTAAAATTTTTATCAGTATCTACTACGGTATAAATCAACATAATACAATGATTAATAAACGGGAAAATTACGTAAATCATCAATAAAACTTTACTTTTACACCTATTTTGGTTATTAAAATTTCAAAATGTTCAATTTACTCACTGAAGTTTAGACATTGAACGTTTTTTGTCACTAAAATTTATACATTGAACGTTTTTTGTTATTCTTAAACCCCAAATAGTCGTAAATAATGATCGTTCGATCTTAAATTTCACCAATCATTTCATCTCGACCCCATGATTTTGTATTTGACCTTCATTATACCGGAAAGTGCTTTGAAGTTCACAAATCGGTTTAAAAACTTTCAATTTTTCTCTCGTTGATCTCCCTCCTCCACTAACGAATAGAGCTTGTTTCTTAATATATTATTTCTCTCGTGCCAATGAAGTTTTACATCATTCAAATCTAGATAAGTTCCTTCGTTTGTTAGTAAATGGTCGTTGTCAAAAAGTTAACGGATGAGTAACAAAAAACCGTTTAATATCTTAATTTTAATAAATAAATTGAACATTTTAAAACTTTAATGACGAAAAACAAGTTTGGAGTAACATAATAAATTAATGGTTGGTAAGGAATATAAATCCTTCCATTATTTAAAATCTGTAAATGAAAAATGTAATAATCCCGCCATATTAATTATTATCCACCGTAGAAGTCATGTCTCTCTCGCTCAAACTCACGCCCAGCTTCGCCCTCCACTTCCCTCTTCGCGTAAGATTTCTTCTCTATCTTCCCACTACTTTTTCAATTGAAAATTTTAATATCTAATTTTACCAATTTAATTTCTTTCTTTTCCCCCTTTAGGGTTTCAATCAGATCCCATTTTTAAGCTTTTCCGGAATTTCCGATTCTACTACGAGCCTTACCTCTCAGAATTTCAAGAAACTCTCTTGCTCAATCAACGATGACAACAACATTGTAAGCGCAATTCGATTTTCATGTTATGTGTAATTTTTCATAGTTATAATATCTTAATTTGTTGAATTGCGAATTTCTTTACTGTTTGAATCGTTATCTGTTTGAATTTCAAATTTAATTCATAGTATTTGGTTCCTGTTGATTTTTAATTTATATTCTTTCTATTTATGTTGCGTTGCTAGGTTTATGGCCCAATTGACAATGGCAACTACTCAACAAACAATGAAGGTATTGGGATTTGGAAATAGACATTGTAGGATAAAGGAATTGTTGTTTATTCATATGATTTTGTTTTTGGCTTACATGAGAATTGAGATTGATGTGTTTATTGCTCTGTTTTTTTTTTCTATTCTTAGGGTCACCTGCAGGAAAGAGTGAGAGTAGTCTAGGAGAATCGTTTTCGTCTAAAGAGTATATACTTCTCGCCTTTCTAATTTGTGTTAAAAATGAGTTGTTTTGATGGTTGGCTTATTGCTGTTGCTCCCGTTTACACTAATTTTGATGAAGTATAATGTTCATTGCAGTTACCATCGATGTTACTTGGAATGTTCATTTTTCCTATAGTTTCCATCTCCATTATTCAGATACGAGTTTGAATTTGAGTATTTTTTTGTGTCATATACATATCCTACCTGACACTCACCTTGAGTCCGGGTAACATATTACTATAATCACTAATTTTGAAAGGTCTTCAATTAGTTGATATATGCATTTCTGCAGCATGTTTTTCCATTCACCATAATTCTGTCATTGTATATACACAGCATACTTGTTTGTCAAAGAATTGAATATTCATAAAAGAGTGCTTGGAAGTGGAGGTAATAGATGGATGAAGATTTTGAAATTTTGCAGATTCTGGGGTATTTAAAACTTAAGCCTCCACCCTGTACTTGCCAAGATGGCCCATGTGACATCCGCTGAAAGATGATTTCTCGGGTTTATCTTTGCATATGTATATTATTGACAGATCTGCTCATATATTGGAATTGTTTGAATATTGGAGTTTGCAAATGCTGTTCACCTTAGAGGTCTCATTTTCACTTCTAAAAAAAAGAAGGCTCGTATTAATATCTTACTTTTGCTTTGGGTTCAGCGGTACTGTTGGATAACAGCAAACTGTGTTTTTATACTATAATTTTTCTATTCTAGATTTATATCCATTCTATGTTCTCTCTTTTCTCCTCTCTTTAAATGACATGCAACTCCAAATGCAATTATTATTTTGCCATATGACATGGATTTACACCAGAAATGAGAACCATACCAAATAACTCCTTTTTCTTTGGGAGGAGCTCTCTTTATCGCGACAGAAACATTAAAAGTTATCTTGCTTTCGCTTCTTGTCTTCATTTCTTTCGTGTACTTATGAAACTTGTCATGATAAAAAAAAAGAGGGGCAAGGATATGTGGATCTAATTTTTTGGTTTGTTGTTCTTGGGTTCTCAGTGTGTTGAAGAAGTTGAGAAGATATGGAGTTTCTGGAGTGTTGTCTTATGGGCTACTGAATACAGCTTACTACCTTACTGCCTTTCTCGTGGTGTGGTAGGTAAAATATTGCTTCTTTGTTCATTCATGAATTCTTTACATGATTTCATTGACGTGTATAATGCATTATAGAATTAAGCTCTACTTCATATTTGTCTTTCACTGGTCATTTGGCATGTGTACTGTATAATATTATTTGGATTTGATCAGTATCGTTCTTTCCCTATTCACTCTGAGGACACAATGTGTCTTATCTAATCAACCGTGTTTCTTTATGTTGCATTCCAAATGGGTTTCATGTGCATACACATTGAAAGGAACTATTTAACAAGAGCCAAGCTAAATCAAAGTTGCTCTTTTGTAAATCCATAATTTGGCTAACATGATATTTTAAAAAGGCATGTAATATCTCTGGTTCCCAGTTCCCAAAAGCATTGATGTCATCAGTTTTAATGAGTAATGGCAGAAAAAAGTTCCCTGTTTCATATGTAGTCATCCTACATTCCTACTTAGGTGCTCTGTATGCATTAGAATGTAGTTGCTGTTAACAGGAAGTTGTTATGCTTCCATTTTAGGTTTTATGTTGCCCCAGTACCTGGAAGAATGGGTTATATGCCAGCTGTTGAGAGGTAGTATCTCATCCTTTTCATTGTTTATGAGAATGTAGATGATATGAGCACTCTCCTGCCTTGCAGATTTCTCAAGATTATGGCCATGGTTTGGGCTGGAAGCCAAGTGACTAAGCTTGTTAGAGCAGGAGGGTGAGTTGATAGAATTTAAATGTTTTTCCTTAAAAATTAGTTAGTCCGGAATCTTTGGTAGAATCAAGATTTCCTGATTGGTCCACAATTGCATGTGATTTGGTTTTAAATTTAATTAGATCCATTTATTTTATTTGTCCAACTTCTACACTTATAAGTGCTGGTTTGTTGTGATGCTATATGTTGCAACAGACTATACACGATGTCATGTACTTAGGGGAAGGTTTTTTAACCCTCTCCATATCCAAGTCATCAATATCAGTTATCTACAACCTGGGTTAAGCTGATTAATTTAAAGTGACTACAGTCCCTGGGACATACTCCCTCCGTCCCACTAAAATTCACTTATTGACTGTGGTAAAAAAATTTCAACTTTGACCATCAAAAGTTAATAAGCGGCAACTATAGTGGGACGGAGGGAGTATTAAGGAAATCTTCTGTTAAAAAATTCACAACCATTCTCATATCATAAACAAAACATAAAAGCAGAAGGAACACTTTTATAAATAATTTTTCATTTTGTGGGGGAATGGGGGGAAATGATGAACCTTTATTATGTAATTGGGTCATTTCCTGTGAATAGTGGTTTGAGCATTCTTTTACTGAGCCTAATGCTGGAATTTAGTTGAGCTACTTAGGATTATGTTTTAATAACTTCTGGTAATCTAGCATATGCCAGCTCCTTGTGCCTCTGTCATATGATTCATGTGTTCCTTAGATTGGAGTGTAAGTGTTGGATACGAGTATGTCTATTTTTTTTCTATCTATTTGGATGGGTCCTTGGAGAGTTGCATACCCCTATCCATATCCAAATATATGTAGCAAATAGGTATTTCAAGTAAAATGAAGAGTACCTACCCGATGCCGCTTCTTATTGAGTGACCATAGTTTCTTACTTTATTATGTCTTCTTAACGGGTTCAAAAACGTCTCTCTCTCTTGTGACTGTAAACATGAGATCACTGCATGATATTGTCGTTTAAAATCTGTGTTATTGCAGAGCCCTTGCTCTTGCCCCATTTGTCGACAGAGGGTTGTCATGGTTCACTGTCAAATTTAAGTTTGAATCGCAGGGAAAGGTACCCGATACTTCACTTTGAAATTCTCCGTTATTATTCAGTCATCCAGCGTCTGAATCCTTTCGAATTGTGTCCAGGCTTCCATGGTGATCGTAGGATTTTGTTTCGGGCTGGCTTTGATGCTGTTTTTGGTTGTGACAGTGCTCTGGGCATAAGTTATTTTTTGGTTCTCCCCGGCTTCTTAATATTGCAGCACAATTTTGGTTTGAAATTGCTGTTGAGAAAAGCTCAGAAACAAGTGCATTTAAGAAGTATTATGACAAAGTGTTGTGAAGATGGTTATGAAAAATGATGGGTTTATAGATTTATGCTAAAATTGATGCAATTAGATTTTTTAATATTTTAACAATTCGACCATTTCTTTTCATGTTCAATTCATATAGACCATCCACGCCAAATTTTAAATAAATTCATAATGTTTAACTATATGATTTACATATAAAAAGACAACCGTCTAATATATACTAATAACAAGATAGAGATATCATATTTAGGTTTAAGAACCGGACTGCTATGATCGAAGAACCATGTCTAAGTGAACATAGATGCTAGACATGGGAAATTTAGGAAATTGAAGAATCTGGGTGATATAGATCTAGACAAATCATTTTTGACTGGTTCTAATGTATTTTTGGTATTGTTATTTTGATTTCTAAAACTCCTTCGTTTTCTTGATATTAATTTGCTTAAGGTCATTTTTCTTTTGTTGCTTATCATAATCCGTCTTTTGGAAACCTTTGGTTTCATTTTTATATCTTGCTTCAGTGGAATTCCTTTGGGTATCCTTGATTGCCTGAAAAACTAGTTATATATACATATATGTTTGTGTGTAGATGTATGCATCTTGCATATATAATAAATGTTGGAAGCCTGTGACTTCCAGTTTTCAAATTGGACAACTTTTGAAAGATGCTTATAAAATAGTTCAAATTCCTCTTCTGGAAGAAAATTGGAACATCCAATTATCATTGTTCTAGGTGGTGCTGCCTGGACTCGGGTTTTAGGAAAAATGTAGAGTTTGGATGGTTCAAGCTTGAAAATTTTAATCTCCTGTACACTAGTTATTAAACTCTGTGAATTCAAGTCTAAGTTTGTAAAATTGCTTTTCTTAGTGGATTCTGCAAGGCTCATCGGAATACATGATTTTCCTATTTGCTTTGTGTGTTTGAAAAATCTGAAATATTAGAGCCTGGACCTGCTGAGTGTAGAGAAAAACTATATTAGTCGTACGTGGAGTGGATGTGCAAATATATGATCCACTCTTCTATTTTACACTATAGATTATCACTACTCACCTCATCCTTTTAGCCAAACCAATCTAGAGCTTTTCTTTTTGAATTAATTATCATTACGAAATAATCGGATGCTATTTTAATTGAGAAGAAATAAAAACAAAAAACCAGGGCAAGAATAAGGCAATTGATCCAAAAAAAGCGGTAAATGAACTGACTTCTCACCTTAATCGGATGATACGATAGATTTTTATTAAATTTATGGATTTCAAAAAAATTAAAAAATATTTTAATTTTTTAAGAGTTTTCAGTTTGTTTATTTTTATAATTACAAGGGACTCGAAATTTGTTAATTAATTTTTTATATATTCCATTTCTAATTATCAGGGACCCGAAGTTGATCAAGCATATGGTGAAGGAACATTTCTGTAGAGTTTATAATGACAGCCATGCTCTGGAGGTGGTTAGTATGAATCTGGACTTTAATAAAATCAGTTCAAATCAGTTGAACTCTATCCAAGATAACTTTTCTGAAAAAGAGGTTTGGCTAGCGGTTTCGTCGTCAGACATCAATCGTACTCCCGACTCTGATAAATTTAATATGGGATTCTTTTAAGAAATTCTAGCCAGAGCTAAAAGGTGATATTATGAGTTTTTTCTCTGATTTTTTTCATGGAAGGGTATGGAAAGGTGGAATTAATCATTAATTCATCACCCTTATTTTGAAGGTGAAAAATCTCGAGTCGCTTGATGAGTTTCGACCGATAGGTTTGGTGGGAGGAATGTACAGAATCTTATCGAAGGTGTTGACTAGAAGATTGAAATCGATTATTGGTAATATTGTAGGAGAGTCACAGTTCGCCTTTATTCCTGGAAGGCAAATATTAAACTGTGTTTTGATGGAGAAAGAAGCAATAGATTTTGTTACTAAATCCGGGGTGAGTGGGATATCATTCAAGAACGATTTTTAAATGGCTTGCGACACCGTCAGTTGGGATTTTCTGATTCGAGTGCTTAGGGAGTGTGGTTTTGAGGAGAGACTGTGTGACTACAATGTAACAAGTCCTCGTTTTTTGAGTTGTAAAACTTTCCTATTATATTAATACATCTTAGTCGGGTACTCTTTTTCCACTTCCATAAGTGAGGAAATTTTTAATGAGGCCCATCAATTTTTTAAAAGAAAATATTAAATTAATAAATGATTATTTTGCTGACGACTTGTTATGATTTGGGAACTAATTGTAATTTAGTGAAAGTTATAACATGTTGGGCTAATCCTTGGGTTGAGTCGTGTATTTGTTTAGTGTGATTGGTGCTGTTTTGATCCTTGTATTAAGTGATTCTTGTAATGTTTTCCTTGTGATCAATATAGCATATTTAGGATTAGAGAGATTTTTTAATAAGGTCCTATATCTTTCAAAAGAAAAAATTAAATTAAAAATAAATATTTTGCAATAGCTGTAAAATGTTAGTGGTGTGAAGATTGTAAAAAAGAATTAAAGTGATATTTTGTTGGGATTATAAAATCAATTATTAATATATCTTTTCTCTCTCATTTTTTCAACAAAAGAAGATGACGGTTATTATTTTTCCTCAAATATGAGAAAACACATCCAAGCTAGTAGTCTTCATCAAATCTTCTAGGAATTCTCGTTCAATTGGAGGATGATGTTTTCAACTTTCATTTTTCCTACCAATTGGATAAGCTTTTGATTCTTAATGGTTTTCTAATAGTTTTTAATTGATTGTCTATCATTTCTAAAACAGATTTAATTTGATTTTTGGATAATAAATGGTGATTGTGACTCGATAAATAAAATCAAGATGTTTTAATAGTTAATTTTATGGGTAAAATAAAATTTAATATGAAATTTGTGAAATTGATTCCGGAAGAGTATCAAAACCATAAAGACTAGAAACATAGGATATCAAAACCATTCTCCCAAGTTGACCATAGCATTTCCTTCCCTGGGTAAGAATGCAAACTGAACCAGTTCAAAACAACTTGGGAATATCCTAACCAATCTGTTTCCAAGAAAACCTGTGCATATATTTTAGAAAACATTGCATTCTTGCTTTATTGTATCTACACTCAATAACTCCCCATCCATAAGAGGTCTTCAAAACAGGGCTTCCCACTCAACATTTTCCAAACTGCCTATGCTTCCCCCTTTTCTCCCTACCATCTTTGTGTGTATGTAACCATAATTTTACATAAATTATAAATTAATTAATTATTTTTAAATAACTAATTAATCTTTTCAAATGCATATACTATTTAGATTATTTTTGAAAACAAATGTATAAGAAAAACTATTTATAAAGTCGCCGCTATTCTAGAAATTGGGAGTTTTTTTAAATAAATATATTTCTCTAAAATATAATTTTGAGATTTTTAAATTTAATACACATCTCTATCTTATTTTTGATATTGTAATTTAATCAACATATTAATTTGCCTAGAGACATCAAATTCAATTAATTTTTTTATACATCATGTGATAAAAACGAATATATTCTACGTGAATTGTTTAATTTATTGATACATGTACAATCTTAAATGAATATTAGGAAGGTAACGCTATTTCTTACAAATGTTCCTTTTGCTTTTTTAATGATTTTCTCCTCTATTTATTACATTATTTGGGTTTTTTTTTAAATATTTGATCATTATTTAATATTTGCATACCTTACATATAATTTTATATTTCCCTGTCTTTTTAGTGGTGTAAATGCCTTTGTATTTTTGGTCATCCCATGAACTAAAGAACATACTCAATGCAGGGACGAAAATTTTGAAAAAGCAAACAACTATTTTGTCGGTTATAATTAGAAGGGAAAATGCATGGATTCGAGGTGATTATGATTATTTGACTCGGATTTGAATAATTAATAAAAGACTTTTAATTTTATAAATAATTTCATTGTAAATAATAATATTGGATTCGGGATTAAGACCTTGAAAAAATAGTGCCACTATAACCCACGGATCTTATGAAGTCACATTAGGGTCACAAAAACGACCCACGGTAAAAATCCACATAAAAATATTTTTCTTTAAATACATTAAAAATCGTAATACAAGCTTCTGTTTACATACCATTTCAGGAAAATCATTTAACCTGTAACGGGAACTCAGAAATATATTACATACTCTGCATAAGACAATACACGACATACATGCCCACTAACTGTACCAGTACCGTACTCCAAGAGCAACACCGAGAGAACTCCAACACTGATGTCAATCACCATACCAAGATATATATATCTCTTCTGACCTGCGGTGGTAAAAACAACATGAGCTTGGGAAAAGCTCAGTAATACAAAACTACCAAAAGATGCTATTAGCACGTGCAAATATATGGCAGTCATAACGTCATGATATTCCATGCAACAACAGTCTCCATTTATGATTCGCTATTTCAGTGTAGCGTTATACTTGAGGACAAAAAATTTGTTCTTTATACAACCATCGAGTATCAAGTGAGAGCTTATCGTTTAGAAAGTCAGTAGGGCGGTGAATTGAGGATATTGAATCAAAAAGCCTAGTGTGTTCCAACAGTGCAACATTAATGCATGGTATGTAACAATGCAATAAACATTTTATTGCAAGAAAATATGATTCATATAACATTAAGGTTTATTATAATTCTTCATTTACCCTCAAACAAAACTCCACGATACAGTTCCCCAAAACGGTATCATATATTGGCATTAACCCAAGCCTATTGGGCGTGGGTACCATCCCAATGAAATACCTTAGGTATGGGTGGAATTACCCTAGCCGAAGTATAGGAACCTTATACGGGCGGAATTACCCTAGCCGAAGCATAGGAACATTATACGGGTGGAATTACCAGCCAGATTAGGGCTGAACCTTACGATACTTCATATCATAACCCAAGTACCCCAATTAATCAGTCCAGACAGCTTCATAGTATGCGATATTAAACAGTGATAATAATAATTAATAAACACATTTCTATACTAATAAACGGTAACCATAGAACATGCTTGTCATATAAGGTATTAGGGCATATATCAATCATATAGTATAATCGTGCTTACTTCATAGCACTTGTTTTGTTCATATGAAATTAAGTTTGACAATCAAGTGCACATGATCAGTTTAATAAAACATATAAAACATGTAAATCAATATGTAATAAGTCGTATAGCACACAAGGAACACACTAGGTGGATCATCTTATTTTTCGAAGATACTTAGTTTTACGGAATGGGACACAACTTTTGACAATTTGAACGAATTTCAGAAATGAGGTCCCTGTTAAATAGGATTTGTACTTTCGGCTCAATCAGACATTTCAAGAGTTGATACATCAAGATCTTTGAAATTCAAATATATCATGAACGATTTAATCATTTAAGCTTACGAGGGCATTATGGCTATTTTGATGTTCATGGGTATTTTGGTGATTTAAACTGTCAATGTATAAGCAGTGATTTGCAGAACTCATGAATTCCATTTGCTTATCAAGACCTCTAACCAGGCATTCAAGAATTTCTACATCAAGATCTTTCAAGTTATTGGTTACATTCAGGGATGTTCCGATCATTTTGGCCAACGAGGGCATTTTAGTCATTTTACCATTAGGAGCAACTTTGTAATTTAGCCCAAAATGAAAAAATGATTGTTTTCAGTATTTAGAATCTCCAATGGTTTTTAGAGCGTCCAAAAATCCATTCGAACTAACATATCCAAACCTTGCAATACTTACCAAACATACATATATATACATTTCACGGGTATCAATTTTAGATACCGACTATAACATATATCTGAACGGTCGTCTTCATATTTCACCACCAGGCTTACCACTATGTAGTCGAACTTATATTCCATGTAAATCTTCCAACCTTATATTAATATCATGAGTGATGGACGTACATGAGTCATGCTTTATAACTCTTAGAGGCATTTCAGTCATTAAAGCTTTATTGGTATTTCCAGAATTTTTATCAAAGACAATTTTACTTAATCCAAATAAGGGGGTATTTCGATGATTTTGGAGCTTGGGATATAACCACCATTTCCGTCAATTGAACCATTTATCGTATTTCAATCATTTAAGTACTCGATGGTGTTTCAGTCATTCAGATACTTTCGGTACTTCCAAACAATTCATTCATTCCATAACTTAAGGGTTTATCCACCAGTTCAGTTAATTTTGTTAAATTGAAGTGTCTGGGATCATTTCGATCATTCTAATCAATTCATCCTCTAATGTAATTTAAATCGATTCAACGGTACGTAAAACTTCCGCTTATTTATCTTTAGGTGTGTCCAGAGTTTGGGTAATCCAAGTGTTTTGTTATCATATATATCTGCATCTTGATACCGAAGTCTTTCCCACTAGAACAAGAATTTCAGATAAAGTCACCATTCTATCAGATCGAGAGTTAAATTCCTTGTCATTTCCCTTTTAGGGAATTTAAGTTGTTCTTAACGAAACATTTTAGATATCAAGCCCTTTAACACTATTAAGCGGATTGGGAGATTAATGGTCTTATTAATCACTTACTAGACTTAGAGCCCTTTCGGTCTATTTACTTTTCTTTCAAATAGTTCAGTCTTATCCATCTTACCATTATTTCATTTCGTAATTGAATTGACTTACTCATACCAAGCATAGGTGAAAGTACACTTAAATATAATTGTTCATGCAATAACCGAAACCAATATGTTCACAAAGCATATAAGGGGTAGTAGTGTATTACCTTGAATCCTTGTTATATCGATCGACTCCTTGAAACGACATTCAAACGCTCTCGAATTTGAATTTGAAGTCCTCAAAAACTCATACACAAGGAACTCTGAATACCTTCAATAAAGCAATACCCTTAATCAGTCCTCTTTCACATTGCTCTTAAATTGAATACTTAAACTGACACACTCTTGAGTTCAAGGTCGTATTTGGAGGCTATCGGGTTAGAGTTTCACGAAACGGGCTTCAAAATCGAACTCAGGACGTCAAAAAACATAGAATAGAACTTTTCAGGAAAAGTTGACTTTTGGTCAAAGTCAATGGCGACATCATGATGACGTAACCGGTCAAAGTCAATGCTGACGTCAACAGTCAAGTCAACGCTGATATCCTACTGATGTCACTGGTTAACCGGGTTGACTCGGTGAGTTGACTCGGGCGGGTTAACTCACTGAGTTGACTCAGGCGGGTTGACTCGGGCTGATTGACTCATTGAGTTAACTAGTGTGGGTTGACTCATTGAGTTGACTTGTGCAGGTGACTCAGTCAACGAGTTAACAGATCTGGTATGGTCAAATGGGTTAGGTTCGGGCTTTGGTTTATTAACGGGCTTAGGCTGATTTGGATTGGTTTGAGCTGGTTCAGATTGCTCGGTTCAATAGCCATACCGGGTCTAAAGCTGGTCCAGCCGGCTCGACTCGAAGACCACCATTACAAGCAGCCAGAAATCTCCCGTGACGGCGCGTAGCCGCCACGTGCGACCAAAATCAACCAAAAACACCCCAAAACGTAGAGAACAAACTCCCAATTCAATTATGACCTGAACTGAACCCTAATTTAGGCTGAAACCTAACCATTTCTAACCAAATCAGCATTAAAACCTTGATATCGGCGTAACTCTATCGAGGCTTAAAATGATCCCTGACTGACGATCGACAAAAAGAGAAATGCTCGCCTCTTCTCGAGGAATTCACCGGTGGCGCTGGTGTGACGAGCGTACGCGGAAATCAGAAGAAAAAAAGGTGACAGTTGGGGTCTCTCGTCAAACCTTTAAGCCTTTCTTCACGTTGAACGGTGGCACATCTTTGCGAGTGAAGGGCTGGGTCTCGATCGGGGCAGAGCGATGGTCACACCGGTGCTGGCGGTGCACGCCATGGCCGGGCAGTGAGGTCGATCAGATGGGGTGGCCGGTGGTAGAAGTCGAAAGGTTGGGAGAGAGGGAGGCGGGGGGGGGGGGGGGGAATCTCGATCTGAATAATTCTAGGATGGGCATTTAATTTAGTACAAGTGGTTGGTTGGGATATTTTTATTTGTTTATTAATTTATTTATTATACTTTTCAAGATTCACTTAATAATAAGTGGGTGCAAAATATAGCTAAGAGCTTCTTTAGCTCAGATGGTTGGGTACCCAATTTATGATGCTTAAGGTCGTGGGTTTAACTCTCCCAAGCACCACTTTTACATTTTCTTTTCTTTTTTTTTCTTCATTTTTTTAAATTTAATAATCTAAGGGTGTTACAACTCTCCCCCCCTTAGAAAAAAATTCGTCCTTGAAATTTACTAGAATTGGAAAAATTCAAAGATTGCTCTTTCATCCATTCTTGTACTGAAACTTATCCATTAGAGTGTCCTTGTTTCTCAGGACCTTTTCAGACATTCACTTATCAATTTAGCACAGTCTTTGGACCCAACGTCATCCTACCATGCATCTTAGTCAATTGATCATGATACGATATGTATATGTATAAATCTATACAGAACTTCATACGGAGCCAAGCAAATACTTGTGTCATAACTTTTGTTATAAACAGTCTCAATCAGGGATAAAAAACATTCCCAATTACCACAGATGTCAATCATACAACCATCAAGTATCTCATATGGAATATGAATCACTCTATTAGTTTGACCATTAATTTACGGATGAAAAATGTACTTGAAATGCCAACGAGTACTCTAGCCTACCAACATGGCCTTCCCGAATCAGGATGTACTATCAAATCTCAATCAACAATGGTATACAACAATACACCATGCCATATTGTCAAGGAAAAAGTGTTTTTCTTCAATCCGATCAAACATAACCAATGATTTGAACATATATAACTTACTTTTAACGTAATATCAAGACAACTGTTTCTTTTGTGTATAACGGTCACCGCAAAATTGACACCTTCTCCACGTTCACAGACAACTTTCTTTCCGAATCATAAAATTTGTATCTAATTTCCATCAAAATATTCACAACATAATATCATCACCAAATTGTCTTACATGTAATCTTATATCGGTTATCTCACATACTCAAATATTTATTCTTAATCCAAACCAAATCTTCAATTTCACAAGCATAAATCATCTTAGGTTCTTTATCTAGATTCAAATCCATCAAGTTAATCCAATTCATAGACGAACATTATCGACATTCCATTCCAAAAATGGATCAAGCTATTATGGATAGAACGATTAGAATGATTCGACATCGAAGTCCCGGTTCGATGTAATACGATTAAGATCTAGGGGCATGCACCGACTAGACACCTTATGACAGACAATCGACAGATCTACCCAGAATGATGCAACTCTAAGCTCTGATACCACTAAATGTAACCTCCTAGATCCACCTATGCGTTACCACGGATCCTAGGAAGTCACATTGGGGTCACAAGAGCGAACCACGATAATCCACAAAAAAAACATTTTTCTTTAAATACATTAAAAATCGTAATACAAGCTTATGTTTAAATACCATTTCAGGAAAATCATTTAACCTATAACATGAACTCAGAAATATATAAAATACTTTGACATAAGACAATACACAACATACATGTCCACTAACTGTACCAGTACCGTACTCCAAGAGCAACACCGAGAGAACTCCAACACTGATGTCATTCACCATACCAAGATATATATCTCTTCTAACCTACGGTGGTAAAAACAACATGAGCTTAAGAAAAGCTCAGTAATACAAAACTACCAAAAGATGCTATGAGCACATACATGTATATGGCATGCAAAACGTCATGATATTCCATGAAACAACAATCTCCATTTATGATTCGTTATTTCAGTGTAGCATTATACTTGAGGACAATAGATTTGTTCTTCATACAACCACTGAGTATCAGGTGAGAGCTTATCGTTTAGAAAGTCAGTAGGGTGGTGTATTGAAGATATTGAATCAAGAAGCCTAGTGTGTTCCAACATTGCAACATTAATGCATGGTATGTAACAATGCAATAAACATTTTATTGCAAGAAAATATGATTCATATAACATTAAGGTTTATTATAATTCTTCATTTACCCTCCAACCAAAGTCCACGATACAGTTCCCTAGAATGGGATCAATTACTAGCATTAACCCAAGCCCATTGGGCGTGGGTACCATCCCAAGCAAATACCTTAGGTCCGGGCGGAATTACCCTAGTCGAAGCATAGGAACCTTATACGGGCGGAATTACCCTAGACGAAGCATATGAACCTTATACGGGCGAAATTACCTAGCCGAATCATTGGAACCTTATACGGGCAGAATTACCAGCCAGATCAGGGCTGAATCTTACGATACATTATATCATAACCCAAGTACCCCAATTAATCAGTTCATGCAGGTTCATAGTATGCAATATTAAACAGTGATAATAATAATTAATAAACACATTTCTATACTGATAAATGGTAACAATAGAACATGCTTGTCATATCAGGTATTAGGGCATATATCAATCATCTAGTATAATCATGCTTACTTCATAACACATGTTATGTTCATATGAATTTAAATTTGACAATCAGGTGCACGTGACCAATTTAATAAAACATATAAAACATGTAAATCAATATGCAATCAGTCGTATAGCACACAAGGAACACACTAGGTGGATCAACTTATTTCTCGAAGATACTTGGTATTTACGGAATGGGACACAACTTTTGACAATATGAACGAATTTCAGAAACGAGATCCCTATTAAATAGGATTTGTACTTTCGGCTCAATCAGACATTTCAAGAGTTGATACATCAAGATCTTTGAAATTCATATATATCATGAACGATTCAATCATTTAAGCTTACGAGGGCATTATGGCCATTTTGATGTTCATGGGCATTTTGGTGATTTAAACTGACAATGTATAAGTAGTGATTTGTAGAACTCATGAATTCCATTTGCTCATCAGGATCTCTAACCAGGCATTCAGGAATTTCTATATAAAGATCTTTCAGGTTATTGGTTACATTCGGGGATGTTCTGATAATTTTGGCCAACGAGGGCATTTTAGTCATTTTACCATCAGGGGCAAATTTGCAATTTAGCCCAAAATGACAAAATGATTGTTTGCAGTATTTAGGTTCTCCAATGGTTTTTCGAGCATCCAAAAATCCATTCGAACTAACATATCCCAACCTTTCAATACTTACCAAACATACAAATGTATACATTTCACAGGTATCAATTTCGGATACCGACTATAACGTATATCTGAACGGTCATCTTCATATTTCACCACCAGGCTTACCACTATGTAGTCGAACTTATATTCCATGTAAATCTTCCAAACTTATATTAATATCATGAGTGTTGGACGTACATGAGTCATGCTTTATAACTCTTAGAGGCATTTCAGTCATTAAAGCTTTACTGGTATTTCTAGAATTTTTATCAAAGACAATTTTACTTAATCCAAACAAGGGGGTATTTCGATCATTTTGGAGCTTAGGATATATCCACCATTTCCGTCAATTGAACCATTTATCATATTTCAATTATTTAAGTACTCGATGGTGTTTCAGTCATTCGGATACTTTCGGTACTTCCAAACAATTCATTCATTCCAGAACTTGAGGGTTTATCCATCATTTTAGTTAATTTTGTTAAAGTTCGGTGCCTGGGATTATTTCGATCATTCCAATCAATTCATCCTCTACTATCATTTAAATTGGTTCAACGATACGTAGAACTTCCACTTATTTATCTTTAGGGTTTGGAGGTTTTGTTATCATATATATTTGCATCTTGATATCGAAGTCTTTCCCACTAGAACATGAATTTCAAATAATGTCATCATTCTATCACATCGAGATTTAAATTCCTTGTCATTTCCTTTGTTAGGGCATTTAATTCGTTTTTAACGAAACATTTCAGATATCAAGCCCTTTAACACTATTAAGCGGATTGGGAGATTAATGGTCTTATTAATCACTTACTAAACTTAGGGCCCTTTCAGTCTATTTACTTTTCTTTCAAATAGTTCAGTGTTATCCATCTTACCATTATTTTTTTTCGTAATTGAATTGACTTACTCATATCAAGCAAAGGTGAAAGTACACTTAAATATAATTGTTCATGCAATAGCCGAAACTAATATGTTCATAAAGCATATAAAGGGTAGTAGTGTATTACCTTGAATCCTTGTTATATCGATCGACTCCTTGAAACGACATTCAAACGCTCTCGAATTTGAATTCGAAGTCCTCAAAAAATCATACACAAGGAACTCTGAATACCTTCAATAAAGCAATACCCTTAATCAGTCCTCTTTCATATTTCTCTTAAATTGAATACTTAAACTCACTCACTCTTGAGTTCAAGGTTGTATTTGGAGGCTATCGAGTTAGAATTTCATGAAACGAGCTTCAAATTTGGACTCAGGATGTCGAAAAACATGAAATAAAACATTTTGGGAATAGTTTGGCTTTTGGTCAAAGTCAACGGTGACGTCATCGGACAAAGTCAACACTGACGTCATACTGATGTTACTGGATAACCGGGTTGACTCGGTGAGTTTACTCGGGCGGGTTAATTCACTGAATTGACTCAAGCGGATTGACTCACTGAGTTGACTCGGGCGGGTTGACTCACTGAGTTGACTCGGGTAGGTTGACTCAGGCAGGTGACTTGGTTAACGGGTTAACCGATCGGGTACATGTTAAATGGGTCAGGTTTGGGCTTTGGTTTATTAACGGGCTTAGGCCAATTTGGATTGGTTTGGGTCGATTCAAATGGCTCGGTTTAGTGGCCAGACTAGGTCTAAAGCCGGTCCAGCCGACTCGATTCGATGACCACCGTCACCGGTAGCCAAAAATTTCCCGTGACTGCGCGTAGCTGCAACGCGCGACCAAAATCAGCCGAAAACACCCCAAAACGTAGAGAACAAACTCATAATTCAAGTATGACCTTAACTGAACCCAATTAAACCCTTGATATCAGTGTAACTCTGTCGAGGCTAAAAATGATCGCCAACTGACGATCGGTAAAAAGGAAAATGCTGGCCACTGCTCGAGGAATTCACCGGTGGCGCTGGTGTGATGAGCTTATGGCGAAATACGCTGAAATCGGCAGTAAAAAGGGCGACGGTTGGGGTCTCTCGTCGAACCTCTTAGCCTTTCTCCACATTGAACGGCGTAACATCTCTGCGAGTGAAAGGCTATGTCTCGGTCAGGGCAGAGCGATGGTCACACCGGTGCTGGCGGTGCACGCCAAGACCGGGCGGTGAGGCCGATCGGATGGGGTGGCCGGTGGTAGAAGTCGAAAGGTTGGGAGAGAGGGAGGTGGGGGGTCGAATCTTGATCTGAATAATTCCAAGATGGGCATTTTATTCGGTACAAGTGAGTGGTTGGGATATTTTGTTTTGTTTATTAATTTATTTATTATAGTTTTTAAGATTCACTTAATAATAAGTGGGTGCAAAATATAGCCAAGAGCTTCTTTAGCTCAGTCGGTTGGGTACCCAATTCATGATGCTTAATGTTGTGGGTTTAACTCTCCCAAGCACCGCTTTGACATTTTCATTTCATTTTTTCGTTTTTTTAACTTTAATAGACAAGAATTAAGATGAGCGGATTCGTTGAGGTATGTTTGCATAATTCCTTTAAGACATATTCGTTCTCTCCTACGATTCTTGAGAAACATTGGAGGTTTATCTCCAAAGATACAACATATTATGCAATCACTCTGATACCACTATGAAAATCTTGTTGTGTAAGTGTATTATGAAATCACTCTTTCACGATGATGATGTTGTCTCGGCGATGGTATTTGGACACCATTGCCACAACATATTATTACGTCACACCCTTTCAATGTTTTTATTAGCGTATATTTAGGGTGGATAATATATTCTATTACCATTTCTCTTATACTACCATATAGGTTGAGGGGTCGTTGTGAATATGAACCGACGGGGTCGAGTTGAGCAATTTTGAACCGGTGCTAGGTGCTTTTCGGTGTTCGTTGGTAACCTATCTCCTAAAGTTCATTGGAGTTATTTGAAGAGACTATTTCAAAGATTTGGGAGTGTGCTGGATGTCTTTATTCCTCAGAAAACGGATAGGTATGGAGCCAAATTTGGCTTTGTTCGTTTTCTATCTCTTAGTGAAGCTGAAACAGCAGTTGGGATGTTTGATGGAGCATGGGTTGTGGACCGGTGTATTCACGGTAACATTAGATCAAGATTTTGTTCGTCTTCCAACAAAACATCTTTAAATTTGAGTGTTCTTTAGTGTGATGCTGAATTGTTTGTATTTTAAGGGGAGGGATGTTTGCATTTGGTCTCGCTATGTTTGTTGTCTAATGTTACTGGTGTGGTGGTCGGTGCTTTGATAAAGGATGGTTTCAATGCTTGTTCGGCCGAGTTAGTAATTTTAAGTTTTTCTGTCGGTGGGAAGAAAGAAGACAAGTGTACGCTTTTGATAGATTGGATGTGTGGGGAAGCTCAATTCAACATTCCAAGTTGATAGGATATTACTTTATTGAGTGTCCAGGTTTTTGTTTTGTCTCGTTGCTTTTGTAACGCTGTATCCGAAGCTGATTAGATGTTAGTATTTTGGTGTTCTTTCTACTGCTTCGGGGGTAAAATTGGGAAGGAGAGTTGGAGACGAGATATATAGCAGTAAAGGTTCAATTATTAGTTTGGGTTCTTGTGGTTTAGTGGTACTGCCTTTTTAGGTGTGATTGAGTTTGGTATTCTGTTAGGCAATTATTTGATCTTGTTTCTTTTTGTATTTTGAGGATGTTTTTTCTATCTATATTCTCTAATTTTTTTTACCCTTTTGGGATTTTATTTATAATAGTAAAATCTAATTGGCTTAGAAAAAAAAACCCTACCATATAGGTTATGTTATCATATATTGTTTTTAGCTAGATTTATGTAATTAGACATTAATTTAGTCTTACCTTTTTCTTAGCTTCTTGTAAACCTTGTATATATGAGTGATTTCTTGATTGAATAAACATAAGACATATCTTTGAATATATGCTCTTAACATGGTATCATGAGCCATAACTAGACATGTAACCCTCATACGGCCTATACGTTATACCTATCTTTGGGGAGGTCACATTCCCTATCAACAATTCTCACAACATAAATATATAACATGAAAAACATTCAAACGACATTAATCGATAAGGTTATAGTATCAGAAGTTTAATATGAACCCATCATAATATTAGTATACAAAATAGGCCACATTGGCAAAAGTTAAGTTATATAGTATCAAAATATAGGCTCATGTGACCCAAATATAGACAATATGGTGGATAGAAACATTACAACAATATAAGTACGAATGTGCCGATCCTCCAAGTGCCGAGTCCCTAGGTAGCCTATCAAAATGTATCTGAAAGGGGAAAGGATGAGGGCGTGAACTAGGGAGCTCAGTGTGTTCCAACAGTGCATAAAAATATATCAATAGTTCATATGTGCAAATCACTAAGTAGAACATGATCAAGAGCAACCAGAGTCTATTTGTACTTAACTACCCTCCAACCATACACCGATATGCAGTTTCCCTAACTGCATCCATAAGGACTTACCCTAGGCCCGATGGACATAGGTGCCAACCTAAGGGGCTGCCTTAGGTCCATAAGGAATTACCCGTGCCGAAGCATCGAAACCAACCCAAGGGGCGACCTTGGGTCCATAAGGAATTGCCAGCTGGATCAGGGCTGAACCTGCAGACACTTCATATCATATCCCAATAACATACCCCAGATATAAATCATAGTTGTTCAACAGACAATAATATAAGAAGATCATATGGCAGACATGCTTTATAGCATAGATATACTAGTCTGAGTTTCATGCTTTCATATCTGATACATAGACATGTTTTCAATACGACATAGCAAATCATGTATTTATTCAAGTAACAATATCATGTTTCAACAGATAAAGCATTCATATCTCATAAAATTGTTCATTCTATCAACCATGAAAAATATTCATGTGCACATGATAATTTCATAAAAATATTTTTAGATTGTTATTTAGCACACTAGGAACACACCTCAAAAGCTGGTCAGATAGATCAAAGGGGCACCTTCCTCGCTATGCTCCGCAACTGAACTAGACCCTAGATCAAAATGGAGAAATGTTACAACAATAGAAATAATTTAATTTGAGGATTTGAGTGAGTTGTAAGATCATACGAGTAGCTATAGGTGCACGAGGATGAGTGGAACGGGAGGAGCTGGGCTGAGCAGACTGATGGTCGGGAGATACTGGAGTACCTTTAAACATGTAAAAGCTTATATTGGTCATTTATTCTATTTACATTTGGGTAATTGTTCTATACACAAGCGCTTGTGGAAACTTTTTTACACAAGCGCCTTAGTTTTAGGGGTTAGGGACTTCGTTTAGGGTTTAAAATTTAGGGCTATAAGTGTAGTAGTTTTGAATTTAGGGATTGTTGATAGAATTTTGGGTTTATGGTTAAAATATAGGGTTTATAGCTTAAAACCTAAATCTCCACCCATATTACCTTAAAACTAAACCCTAACCCTAAGCCCTAAATTCTAACCCTAATTCATAAATTCTAAACATGAACCCTAAATTCTAAATCTTTACACTAAAACTCATAAACTTTAAACCCTAAACACTAACCCTAAACCCTATAATTGAGACGCTTGTGGAAATAAAAACCTTCCACCGCCAGTGTATAGGATATTAATCCTTTACATTTATCTTAATGAAATACTTAATTACATATGCATGATTAGGTTTAAGGTCATATTCGGAGGTCATCAAGTTAGAGTTTCGCAAAACGAGCTTCAAAATCGAACTCAGGACGTCAAAAAATTAAAAATAGGGCTTTTCGGAAAATTTTGACTTTTTGACAAAGTCAACGCTAACGTCAGTAGTCAACGGTCAAAGTCAACACTGACATCATGCTGACGTCAATAGTCAACTGGACTGACTCGGGCGAGTTGACTCACTAAGTTGACTCGGTCAGGTTGGCTCATTGAGTTGACTCGATCGGGTTGACTCATTGAGTTGACTCGGTTCGGTTTGACTCGACGAGCCGATTCAGTTCGGTTCAAACGGTTTAACTCGGTTCGGTTCAAGGGCTAGACCGTGTTTGAGCTGGCCGGTTCAATGACCCCCATCCAGGCGGCCAGAAATCACCTCGGACGACGCGTGAAGCTCACGCGCGGGTGAAACGACAAGAAAAACCACCAGACGACGTTAAAAATGCCATTTTCTCAATGCAAGAATGCAATAAAACCCAAAATCCAGTTGAAAACTTACCAAACTTACCTCGAAACGGAAATAGGAACCGGAAACGACGTAGTCCCGACGATGACTCAAACGATGGCGGACGGTCGACTAACATGCAATGTTTTTCTCGCCTCACGATGGGGAGTCCAGAGGTGGCGGTGGTGTGGCGAACAAATGCCTATCGACACCGGTATCGTCGGAAGCAGAAATGGCGCGGGAGGTTTGGATTATGGCCGAACCTTTCGGTTGCTCTCCACGGCACACGACGAGGATCCAGAGCGAGTGGCGGCCGTGGTTTTGATCGAGAAAGGGCGGCGGTCACTATGAAGATGGCAGTGACGCAAACGAAATGACGACGAGGGAGTTCGACGGTGAGCGGGGGTTTACGGGAGATGAAAGGTCGATGATGAAGGGTCTGGTATCCTTTGGGGGTAGATGACCCTAATTAATGTTCCATTAAGAGGGTAGGTGAGATATTTTATTTGTTTATTATTTTGTTTTAAACTTTTTAGGATTCATTTAGTATTAAGCGGGTGTAAAATATAACTAAGAGCTTGGTTGGGCACTCGGTTCATGATGCTTAAGGTTGAGGGTTCAAATCCCATAACCAGCAGTTTCCCATTTTTTCCACTCTTCATTTCCCCATTTTTTATTATTATTATTTTAGGGATGTTACAAGACAAAATAAAAGTGAAGAAGCAATGCAAAGAAAAACAATTTCACAATGATACTACCTCAAGTATTAATCCCAGAAACAAAGGGGATGAAGGAAGAGTCAAGGAAAACGTAGTTCAAATCTTTGCGACAGGAGCAATGGGTAATAGTCTAATCTCTAATTCTAACAAAACTGTTATTACTGGACTTAGTAATAAGCACTGGGAAATATTAATGAGAACTCTTTTAAGTGGTGTAAGGATGGAAGAAATGAAAAATTGACTAGTAATTGTTCTTCTAAAATTTGGATAATAGATTCGGGTGCTTCTCATCATATGACAGGCTGTTTGGAGTGTTTGAGTGATGTTCGTGATATGGTTGAATGTCCCATATGGCTTCCAAATGGGAACCAAATTGTTCCCACGAAGGAAAGGACAATGATGTTCAACAATAAATTGACATTAAATCAAGTTCTTTATGTGCCAAGTTTAATGCGCAATTTGATTTCATTATCACAACTGCTAGATGAATCAAAATGTGTGGCTCAGTTCACTAACAAGTTTTGTGTTAGACATGACCACACTTC
Organism: Hibiscus tridactylites; assembly: GCA_958450335.1. Classification (NCBI taxonomy): domain Eukaryota; kingdom Viridiplantae; phylum Streptophyta; class Magnoliopsida; order Malvales; family Malvaceae; genus Hibiscus; species Hibiscus tridactylites. The sequence continues at coordinate 39,226,092 of OY288279.1, forward strand.
GAGGATGCTGATTGGTGCGGGTGAACAACGAGGGGGGCTATACTTCTTTCATATGATGGTGACTACAACGACCATGAAGATTGTAGAGCTTATACCTAATGCCGGTCTTGGTAAAAATAATAATTTGCGAAATAAAGCATGTGAAGTTTGTCTTAGAGCCAAACAAACTAGAGATAGCTTTCCTGTTAGTAGTGATAAATCATCAGAAATATTTCATTTAATTCATTGTTGATGATTTATCACTAGCAACATGGATTTATTTATTAATTGATAAAAAGGAGGTTTCATTGAATTTGTGTAATTTTTTTCTATGGTGGAGCGTCAATTTAGCAAGCAAGTGAAAGTCGTTCGTAGCGATAATGATACATAATTTATATGTATGAAAAATCATTTTCGTGAGCATGACATTGTGTTTGAAACATCTTGTGTAGGAACTCTGCAACAAAATGGACGAGTAGAGGGCGAGCATAGATATATTCTTAGTGTTCTATTTTGTTATTATTTTACCGTTAATCACTCTCTGTTGAATCTTTAATATTGTTGATTTGGGTCAATTTTATTCATTTCTTCGCAGGACTTTAACTTCCAGAAAGCAGCGTTAAAAGAGCATGTTCATATATTTGGATATCATTCTCGATTTTCTAAAAACTTAGAAAGGCAATCAGCCTTTCTTTTAAAAATCATTACACTTTCATTTCAAAAAGCCCGAGTTGGTCTAAATGTTGTTCTGATTTAAAGTTGGGAGGAAGGACCGACTTGTAGCATATTCGAGTTCCTATGAATACACTTAGCGACATATTCGCTAAGGGAAATTGAGATCGGATTCGATTTTCATTGAGACAACATAATTCGAGTTGGGCTTTTCTAAATACTTAAACTACATTGGCGCTAGCAATGATAGTTGTGGCTAGTCCAAGTAAGAACTGAATTCCAAAGATTGCCTTTGGATTGTTGGTTACAAAAGTGAAAAGTAAGTTACAAGGGTTGGGCCTTGTAGAGTGTAACCTGCAAGTATCTGGTGTAAAATATTTTTCGATGATCAGTTTGAATTGAGGCTAAGCTAAGCTTGAGGCTATTCCATTTAATCAATTTTATCTTCAAAATTTACTCTCGTCATTTTCTCCAAATCTATTCTCAAAATCGCTTTTTGTAACCCCCTAAACTTGGCCCAGAAAAAATGGGCCGAATCTAGAAAGTCACGATTGAAATCTTATCCCTCAAGTTATAAATCTTAGGTTTAAATATTAAAGGTGAATAAACTCAATATCATTTCATTTATTATAAAACGTAGTCGTATAACATTGTTTCGATAGTTTGATTAAATATTCGAAAATAACAGTATAAATGCATGCATCCAATAAAACCCAAATTATAAACAATATCAAAGTCTTATTTACATAAATGTCCCGAAATATTATTCTAAAATAATTGAGAAGAGTTCATACTAAATAATGATAATATCTTAGTGAAAGCGAGATGCTCCAAGTACCGAGTCGCCTAAGAGTCAGAGTATCTGAAAGAGAAACTAGGGGTGTGTAAGCTAAAGAACTTAGTGTGTCTCTAAAGTGCAAACAAACACAAAACCAAAACAATATTTTATTTTCTGAAAAGGTCTTTTAAAAACACATTCAATCTGATAAATCTGAATCATAATGACATGATGTTTGATGCACGAGTAAATGCCTAATCTCTGATACACTGCCCAAAGAGTAAGGTTCCCCAGAACTTATTCTCTCCATCGTCACAATCCGAAGTGGAACTCAACACGAAGGGTGTAACCACTATTCTGAAACGAAATTCAGCCCGAAGGGTGAAAACGTTAAACTTCCTCGAACAAATCCTATTCCATGTACATACAATGATGTGATGCTGATATAAAATCCGAGTATCATCTGAAACTTGAATTGTTAAAAATTCAAGTTGCATAACTTTATAAATCTGATGTTTCACAACTCAGTAAATATGATATTTCATAATTTTGGTAAATCTAATTTTTCTGATAAATCAAAATATGATATGTTATGCATGATATCTGAAAACGTTCACCAGTCACAACAGAATATGCACACAAAATGTATAATTTTTTATAACACCGAAAGAAACACATAAGTTTATAGCATATGAAGAGACACATCTTTAGCGAGCAGAAGCTCTAATATCTAGAAGGATGCACCTCACACTCAGGTCTAGCTGAATCAGAATGAGAAGACCTCGAAGAACGTACATAGACAGTTTGAAAAGAAGAATGTAACTCGCTGGCCTCAAAATCGGTACTTGAACACGAGGATAACTCGATCAATATGATATTCAATTTATTTGAAAATTACTAAGTACAAATTAATTGTAAATAACAAAATGAGCTTTCAGGTTTGAATTTAACAAAACGGGAAGCGAATTCGAACTCAGGACGTCGAAAAAGGTTAAGAGAGAGATTGTGTGAAAAAGTCAACTTTGGTCAAAGGTCAATGTCAACCATGGTCAAAGTCAAAGTCAACTAGTAAATGTTGACTTGACTGGTCAACGATCAACTTGTCAAACTAGTCAATGGGTCGGGTCTGGTCAAAGGTCAAATCCCGATTCCCTGGTCCACGATTCAGTTCGGTTCACATTGCTCGTTCAGTTCACAACTGGTTCAGGTCTGCCGGTTCAAGACATAGCTCGGTTTGGTTCATAATTTCAGATCTGTTTGGACTAGTTCTACCGGTCCAGTCCACAAACTGGTTCGATCCTTTACTTTTTCAACAAAGTCGGAATCAGAACCTATCAATGTCAGAAGCTCCTTAGCCCCTACGGATCGACCCTTCTTCTCTTTACTACACATTTTTATTTAGGGTAAACTACTCCATTGACCACCATATTATTGGAAAAGTTGCGATTTGACCACATTACTTTTTTTTCGAAGCAATTAAACCATCAAACTATTTAAATGGTATCAATGTGACCACCAGCCATTAAAAATAACAAAAAAGTTGACGGTGCTGTTAAAAATTGGTATAATTACACATTCAGTCCCATATATTTAAAAAATCTATCAATTTAATCCTAATTTTAATCTAAGATAATAAATTAATTATTTAATAGGGTGGTGACATGTGTCACCTGATTGGAGAAGAAAAAATGAAAGCAATGAAAAACCTACAAGGGAATTGAACCTACGACCTCAAACATAAGAAAGAAGGACAAGCATGCTTGCCACTAAGCCAAGCACATTTTTGTGATGTAAGTTACAACATTTAATATATGTTTTAAATACTTGTTAATGCCCAGAAAAATGAAAACAAGAAAAATGACCTTTGGTGGATTCAAACCAGTGCCCTTGGAGTAAAAGTAAAGCATGTTTACCACTAGGCCAAACATATTTTAACATATAATGTACAACATTTAATATATGTCTTGAATGTTTGTTAATGCCCGAAAAAATAAAAGAAAATAAAATGTGGTTTTAGGAAAATCGAACATAAAATATTTAACCCAATATAATTTTGATTTATTTAATTAAACTTTGATTTATTTAATTGGGTTAAATATTTAACCCAATATGATTTTAATTTATTTAAGACATATTTTTCCGGAAAAATAAAAGGAAATAAAACTTGGTTTAAATATTGGGTTAAATCTAACATAAAATATTTAACCCAATTAAATAAATCAAAATCATATTGGGTTAAATATTTTATGTTCGATTTTCCTAAAACCACGTTTTATTTTCTTTTATTTTTTCGGGCATTAACAAATATTCAAGACATATATTAAATGTTGTACATTATATCTTAAAAATATTGTTGGCTAGTGGTAAACACACTTTACTTTTACTCCAAGAGCATTGGTTCAAATCCACCAAAGGCCATTCTCCTAGTAATTAAAACATATATTAAATGATGTAACTTACATCACAAAAATGTGCTTATCCTAGTGGCAAGCATGCTTGTCCTTCTTTCTTATGTTTGAGGTCGTGGGTTTGATCCCAATGGTTGCTTTCATTTTTTTTTTCAGTTTTCCTTCTCTAATTAGGTGACACGTGTCATTACCTGATTGAAGGGGAAAATTAAATAAAAATAATTAAAATCTTCCGATAAGGTGGTGGCATATGTCACCACTTAATTAAATAATTAATTTATTATATTAGATTAAAATTAGGACTAAATTGATAGATTTTTTAAATATAGGGGACTGAATGTGTAATTATACCAAATTTATTTAACAACACCGTCAACTTTTCTGTTATTTTTAATGGCTGATGGTCATATTGATACCATTTAAATAGTTTGGTGGTTTAATTGCTTCGAAAAAAAGTAATGTGGTCAAATCACAACTTTTCCAATAATATGGTGGTCAAAGAAGTAGTTTACCCTTTTATTTATTTTATTTGAGATTAAGGACGATTTATTTTGACAGTTTACGATGCTTGTCAGGACGGGTAGAGGGCAAGCATAGATATATTCTTAATGTAGCTCGGGCATTGATTTTTCAAGCTAATCTTCCTATAGAATTCCGGGGGAATGTATTTTGACGGCTGGATATTTGATTAATCGAACAACTTCAATTGTTTTGAACTGAAAAACCCCATATAAAATTTTACATCGTAAACCACCCTTGTTCAACCATTTGCGTATATTTGGATGCTTGTGTTATGTACACAATCATAATCATAAAGGAGACAAGTTTATTAGCATGAGTAATAAATGTATTTTTTGCAAGTTATCCTTATGGAAAAAAAGGTTGGAGAGTGTATGATCTAAAGCTTGGTATTTTCTTTGTTCTGCAGGATGTATTGTTCTGTGAACTTGACTTTTCTTACTTGACCGATGCCAATGATAGATCTCGCAGTATGGGGGATTGAAGTGGTGGAGATGAAGACGATGATGTGGTTGTTGTGAGCCAAAATCATGTGCCTCAAGACGATCATACAATATGTGATAATAATGATGTTGTTATAGAAACATAAACTAGAGAGTGTAATGAAGCAAATGGGTGCAATGCCTGTTGAAAATAATGAATTATTGGGCCATGGTGTTCGAAATAAAGTGCCATCGACGCGTTTGCGAGACTTTGTAACAAATACATTTCATACTTTGAGCCCCTCTATGAGTTCATCTGCTCAATCACATTCCTTAGGTACGCCCTATCCTATATCACACTATGTGAATTATAATGATTTTTCTATTTGACTTCGAAATTTTTTGGCAGCTATTAATACAAATACTGAGTCTTGCACCTTTTTTGAGGCATTGAAAGATAAAAGATGGGGGATTGCCATGTAATAGGAAATACAAGCATTAGAAAAAATGGTACTTGGACCTTAGAAACACTCTCTTCAGAGAAAAAGGCTATATGTTGCAGGTGGGTTTATAAAACTAAGTATCATTCTGATGGTTCAATTGAGAGGTTTAAAGTACGACTTGTGAATTTGGGGAATAATCAAGTTGAAGGTGGGTTACAATGAAACTTTTGCACCGTTAGCCAAAATAGTAATTTTTTGCACTTTTCTTTTAGTTGTAGCTGCTAAAAACTGGGAGCTTCATCAAATGGACGTTCACAATGCATTGTTACACGGTGATCTTGAGGAAGAAGTCTACATGATGATTATTAGAGCCAAAACCAAAATTGTAGAGGCAATCAGCATTGTAATATATATCATGAACTTAGTTCTTTCCTTGGAATCTCTAAGGGGTTTAGTTTTGCAGCTTGGAACATGAAATTGAGCTGCACCACACAATGATTCATTCCCTCTCAAATGATTCGATTGAGTAGTTTCTGAATGATCCTTTTTCAAGAATTTCTCCTTGAAGTTTATTGAAAGAGACATTGAAATAGTTAAAACAAGAGAGTTTCTCCTAGGACATAAGAATCTGTTCAGATAGATTATTTGCCTACAAGATTGTGCTCCCAATATAGATGATTGGTGGCTTGATCCGAGGAGAGGAATTTGCAATACTCCTAGTGTGGGGGAAACAATCTCGAGTTGGTTACCTCCAGAAAACGGTACGATTAAATTTAATGTGGATGGGGCAGCAAAGGACAATGATGCAGGAATTTACAATAATGAGATTTATCTTCTCGGGCCCTTGTGAAGGATTGGAAGCGGAGTTTACGGAAATTCAAGCCATTAAAACTACTTTAGAGCTATTTATTGAGGCAAATTGGATTGAGAAAGCTCCATTGGTTATCGAATCTGATGCTAAGGTGTTTCTCAACTGGATAATGAATAAATTCCAAAGACCTTGGGGCTGGTGGTTGGAGCTAGACCTGGCAAACTTAACCCGAGACCTGAATCGAATTATCCGAACCGAGACTTGATTTTGACCCGAACATGATGATCCGAAGTTGACCCGAAACACAAAATAAACCGAACCGAATCGAAACCGACCCAAATTTTTTTGTTGAACCGAAATTGGACCCGAACCGAATGCTACCGGAACCAAAAGATGAACAGAATATCGACCCGATTTTAACCTGAAAATTAAGGTAAAATAAATGAATAATTTATTTTTAACAATATAATAAATAATAAAATGAAGTATGTTTTATTATCTTTTTGTACTATACCATAGAAGAGACCATTGCTCTTGTCAAAGTTGTGGTATAATAACATTTTATGTCATTTTGGCTAAAAATTAAATCTTAGAAATTAAAATGAACAAAAGTATCATTATATTAAATTAATAGACTAAATTACAAAGATTAGTTAATTCCGATTAAAAGTAAATTTTTAGAGACTAAATATTACTACGGGGACGAGATTTCTATATCCGAAGTCTAAACCGTGGGGATACTTGTGACTAAATTAAATTAAACTAAAACTTAAAGTTGAATATTAGTACTAAAATGTAACATTTTAAATGCAACATGGCCTAAAAAGTAATTAATCTCTAGCTTCAAAAATTGGTGGCTTATTTCCCTCCAAAATTTTGTCTTTTCCGTCTCTATTTTTACCAATTGTCTTTTTCTTTTTCTTTTTTTAATCTAGCTTAAAAATTGGTGCCTTATTTCCCTCCAAAATTTTGTCTTTTCCCTCTCTATTTTTACCAATTGTCTTTCTCTTTTTCTTAATTTAATTGAGTTTCAATTTAGATTAATTTAATTGAAATTTTACATTTAGTTTTAGAATTATTTTAATTATGTTCGTGATTTATGCTTCTTGATTTTAGTTAGCTCAATTAGATCATAAGTTTAATAAATAAATTCATTTCAAACATTATTATTATTATTATTATTATTATTATTATTATTATTATTATTATTATTATTATTATTATTATTATTATTACATATAGTAAACTTTCATTTAATATAATTATACACAAAATTTTGATATGGATACATGAAGCTTTGATTTAAATATTTAATCAAATTCAAATGCATAGATTAACAAGTTGAATCATAATTAATCTCATACACCAATAACTCTAAACTAAACCATAAATACTAAACCTCAAACCCTAAACCCAACTCAAATCGAATTGACCCGAAAATTCAAATGTTGACTAGACCCGAAATCGACCTGAATGACACGATTTTGACCCGGACCAAAAGCGACCGATCCGATATTGGCCCGACCCGAAAACAACCGATCCGATTTTGACCCGATCCAATACCTGAACCGGATCTGACTCATCACAGTCCCGAATTAGACCCGAACCGAATCTAAACCGATTCTAGATAAACCCGAAACAACCCGAACCGAACGACCCGAATCGAACCTGAACCGAACGACCCGATTGCCACCTCTAGTTAGAGCTAGTTGAGATTGACATGTTGGTTAAGAGGATAGGGAATGTGCAGTTTAGTTTTGTGCCAAGACAAGCAAACGTGTTAGCAGATTGTTTAGCGAATGAGGGTATGCTTCGGGAATCCATCTTCAAAGCATGGAGGTAAATTCTATTCAAAATATTTTATTGTAGTGTTTTGATCATGTTATATTGGGTGTTTTGTACCGCTTTGATTGTACTGCTTTGATCTTCAGAGCAAGGTAATGATATGTATTGTAGAGTTAGGGTGGGCTGGTAAATCATGTTGTATTGGTTATTTTGTGCAGGTGCGGGTATGGACTTGGATTTTGATGTCTGTTTTGTTTTTTGTGATCTTTTGTTACCCGATTGTGCTGTATTCTTTTCCAACATTTAGGTTTAGGAAATTTTTTAATGAGTCAAGCAACTGGGATGAGCTCGTCTTTTTTAATACTAAATTGCCGAGCAAAAAAAAAGATTATTTGTCTACATATCCGAAAATTCCAAAATCAACAAGTCACCAAATGACTCCGGAATAGAACCTGTAATTCTATTGTTGGATAAGGAGAAATAAACCAGGTCTTTGAGATTTGCAATCCCAGATGGGATATCACCGGAGAACTGATTGTTCGACAAATCCATACTAATCAAAACCTTCCACTTTCCGATATCAGTCGACAAAGGACCACTTAGAGAATTCAAAGACAAATTCTGGATCAAAAAATCGTTAAGCCCTGTCAAAGTTGAAGGTATTGAGGTGGAAAACATATTGGAGTCTAGAAATAGTTACCTTCAAGAAATGAGATCACCCAAGCAAGCAGGTATTTGTCCGGACAATTTGTTGCTGCTCAAGATCAAGAAAGCCAACTTCTTTAGACGACATAACTTGGATGGAATCGATCCTTCCAACTCATTTTCTTGAAGAGAAAACTTCTGCAGCTCTTCGAGTCCTCCGATTGTCGTTGGAATCGTTCCCGTCAATCTATTTTTCCCAACTAGATGTTTATAAAGCGACTTAAGTTGCCGATTTCACTCGGGATGCTCCCCTTGATGTTGCTCGCAAAAGCATAGAACTCATCGAGAGGTTTCTGACCACGGCCAAAAGTTCACCATCGATCATCGGGTTGCTGCCGAAGCTCAAGATTTGCAAGCCTCTACAGTTTGTCAAAGAAGAGATAAAGCTCATCCCGGAGGAGGTAATTAAATTGTTACCATCTATGTTGAGAAACTCTAAATTTTTTAGATTGCCAAGAGTGTTGGGAATGGACCCTAAAATGTAATTTTGTGACCTATCAATATGTGTGTAACACCATGAAAACCTGCCTAGTCGAATTTTGACTTTCGATGATCGGAAATTTGTTTCCGACAGTTTAAATGAAGGAAATAAAATGAGTAAATTGATTTGATTAATCATAAGATTTCAAGATTAATTCGAAAGTTTAAAGATTAAGGACTAAATTGTAAGAAAGTAAGGTTAAGTGGCTAGAGTATAAATAAGGTAAAAGATCAAAGACTTGTGGTTAATTGAAACAAGGTTTCTTCATGGAAAGGAAGGGTAAATGAATGACTTGTGGTTAATTGAAACAAGGTTTCTTCATGGAAAGATCAAAGATCATCACTATGCGTGCCAACTATTCTTAATTTTTTTAATTTAAAAATGAAGGAAAATGGTGATTAAGCCACTCTTTCAATTTCCCAGTCCGGGGAGAAAATTCGAGGATGAATATTCTTAAAAGAAGGAATTGTGACACCCTTAAATATATGCTAGTATTTTTTAATTAATTAATCCTATTAATTTGATAAATCAATATGAATTGGTTATTAATATTTGAAATAGGTCTAATCTATGAGAATTAGAGACCTTTAGGATCAAAATGGAAGAATTAAAGAATTGCTCTTGGTGACTAATTTTTATAGAATTTAAAGTAATTACTTTGCATGAGTAATTACACCATGATGCATGGGATCAGCATGTGGACGGTAGATAGGCTTCCTTGGGTGATTATTCACATATTTTTTTCCCTTTTCTTTAAAAAATTAAGGAAAAATGTTATGTTTTGGTAAGGTGGCAGCCGGTTTGTTCTCTTAGAAGAAAGAGAATGAACTTTTCACAAAACTTTGAAATTTAAGTAGTCTTCTTCACCCCCTCTATTGAGATTTCCGAAAACTCCATTTAGAGGGCCTTCTTGGATGCTTGATTAAGCCATTGAATTCTTGGTGTATTGAATTTCTTTGGAAGATGTAACTCCCGAGCTTATGTTTTGTTGCAAATGATTTCTTCTGATCTATATGTGTTCGTTGAATTGGTAATTAGGGGATGGATGTGGTTTTGGGCATGAGCGAGATTGGCGACCGCACATGACCCCGAAAAAAGAGGGCTCCAAAATAAATTATTATACATATAATTATTTTTTAAAATAAAATTACCAGCAAATTTTGATTTAAAAAAATTAAATATTTTGAAAAATTAATAAGATGAATAAGATGTGTGACACGCGTCGTAACGTGTCAAGAATAATTTTCTTCTTTCAATAAATAAATAAATAAATAAATAAATAAATAAATAAATAAAGAAATTAAACTAAATATAGATAGGGAAGTAGGAGTCGAACCCACAGGGACTTAGAACTTTCCTTGTTGCGCTTTTTTAGTTTCTGAACCAAGAGTTGTTGATGAAGCTATATTGATGTGATTTTGGTGGGGGGTTTGTTGTAATGAAATGTAATTGTTTAAGAAAGTAAAAGAAAGCTTTTAAAGAGTTTAAAGTAAATATGAGATTATCAGCCTCGGGCTTCCGCGTTGACTTGTTCTACTTGGTTCCTTGGTAAAGATTTTTATTTCGAAAAACTTGTTGGCAAAATTACTTCAAGGTCAATCCTTGAGTTTTTGTTTGTAAACCGAATTTCCAAAATCAATTTTTGGTTTCAGTTTTGATAATTTGTCTAAACCAACTCAATGTTTGAGAAAACAAATTACTTAAGCTCGTAACCAACTCGAAAAGTCATTTCTATAAAAACGATTCGATCTCAATTTCCCTTAGTAATCTATTTACTAAGTGTGTTCCTGGAAGTCGGATTTGTTTCAATAACCGATCCTCTCTCCCACTTGATAGATCAAAACAATTGTTTTTCTCCAAAGTCAATATTTGAGTTTTAAAAAAATCATTTTGATTTAGAAAATAAGTATGAAGAAATCGAGAAGAAGTTTTCGAAATATTTGAAGCATAGTTTCAAACCTCGCCTTGAAAACGCGTCATTGCAAAAGCCTTCGGCTTAAAAAGATCTAGCCGAGCATGCATGGGCGGACCATAGGGGGGGTTTAAGGGGGTATGGTCCCCCCCAATTTTTTTTTTCATTAGTAATAAGATAGAATTTTTTTTAGAAAAAAGGTAAAATTACCTCTATAATCCCTTTAAAATTTGCAAATTTTTAGTTTGGCCCCCGTCAAAATTTTTAATTTCATTTTGGTCCCTTTCATAAATTTTTAATTTTTTCTAATTTCATTTTGGTCCCCGCCTTTGAAAATTTCTAGTTCCGCCCCTGCGAGCATGGTTATCAAATTAATCATGCTCGACATTTAAGAAATAATTAAAAGAAAAGAACTTAAGAAAAACTAAAAAAAGAAAATTTCCAAGAGAAGAAGAAATGATGTTTTATTGCTAATTGAATGATGACAATACTTACCCCAAAGAGGGGTATTTATAGTGTTTCAAAATAACCTAGGTAAAACCTAAAATGATAATTAAAATTAAACAAAATAATTATCCAAAGTTTAAAATTTAAGATTTAAAAAATCCGGTGATAAGCTATCTGATAAGTGGCTTGATAAGCTATTTGCGTTGCTGACGTCAGCTTCTAGAAGGTACTGACGTGGCGCCCAGTCAGCATTCATGCCCTGGTTCATGCCCATGAATCTGCCCACGACTCCAATATTTTCTGCAACATTCCAGCTTATTTCCAGCATTACGTAACCTGCATGAAAACAACATAAAAACAACCCACTTAAGTCCTTCAAACTTATATTCAATCAAAATAAGGACTAAAAACATAACCAAAATAAATACTTATCAAATTCCCCCTCACTTATCCGATGCTTGTCCTCAAGTATCTCAAAATTAACAAACCTAAGTTCAAGTTTTCACCCTTAATTTCACGAAGTCACAAAGGTTTTGATATGATTAAGCATCTAAGCATGAAAGAAAAGTAAGGAGCAAAATAGATAAATGGCAAGATTAAGAATTTAAAGCAAAGAATTACATTATAGTACCCTACTAATATCAATGTTGCAAACCAAGTACCCTCACAAGGAATCGCTCATGTCACTCAAAGTGTTTAAGGGTAGAGAAAAATTCACTCGAGCCAAAACTAATTAGAGCATTACCATAGGCTTGTGGTTAAATCTAATCTCCACTACTAATATGAATATGATGCAAAAACCAAGAGGTCTTAAAGAAGGGTTGTAATGAGGCTAAGGTAAGGGTAGGATAAAGGATGAAAATAAGGGTTAAAATTCAAGACAAAAATCATCCCAAAAATATATTCGAAACTTCTCTCGTTTTTTCTTTTTTTTCTCATTCGAACTAAAACTGTTTTGCAGTGTATTTTTTCGAACTGCACTATTTTTTTTCCTATTTTTTTTTCTGCGGACTCGAACAATTTCCTGTACTTTTTCTGCACTGCATATTCGAACAGTTCTACACAGTTTATTCGAACAGTTCTGCACAGTTTCTTTTTTTTTTCTCCATAGTATTTTTTTTCTGCTGCTGGACTGCATTTATTCGAATCTGTTTTTTTGAAGACGATTTTGTCTTGAAAGGGGGACAAAAATAATGGAATTAAGAAAAAAAGGATTAGGCTAAAATGTGGTGATTTTCAAGAAAAAGGCCAAGGCTCAAAATTTGTTTCACTAGGGGAAATTAATTAAAGGGTAGATAATTTGTTTGGGAAGAGAAATGGTTAAAACCTAGTGCCTCAATCACATTTAAGCATCATATTCAATCAATGTAATCTCAAAAAGAATTTAAACACAAGTTCTAGAATGCAACTAATGTAGCTAGGCACACACAAAGAAACAAAGAGCAAATATATTAATGCATGCTCATTAGGCTCAAAAACTCACAAAAATGTCTTGCGTACTCGGTAAGCATCATGTTGAGTTGATCACACAATTGCAAATGACCAAGAGGGGGGGTGATATGGCAATAACAATTTTGGTGGGAAGAATGAGTGAAAAATAAAAATTGACACAAGTAGTTAGAGTGGTTCAAGTTCTCCAAATGAACTCTACATCCACTACCTTAGTTCCCACTAAGGATTTTCAACCAATTCACTACTTGAATTCTTCCCCTTTTCTTGGATGAGGAGGTAACCTTACAATTTTGATTAAGCTTTCTACCCAAAGCTTAATCCACTCAATTTACAAAGAGAAATTTTGGTAAACTCAAATAATTCCTCACAAAGGATAAATGTCTACCCAATTACAATTTCAATCACCCCAAACTCACAATACAAAATAACAATTGAAAACACTAGAGCTGGGTACAAGAATTTGACTTTGAAGAGCACAAGGGTTTGGATTTTTTGCTTTGATGATGCTTGTAGGTTGAATAGTTGTTGCTGACATTCAAAAGACTTCAATTTATATCTCCTCTATTAATTCTAGCCGTTTGGGTGGTTGGGGAATTGAATAGATCCGTTGGTGGTGTTATCTCACCTCCATAAATGCAGTCTGCCACCACCCGTTTCGGAACGCGTGAACCTGTTTCGAAACGGAACAAAATAGAAAGAGCCGTTGGGGTTCATTTAAGAGCCCGCATCGAAACAATATTTACCCATTTCGAAACACTTTTGCCACTGTCAAGGGTCGTTTCGACACAGCTTGAACTCGTTTCGAAACGCCTTAACGGTTTCTGAAAAATCAGTTAAAAACTTGTAACGGTCATATTTTTCAAATCAAAATGAAGAACCGTTTCGAAACACTTGAAGTCGTTTCGATACGGGTTCTATATGTTCTAAAGCCGTTTCGATACTTGTTTCGAAACATGGGTTGGCAGTGGTGAAATCGTTTCGATACACGTTTCGAAACATGGGTTGACAGTTTCAAAAACGTTTCGAAACGCCTTAGGCCGTTTCGAAACAGTGACTCGAAAAACACTATTTCGGCTTCAAAAACACTTAGAAAATATTTGGAAATCTTAGTTTTTAACTTAGGCATATTCTTTAAATCATATGGGGATGTTTGATGACTTAAAAATTCGTTTTGACATTTTCAATTTAGTCCTTAGGTTCTTTAGTTATATCAAAATTAAAATATCGGTTTCACAATCTCCCCCTTTTTGATATAACAAAACCAAAGTTAGAATTTTTAAGAGTTTTGAAAATTTTGAACACATTCTAACTCCCCCTTAATTTAAGATAGGTTTTTAAAGTTTTAAAAAGATTTTAACTTTGAAATTCAAGTTTTAAAACTTAAAAAAACTTTAGACATTTAAAACGAATTTTTGGCTCTTAAATATCTTCTCCCCTTTTTGTTAGATAAAAAATAATAAACAAGGCTCATAGAGAAGAGAAAAGGGTTAGTACCAATAAGCATTAAGCAATAAGCAACAATAATATTAATTCATAAAATTAAAATATCCAAAACATAAATCAACATCAAGTTTAAAGCATAATCCCAAATAAGATCAAAAGCATAGGTTCCTAAAACATAATGGAAATAAAGATGCAAACTTAATCCTAAAATGCTTAGATAATATGATATGTCATGAAAGTCCTAGGCCTCGTCGTCACCATCATCATCCGAAGTCTCATCATCGCTCTTGACTTGAGAACGACGAAACTTCATCCATTGGCCATAGAAGGTAGAGAAGGACATGTCCATGGCTGAGTGTGAGTTCTCAAGGGATAGGAGGCGATCCTCGACACTTTGCAAGCGAGTGTTGATGGCACCAAAACCCAAAGCCATGTTAGTGTCCATGGCATTGAACCGCTCGGTAATTAAAGCCGTAAGAGCTTCATTGTTTGCAACTTGAGCTTGTGGTTGAGCTTCAACGGGAGGAGGAGGAGGAGGTGTTGCTCTATCAACACGTTCCCAAGCATCGTTCACATAGTGAAAAACCAGATTTGCGAAGAGAGGACTCACCAATTTTTGACTTGCGGGGTTCCGGAGAGTCGTAGGTGCAATCAAGACCAATCGAGCTAAAGATGTGACTTAAGATGGTGCCATAAGTAAAGGATTTCAAAGCATCAGTGTCAATAAGCTTAACATTGTTAACCATCTCGGCAAATATGATCTTAGCAACATTAGGGCGTTCACCACGACGGAAACACTCAAGCCAAAAATAGTCAACTTGACGGATATGAGAATATTTACCTCCGGAGGGGCGAAGGAACCATGAAACCATCAAGTGGAGAAAACGATCGTGCGCATCCAAAGTAAGCACTTGACTGGTATTAGAACCAAAGTGATGTTCATTCTCAAGACCTATATTCTTAAGGGAAAATGTAGACTCCAAGAGAGGAATATTAACAACAAACTTTTTCCCTAAAATATAAGATTCAATCCCAACAACCTCGGTATTTGTTTCATCATTAATAAGGTGAGCATTGGAGTAAAAGATAAATACCATGTGTTTGTAGCAAATGTCCGGGATGCTCAACAAAGGAAGAAGATCCCATTCGCTCAAACGCTCGAGGTAACGGAAAAGAAATCGCTCGAAGTTAAGGAATTCGAGATCAATCACACGCTCACGACGAACTTCGTAGTCCTTGACATACTTGAAACGAGCTCGCATCTCTGGAATTCGAAGAGATTTTTGAAAGAGCTGAGCGAGACTCAGACGCATACTTGAGTCACCGGTTTGAACGGACTTACGCTTTTTGTTAACATTCTCCGACAA
Organism: Hibiscus tridactylites; assembly: GCA_958450335.1. NCBI lineage: Eukaryota > Viridiplantae > Streptophyta > Magnoliopsida > Malvales > Malvaceae > Hibiscus > Hibiscus tridactylites. Next base: position 39,241,716 of record OY288279.1, read on the forward strand.
CCTAAAAATATAAGCAAGCAAGTTTTTTTTAAAAAATAAGTGTATGCATAGATTTCTAAATTCAATCCAATGATAAATCCCACTTAGGTTTAATTTTTTTAAAACAAAAACAAAAAAAAAATTTAAAAGAAAATACTAGTGAAAATTTTTATATTCGAATCAGAAATTTGAAGATTTTGAATTTTTTTTTCAAGATATGAAAAACCCAAGCATAAAAACATATAAACTATACAAAAATAAAATTTTCTAACCTAAGATTCGAACATAAATTGAAAGAAAAAGAGGAAAAAATACCATAGTTTGGGATTGTGGATGAATGGATGAAAATCCTTGCACAATATTGATGAATCTTGCTTAGACTAGTGTTTTAGAGAAAAACCCCTCAAGATTTGGTGAAAAACAAAGAGGTTTAGAGGGTTTTTATAGGGAAAAATTCGGGCTAGGGTTTTTAGGGTTTGGGAGAGTTTTAATTTAAAGTGAACTTTATCATTAAAAGCCCTTCTTAAAGCTGTCCGCGAAACCGTTTCGGAACGGTCCTGACTGTTTCGAAATGCGAGCACGAAGGTTTGACCGTCTTTTGGACTTCAGCTGACCGTTTCGATACAGTGTTGACCGTATTGAAGCCGCGTTGACTCGTATCGAAACTTGTTTCGATACACCCCTTGGCAGTAGCCAAAACGTTTCGAAACCCTTTGAAGGCGTTTCAAAATGCCCTTCTCTTAGACATGATTTTAAAGCATCCGTATCGAAACAGGTTGACCCGTTTTGATACACATGGGCCTGGAAGTGCAGATGAGGCTCTAAAAGTGTAGAAAATTGAATTTTTCTAAGGCCTAACTTGCATGAATGACATGAATGAGTAGGCAAAACATATGCAAACATAAACATACTCCCCCTAGCTATATGCATGGATGAAATTAGGAGTAAAAACACATAAACATGGCATTTCACAAGATCAAGCAATTTTAAGCACAAAAGGGGTCCTAAAAGGTCAAGATAGGCTAGCTAGACCTAACTCTCTCCTAAGGGACCAAAAACGCTCTTTATCTAAAGGTTTTGTAAATATATCCGCTAATTGGTTTAAGGTGTCAACATATTCTATAACAACATCATTTTTCAAAACATGATCTCTAATGAAATGATGTCTAATTTCTATGTGTTTAGTTCTAGAGTGTTGGATGGGATTCTTAGTGAGACAAATGGCACTAGTGTTGTCACACTTAAGGGGTATGGTTTCTATTTCAACACCATAATCTAAGAGTTGTTACTTCATCCAAAGGACTTGAGCACAACAACTCCCTAAGGATATGTACTCCGCTTCGGTGGTAGATAAGGCTACGCTATTTTGTTTCTTAGAAAACCAAGATACGAGCATACTACCTAAGAATTGGCATGTCCCGGAAGTACTTTTCCTATCTATCTTACATCCCCTATAATCCGCACCCGAATAGGCATGAAGGCTAAAGGAAGAATCTTTAGGATACCGAAGGCCTAAGGTAGGTGTGTCTCTAAGGTATCTAAAAATTCTCTTAATGGCAACCAAGTGTGATTCTCTAGGACTAGCTTGAAACCTAGCACACAAGCAAACACTAAACGTAATATACGGTCTACTTGCAGTAAGGTAAAGCAAAGAACCTATCATGGATCTATAAAGCTTAGAATCAACACACTTACCACCTTCATCTTTGTCAAGCTTTATGGAAGAACTCATAGGTGTGGCTTGAGGTTTTGCATTCTCCAAGCTGAACTTTTTGAGCATATCATTCACGTACTTAGCTTGATTTATGAAGGTGCCATCTTTCCTTTGGAGTCCCAAAAAGAATGAGAGCTCCCCCATCATGCTCATCTCGAACTCACCTTGCATTAGCTTAGAAAATTCTTTACAATAACACTCATTAGTAGAACCAAAAATGATATCATCAACATAGATTTGTACTACTAAGATGTCATTGTTATATCTTTTTATGAATAGTGTAGTATCCACCTTTCCTTTTTCAAAACCCTTTTCAATTAAGAAATTTGAAAGTCTCTCATACCAAGCTCTATGAGCTTGTTTTAAACCACAGAGAGCTTTTGTAAGTTTAAACACATGATTTGGAAATTTTGAATCCTCAAAACCCGGTGGTTGTTCAACATACACTTCTTCATTTATAAAACCATTTAAAAAGGCACTTTTTACATCCATTTGAAAAAGCTTGAAATTATGATAATAGGCAAATGCAAGCAACATCCTAATGGCTTCCATTCTAGCTACGGGTGCATAAGTCTCATCAAAATCAATTCCCTCTTCTTGGGTATAACCTTGAGCAACAAGCCTAGCCTTGTTTCTCACTATATTACCACTTTCATCTAATTTATTCCTAAAAACCCATTTTGTTCCTATAGTAGATTGATTATTAGGCCTTTCAACTAATGTCCAAACTTTACTTCTCTCAAATTGATTTAATTCCTCTTGCATGGCCAAAATCCAAAAATCATCTTTTAAAGCTTCTTTAATATTTTTAGGCTCAATGCATGAAAGAAATGCAACATGGTTCATTAATTTGAGAGAGAATCTAGTAGTTACCCCCTTGGATAGATCACCTAAGATTTCATCACCTTTGACATAGTTGAACTCCCTTGGGTAAGACACCTCCTTTTCCTCAAGAGCCAAATCCTTCAAGGCTTCAAGAGGTGGATCTTGTGCATCCTCATCTTTAGTTGGAACCTCATCCACCTTTGACGTTTGTCTTCCATCAATGGCATCAAGGATTCCTACATCATCATCATCACAAGATTCCTTCCTCGGAAGGAGGTTATCATCGAAAACAACATGTATAGACTCTTCAACTACTAGAGTTCTTTTATTAAATACACGATAGGCTTTAGAGTTTAAAGAGTACCCTAAGAAAATAGCTTCATCACTTTTAGCATCAAATTTACCTAAGTTTTCTTTACCATTATTCAAAACAAAACACTTGCAACCAAAAGGATGAAAATAGCTAATGTTAGGCTTCTTAGATTTTAAAATCTCATAAGGTGTTTTCTTCAAAATTGGCCTAATCATTACTCAATTTATAATATAGCACGCGGTATTTGTGGCTTCCGCCTAAAAATATTTAGGTAAATTATTTTCGCAAAGCATGGTTATAGCCATTTCTTCTAAAGTTCGATTTTTCCTCTCAACTACCCCATTTTGTTGAGGAGTGCGAGGTGCGGAAAAATTGTGGCTAATCCCATTTTCATTTAAAAACTCATCGAAACCTAGATTTTGAAATTCGGTTCCATGATCACTTCTAATGTGAGAAATTTTAAGTTCAAGATCATTTTGAGTTATTTTAGAAAATGTGATGATTTTTTCTAAAGCCTCATCTTTTGTACTTAAGAATAGAACCCAAGTAAACCTAGAATAGTCATCTACAAGCACAAAAGCATATGATTTTCCACCCAAGCTCATTGTTCTAATAGACCCAAAAAGATCCATATGAATCAATTGTAAACATCTACTAGTAGAGACATCATTAATGGATTTAAATGAAGTTCTATGTTGTTTACCCTTTGAACATGCATCACAAATTTTATCATTAGAAAATTTAAGTTTGGGTAAACCTCTAACTAGATTAAGGGAAATTAATTTCTCTAAGACACTCATGCTAGCATGTCCTAATTTTCTATGCCAAAGCCATGAGTCATGTTCATCATGTGCAACTAAGCATGTATGAGATGAATGAGTGTCATCTAGATGCACCATGTATATGTTCCCTATGCGATGACCAATAAGCATTAGTTGATTTGTTTTAATGTTTACAATTTTGCAACCACTTTTATCAAATAAAACATTAAAACCCTTGTCACATAATTTAATAATGCTCAATAAATTGTGTTTAAGACCGTTGGCATACAAAACATTTTCAATGAAAATAGAAGAGTGATTACCAATGGAGCCTATTCCTTCAATGTGGCCTTTGGAGTTGTCACCGAAAGTTACCACTCCACCCTCTTTTGGCTTTAGTTCCACAAATCTACTCTTGTCACCGGTCATATGTCTTGAGCATCCACTATCAAGGTACCAAGAATTTTGGCTTGAAGCTTTAGCCTTGTAGCAATGCTCCCCCTACAAACAAAGAAATTAGGCCTTGATTTTTGGTACCCAAATCATTTTGGGTCCATCAGTGTTAGCCTTCAAAATTTTGGTTCCCTTAGGAATCCAAGAAGCAATAGCATTCATATTATTAGAAATAATGAGTTCCTTAGGAACCCAAACACTCCTAACTCTTTGACCTCTAAATTGCTTATTAAAATTTCTTTGTTTAGGAATAAAATGTTTTCTTTTTACATATTGGGATTTAGAATGATTTCCTTTTTCAAAATTGTTTTTCCCAATAGCAATAGATGTTTTAAGATTATCCACTTCCTTTGTGTGATAATCTTGAAAATCGGAAAGAAGTTTTTCAAGTTCAAGATTTTTCGTTTTAAGATCATTTGAAAGATTTACTAAAAACAAAACTTTCTTTTCCAATTCGGAGTTAGCTTTTGAAAATGTCTCATTTTGATTTTTCAAATCGGAAATGATATTCTTATTTTTCAAAATGGATTCTTTATATTTTCCTACTAACTCATCGTAAACCTCTTGCAATTCATCATAAGCATCTTGAAGTTCATCAAAAGTAAAATCAAAATTGGATAAGTTCGAATTTACCTTTGGTTCATCATCAATGGCCATGAGACATAGATTGGCCACTTTCTCCTCTTCCTCGGATGACTCATCGTGACTCCAAGTTGCTATTTGAGCTTTGAGCTTGTTCTTCTTCCCAAAGCTCTTTCTCTTCAATTGAGGACATTCGGAACGGATGTGACTCGGCTTCTTGCATTCATAGCAAGTGATTTGGTCCTTCTCCTCTTCCTTACTCTTACTCTTGAAGTCTCCCTTTCTAATAAATTTTCTTCCACGATTTGACTTCATGAACCGAGTAAACCGTTTGACCAACATGGCCATCTCCTCATCTTCATTTTCACTTGAATCGCTTTCTTGATATGAAGCTTTTAGAGCGATTCCCACTTTCTTCTTCTCAACATCCTTCTTCTCAACTATTTTCTTCTCTTCTTCTCTTCCCTTCCTCATAATCTCATGGGTGAGTAGAGATCCAACAAGAGCATCAAGCTTGAGAGTCTTCAAATCTCTAGCTTCAATAATAGCCGTTCTCTTGCCATCCCATGACTCCGGAAGAGAGTACAACAATTTTCTCACTAGTTTTTCTTCGGGGATGATCTCGCCGAACCCCTTCAATCCGTTGACAATGACCGAGAATCGATCAAACATCTTGGAGACACTTTCATCGGGATCCATCTTGAAGTTTTCATAGCTTAGATTGAGTAGCCCAATCTTTGTCTCCTTGATATCACTAGTTCTCTCATATGTTGTCTCGAGGGTATCCCAAACTTCCTTGGCATTTTCGATTGAAGACACCTTGGAGTAGATATCCGGACCAAGTGCACAAAATATCACATGGAGAGCTTTGTCATTCATTTGCATCCTTCTTCTTTCATCATCCATCATCTCGGCTTTTACCTTTGGGACATGTCTATCTCCATCTCTCTTCATAGGAATGTATGAACCTTCTTCAACCACATCCCACACCATGTAGTCGGTAGACTTGATGAAGAGCCTCATCCTATTCTTCCAATATGGGTAGTTATCCCCATTGAAGAATGGTGGTTTGGTGGTAGATTGGGACTCATAGTTGGAGGTGGATGCCATTGCTTGACTAGTTGTTGATCAAACTCTCCTAGAATCGACTCAAGAGGGTTGTAATCCTTCCAATTAGTGTAGCTCTAATACCAATTGTTGAGTTGATCACACAATTGCAAATGGCCAAGAGGGGGTGAATTGGCAATAAAAATTTTGGTGGGAAGAATGAGTGAAAAATAAAAATTGACACAAGTAGTTAGAGTGGTTCAAGTTCTCCAAATGAACTCTACATCCACTACCTTAGTTCCCATTAAGGATTTTCAACCAATTCACTACTTGAATTCTTCCCCTTTTCTTGGATAAGGAGGTAACCTTACAAATTTGATTAAGCTTTCTACCCAAAGCTTAATCCACTCAATTTACAAAGAGAAGTTTTGGTAAACTCAAATAATTCCTCACAAAGGATAAATGTATACCCAATTACAATTTCAATCACCCCAAACTCACAATACAAAATAACAATTGAAAACACTAGAGTTGGGTACAAGAATTTGACTTTAAAGAGCACAAGGGTTTGGATTTTTTGCTTTGATGATTCTTGTAGGTTGAATAGTTGTTGCTGACCTTCAAAAGACTTCAATTTATATCTCCTCTATTAATTCTAGCCGTTTGGGTGGTTGGGGAATTGAATAGATCCGTTGGTGGTGTTATCTCACCTCCATAAGTGCAGTCTGCAACCACCCGTTTCGGAACGCGGGAACCTATTTCGAAATGGACCAAAATAGTAAGAGCCGTTGGAGTGCATTTAAGAGCCCGTATCGAAACGGTATTTACCCGTTTCGAAACACTTTTGCCACTATCAAGGGTCGTTTCAAAACAGCTTGAACTCGTTTCGAAACGCCTTAACGGTTTCTGAAAAATCAGTTAAAAACTTGCAACGGTCATATTTTTCAAATCAAAATGAAGAACCGTTTCGAAACACTTGAAGTTGTTTCGATACGGGTTCTATATGTTCTAAAGCCGTTTCGATACTTGTTTCGAAACATGGGTTGGCAGTGGTGAAAATGTTTCGATAGACGTTTCGAAACATGGGTTGACAGTTTTAAAAACGTTTCGAAACGCCTTAGGCCGTTTCGAAACAGTGACTCGAAAAACACTGTTTCGGCTTCAAGAACACTTAGAAAATATTTGGAAATCTTAGTTTTTAACTTAGGCATATTCTTTAAATCATATGGGGATGTTTGAGGACTTAAAAACTTAGGTTCTTTAGTTATATCAAAATTAAAATATCGGTTTCACACATCATGTGAAGTAGAGAAAGAAAATGTCATATAAAGGATTTTTATCAAAAATTAATCATGCCAAAATCTACCATGCAACCTAGAATTTTCTAACAAGATAGATATAAAACCATATGAAAATAGTGAGACAAGGCAAAACTAAGGATTTAACAAAGAACTTAAATTAATAAAATCAAGAAATCAAGAGAACAACCAAAACGGATAAGTAAGATAAAAATTTGATAAGCATATCTCTCTCCCCCTCACTTGATGAATTTTGTCCCAAAATGAACATAAAATAAAATAAAAGAGAGAGGGTGAAAATACTCCCCGATCGCAGAAGAGCATGTTTCGGTAATGGGCTCCAAGTCTGGTGTAGGGACGGAGGCGAGCTTGCTTCCGAGTTCGGACCATGGTGGTGGTAACGATGGACGATCGAGTGATGAAGGTTGAAGATGAAGTGAGAATGGTGGCTGGTGATATTTGTGTAGTTAAAAAAAATAAAAAAATAAAGAAGAATGGTTTGTTGGAAAGGGACGGCTGGTGATATTGAAAAAGAATAAAATACGAAAAAAATGGTTTATTGGAAAGGGATTGTTGAAGAGTTGGACGTGGGTTTAAAAGCAAGTGGGGTCCAGGGGATCTCTAGATAAGGTGAGGTAGGTTTGTTTGAAAATTGAATTGGGGATTTTTTTTTTAAATTTGACCGAAAAATGAGTGGATTGGACGAGTGGGGAGATAAGGGTGGTATGGGTGGGGTCTACGGGAAGATAAAATATGAGTTTAATTTTTGATTTAGTTTAAAATATGGGTGAAGTGATTGGATGGGGAAAAAAGGGAAAGGGAAAATCCTAATTTTTATTTAAATTCTAAAAATTGGGCCAACCAAATCTTATTGAAAAAGAAAGCTTCTCATCCTTTTATTCGATCTAAATTATCTGCAAACAAAATAAATAAGAGATCAGATAAAATAAAATCAAAATAAATTCAAAAATAAAATAATTAAACTGAGATAAGATTAAAAATAAATTCGAAAAGAGATAAGAACAAATTTGAAATAAATTCGATTTTTTTCTTTTCTTTTTTTCTTTTTTATTTATTTTTATTTTAACTAAAGATAAAATTCAAATGACATCAAATTATAGCAAATTAAAATGGAATAAAAATAAAATAATAAAATAAAGAAAGTAAAAATAAAACAAAATAATAAAAATAATTAAAGTAAAAAGAAGAAAAGAAATGGGTTGCCTCCCATTTAGCGCTTGTTTATCGTCGCTAGCTTGACGACCTTATTCATGCGTTTGGTTCCTCGAAATGAATTTCTTCAACTAAACCGATTGGAACATTTTTGTAAAATTGTTTTAACCGTTGTCCATTGACTTTAAAGCTATGTCCTTCAGTATCTTGAATTTCTACCGCTCCATGTGGAAAAGTTTGAACAACGGTGAATGGCCCAAGCCATTTGGAACGCAACTTTCCTGCAAAAAGTTTGAATTTAGAATTGAATAATAGAACTTTTTGACCAACGGAAAAAGATTTAAATGAAATGTTTTTATCATGGAAATCCTTTGTTTTGTCTTTAAAAATTTGTGCACTATCGTAGGCATGTTTCCGGATTTCCTCGAGCTCTTGAATGTGCAACTTGCGTTCCCTTCCAATCGCATCCATTTCCATGTTGCATTGTTGAATTGCCCAAAATGCGTGATGTTCCAGCTCGACCGGTAGGTGATAGGGTTTACCGTAGACGAGACGATAAGGCGACATCCCAACGGGGCCTTCGTACGCAGTACGGTATGCCCATAACACATCGGATAGCTTGACGCTCCAATCTTTGCGATATGGCTTCACGATTTTTTCGAGTATGATCTTTATCTCTCGATTTGACACCTCCGCTTGACCATTCGTTTGCGGATGGTAAGATGTCGAAATCCGGTGGGTGACACCGAACTTCTTCATGAGAGCGTCAATTACTTGGTTAATGAAATGCTTCCCTCGGTCGCTTATTATCGCTCGCGGTGTGCCAAACCTGCAAAAGATAGATTCCTTTAGAAACTTAACTGTGGTTTTAGCATCATTATTTCGGGTTGCTCTAGCTTCAACCCATTTAGAAACATAATCTACCACAAGAATTATATAAAAATTGCCGAATGAAGAGACAAAGGGACCCATATAATCTAATCCCCAAACATCAAATATTTCGTATACAATAATGGGATTAAGTGGCATTTCGTTTCGTCGACTCATATTACCAACCCTTTGACATTTTTCACAAGATTTACAAAATAAGTAGGCATCACGAAAAATGTTGGGCCAGTAAAAACCACACTCAAGAATCTTATGTGTAGTACGTTTAGGCCCGAAGTGTCCGCCACAAGAATAAGAATGAGAGAAGTTTAGGATAGAGTTTACCTCGCTTTCTGCTACACATCGTCTAATTACCTCATCTGAACAATGCTTCCAGAGATAAGGATCATCCCAAATGAAGAATCAGGATTCCCTTTTTAATTGTTTGACCTTCGCTCTCGGTAAATCTGGTGGCATCTTACCCGTGGCTAAGTAATTTACCATGTCTGCGAACCATGGAACGCTTATTTGAGTTGCCATTAATCTTTCGTCTGGGAACTCCTCTCTAACTGGTGGGTCGGACATAGATAATGGGATGCGACTTAAATGGTCCGCAACAAGGTTTTCACATCCCTTCTTATCTTTAGTTTCAAGGTTGAATTCCTAGAGTAGTAATATCCACCGGATCAATCTCGGTTTTGCCTCCTTTTGCTTATCAAAAAGCGTAAAGCTGCATGATCAGAAAAGACGATGATTTTAGTTACGAGTAAATAAGATCTAAATTTTTCTAAGGCAAAAACAATAGCAAAAAGTTCTTTTTTCGTTGTTGAATAGTTTTTCTGCGCAGGATCCAAGGTTCTCGATGCATAGGCGATGACATAAGGCTCTCGTCCTTTCCTTTGTCCGAGTACCGCTCCAACACTAAATTCCGAGGCGTCGCACATAATTTCGAACGACAAGTTCCAATCGGGCGGTTGCACTATTGGCCCGGATACAAGTTTCTCCTTAATTGTATCAAACGATTTCCTACATCTTTCTGTAGTAACCGACATAGTGGTTGTGCTAACTTTGAGAAGTCTTTTATAAATCGCCTGTAGAAACCTGCATGTCCAAGAAAAGAGCGAATATCCCTCACAGTAGTGGGGTATGGGAGTGAGCGTATAATATCCGTTTTAGCTTTATCAACAGAAATCCCTTTAGAAGAAACTATATGTCCTAATACTAAACCTTTATTAACCATAAAGTGACATTTCTCATAATTAAGCACAAGGTTAAATTCAATGCATCGTTTTAAGACATTAGTTAGATTAAGAAGGCACTCTCCAAAAGAATTTCCATACACAGTGAAGTCGTCCATAAACACTTCAATCCCTTTCTCAACATAATCAGAAAATATACTTACCATACATTGTTGGAATGTAGCCGGAGCGTTACATAGTCCAAACGGCATTCGTCGATAGGCGAAGGTTCCGAATGGACACGTAAACGTGGTCTTCTCTTGGTCTTCAAGGGCTACGGGAATTTGAAAGAAACCTGAAAAACCATCGAGACAACAATAGTGAGATTTACCAGCTAATCTTTCAATCATTTGATCAATATATGGTAAGGGAAAGTGATCTTTTCGGGTTAGAGAATTCAACTTCCTGTAATCTATGCAAACTCGCCATCCATTCTGAACTCGAGCTGGAACTAACTCACCTTCGCCATTTCTGATTACAGTGACGCCAGTCTTTTTAGGAACAACATGAATAGTACTTACCCACTCTCTATCTGAGATCGGATATATGATATCGGCGTCTAAGAGTTTTTGAATTTCGTCTTGTACTACCTTCATCACGGGATCATTCAAGCGTCGCTGACCTTGTCGTGACGGCTTTGCCCCTTCCTCAACTTTGATCTTGTGCATACAAGTTGAGGGGTTAAGTCCTTTGATGTCTGCTACCGTCCACCTGATTGCTTCCTTATATTTTTGCAGTACTGTGACAAGATCGACTTCTTCTTCTCCGGTTAATTCGTTCGAAATGATAACTGGTAAGGTATCATTATCTCCCAAGAAGGCGTACTTAAGGTGGGATGGGAGTTCCTTTAATTCTAACTTTGGAGCCTGCAAAATAGATGGCAAAGGTTTAGTCTTTGATGGAGTTAAAGCTAAATCAGAATTAATAAAGGAGACATATTGGTCCTCATTTTCTACCTCATCGTCGCAAAGCTCATAGTCCATATCAAAGTTATTAAAAACATTAGTATCCACATACTCTTCTATATATGGATCAACGATATCAATTTAGTTAACAGATTCAACTTGATCAAGGTACCTCATTGCCTTATAAACATCAAATTCTACTACCTCACCGTCAAATTCCATGGATACAAGGCCGCTCCTTACTTCTATTATCGTTTTTGCTGTGCTAAGGAATGGACGTCCCAACAACACTTCGGAGCAAGTGTTTGTTCTATCGTGAGCCATATCGATCACGTAGAAGTCCGCAGGTAAAAATAAGACATCTACCTTAAAACATTTTCCAACACTCCTTCTGGATAGATGACTGATCGATCCGCCAACTGTATCTTAATCCTGGTTTCCTTCAAAGGATCATTAGTTATCATTTTATAAACAGAAAGCGGCATTACATTTATTGAAGCCCCAAGATCGCACATAGCACGTTTAATAGATACGTTACCAATTTGGCAGGGTATAGCAAACATACATTGGTCTTTCTTTTGGGGGGTAACTTACGTTGGAAAACTGCAGAAACGTGCTCTCCCAAATTTACCTTTTCGTGCCCGGTGAGTTTTCGCTTGGTTGTACAGAGCTCTTTAAGAAAACGAGCATACCTTGGCACTTGGCGAATGACTTCCAAGAGGGGAATGTTCACTTGGACCTTTTTAAATACTTCAATAATTTCTCTCTATTCAGCCTTTTTGTCACATTTTACTAATCGTGATGGGAAAGGAGGTGCGACTTCAAGAGGTGGAGAAGAAGGAGGAGATGATGGTAGAGAGTTATTTTGTTTTTCGTTACCTTCTTCCATGGCAAGAGTGAGATTGTTGTTTTTTGATGGTTCTTTTGGAGCTATAACTGTCCCACTACGGAGTGTGATGGCGCTTTTATTTTCCCTAGGGTTTGTCTCGGTTTGCGAAGGAAGTTTACCTTTGGAATCAAGACGGCTTGCTAGCTGGCTTATTTTTTTGTCTATCTCTTGTAAGTGGGCCTCGATACGAATTTGGAATTTCTCTTGGGACATCGCTAAACGCTCAACTAAGGTTTCTAGAGATGTCTTTTGTTGTGGGTAGGGTTGATTTTGTCTCTGGTTGTTTGCGTATCCAAAGTTTGACTGGTTTCTCCACCTTGGATTGTATGCATTTCCCATGGCATTGGCTTGGGCGACATCATCATCCTGAATCATCGGACAACAGTCTGTCGGATGTTCTGGGCTAGTACAGATCCCACAAAGTCTAGATGTTCCCTTTTTTCCTGCAAGAAGAGTTTGCACTATTTCAGCTAATTTATCAACCTTATTTTCTAAAGAAACTGTTCTTACCTCGCGAACACTTCGAGATGGTTCGTTAGATTGATTAAACCTTTGTGAGTTGGCAGCCATGGTTGATATCAGTGTTTTAGCCGCTGTTGGGGTCATATTGACTAGAGCTCCGCCACTTGCCGCATCCACTACTTTCATATCCATAAGTGTCAATCCTTCATAAAAATACTGAAGGAGGGTTTGTTCCGACAATCCATGTTGTGGACAATTTGCACACAACTTTTTAAACCTCTCCCAGTATTCATATAAAGATTCAGCTTCTTTTTGTTGAATGCTCAGGATGCTGCGTGTTGAGTGTGTAAAAGTTCTATTATTTACACCCTTTTTAACCCATATTTCTGCTGCATTCAAGCATCATTGCATTGCATTTAGGTTAGTTTTCAATAAAACATCACAATTATATAAAAGGCACGGATTCTACTAAAAGATGGTGCATTTTGCAGGTAGCTGCCATGGTTGACGATGAAGGCAGGCGCAGGGCAGATAAGCAGGAAAGCTGAACTGGACAAGCAGCTGAAGAAGACGAACCTGTCATGGACCTGTCGTGACAGCATGGTGACAGCAGATTATTGAAGAGGAAAAGTGAAGTGGACATCGATAGATAGAGAAAAATCTGCTCGTCTGTCGTGTGGAAGCCAAATAATTTTCCAAGCCCCGGATCAAAAGATATGTCAAGCCAAAGCTCAAGGAAAGGAATTCCCACAAAATAGGGATGCGGCTGAAAAGTAGGATACTTTAGAGATTTAGTCTTTATTAGAATCTTACTTTTAATTAAAGTTGTAATCCTTGTTACCTTAGATAACTTGAGCCCAAAGCTTATATAAAGGGCATAGATTAAACCTAGGGCATAACCGATTACTCCATAACCAAAAACCGAAACCCTGCCGTCCACCCGTCACCGACATGTTCTAATTTCCCCTAGGGCTACGGGTTGTTTTGTAAAGTAGTTGCAAGGGTTGCTTTGTTTTAGGATTTTTCAAGTTCAATAAAGTAAACTTCAAGTTCTTTTATCTTGGTATTAATATCTTGCAAGAGCATCGGGAGAGCATTGTGAGGTTATCTATTTACTTAGCATCGGGAGAGTTAAGTATACGAAAGAGATAAAAGCGCGTTCTCTAGTTTATAGTTGAACCATCTCGTGCTTAGGGATAAGGCGAGGTTAAGTGGCTAAGGAAGAATTCATACACATCGGTGTTCATCCTTCGATTCACGCCGGGAGGTATCATCAAAGACGTGTTCATCGACAGACTTGTGCCTAGGGATAGGGCAAGGCAAATCTGGGATTCTTGCCAAGCTTAAAGTACGGAGTTGGTGTGTCTGCTGCCGCAACTGCCAACGGACAGCCGCCGCGACAGGTGCTGTCGGCGACGGGAGCGACGACAGAACTGGAGATCCTAAGCAATTCAATACCTGCACTACCGAGCAATTCAATACCGGCCCATTCTCTCTATCTTGATAATTCAATCCGTTTATTTACGTTTTTACTTTATTATTCGTGACAACTTTCTAAAATATTTCCGTTACTTCGTGCAGTAAATCAAGGTGAAGTCATTAGCCCAATCCCTGTGGAGACGATATCCGATACTTCGTATCACTTTACTACTTGCGTCGTGTACACTTGCACTACCATTGCGATAGACTATTTTACACGCAACAAGTTTTTGGCGCCGTTGCCGGGGATTGGCAACATAACTACATCTTTCTTTTATTGCACTTTTTGTTTTTTATTTTTATTTTTTTGTTTTTATTTTTAATTTTTCTTTAATTTTTATTTTTATTTTTTGTTTTCAACTCTTGCTTTTCACGAGGTTCTTTTGTTTATGCGCAGATCGAAAAGGGGCGAAGATCCAGAGTATAAGTTAGATCCGGAAATCGAACGATCATTCAATCTCAAGAAACAGATTCGCCACCTTTTAGACAGGAACGAATACCTTGAAGAACAGCTAGAGCAGATGGCCCGTAACCAGCCTGCTGGAGGAGACATACCGCCTGTCGGCGACCCGCCGAGGGCAGATGGACGACGATCATGCCGTGACTACATGCTGAACGATCATGTAGAGCTGGAGACCACACTGCCGGATATTGATGTTGATAACTTTGAGCTTAAACCTGTCATGTTTAGTATGATCAACAACGCCGGACAGTTTAGTGGTTCTGCGACAGAAGATGCTAGGGAGCATCTCAAAACGTTCCAGGAGATTTGTGGTTCGTTTAGGCTACCAGGAGTTAGTCCGGAGATACTGAGGCTTCGGTTATTCCCCCATTCATTGAGGGACAAAGCTAAAACTTGGTGGAATAAACTTACACTGGGTTCTATTATGACTTGGGCGGATCTAACTCGTGAATTTTTATCTCGTTTTAATCCTTCACATTTATCTGAGCGATTACGTAACGAAATTGCTACTTTTCAACAGGAAGATGACGAGCCGATGCACGAGGCCTGGGACAGATTTACTACTCTTCTTCGGAATTGCCCAATGCATGGATTCCCCGTCTGGAATCAGGTAACTAAGTTTTATAATGCTGCTAACTTACAAACTCGCATTCGCATTGATTCTGCAGCAAATGGACTATTATTGGATAAAGATCCGGACGAGGCATTGCAAGTTCTGAAAAACCTAGCCAAGAATGAGGAGCAGTTTCCGACAGCTAGAAGAGGGAGTAAACGGGTACTTGCTGTCAAGGATTATGAGGCCGACAGCACTATGAAATCACAGGTAGCATTCCTCACTAAAGCCATGAAACACTTATTGAGTGAAGAGGAAGTACGAGGGTTTGCTGTCGAGGAAGTTTGTGCTACATGTGAGGGAAATCATAGTAGGGATGAGTGCCCTATAAATATAGAAGAGGGAAAATATGTTGGAAATTACAAGCCAAACTACAATTCCAACAACTACAACCCTAATTGGAGGAAAGATCCCAAATTTTCCTGGAGTAATCCTAACAATGCCCTGAATCCGCAAGCATATAATCAGAATCAGGGGGTCCTAGATTGTTGACGCGACAGCAGCTGCAGCCGCAGAACCTGCCGCCTCAGCAACAACAGCAGCCACCACCTGCCACGAGTAGTGTATTGGAGCAGACTCTGGCCACCTTTATGTCTCATACTGGCACGTATATGGATAATATTAATCAGTTTGTCAAGAAGACGGAAAATTTTATGGATGAAACTAAGATGAGAATGACAAACCATGAGGCCACCTTGAAATCTCTAGAGACACAAATGGGTCAGGTGTCACAGCATATTAAACCAAGGCAGAATGGAGGTTTCCCTAGCAATACTGAAAATGCTAGACCGCCCCCACATGAGCAATGTAAGGCGATTACTACTAGGAGTGGGAAAAAGCTACCAGGGCCGGAAAAAGAAGTTGATACAGAAAAGGAACCTGCCTTGGATAAACCTGCCGAGGAAGCTGCCCCGACAGGTGACAAACAGACTGCTGCCAATGAGCCTGTCACGACAGAGGAGAAAAAGGAAGATTATCGTCCTCAGATTCGTATGCAGTGGGAAGGATGCATTGCTGATTATCGTCCTCCACCACCTTTTCCACAACGGATACAACAAGCTAAGCATGAATCTCAACTCAAAAAAATTTATGATATTTTTAAACAGGTTCATATTAATATTCCGTTGTTAGATGCTGTTAGGGAGATGCCCGGTTATGCTAAATTTCTCAAGGATGTCATGTCTAAAAAATCTAAACTTGGGGAATTTGAAACGGTAAGGATGCAAGAAGGTTGCATGAGTATTCTTCATCGGCAACCACCCCAGAAAAAGAAGGATCCGGGGAGCTTCCTCATACCTTGCGTAATTGGCGATAAATTTGTGGGTAAGGCACTTTGTGATCTTGGTGCTAGTGTTAATCTAATGCCCAAATCTGTTTTTCAGAAACTAGGTATTGGCAAGGCGCGGCCCACGACAGTTACCCTACAGCTAGCCGACCGCTCTTACGTTCACCCCGAGGGAAAAATTGAAGATATTTTGGTAAGAGTGGATAAACTTATTTTTCCTGCTGACTTTCTTATTTTAGATTGTGAGGCAGATGAGAACGCACCAGTCATCCTAGGGCGACCCTTCTTAGCCACGGGAAGATCATTGATTGATGTGGAGAAAGGAGAACTCACCATGCCCGTGAATGATCAAGAAATTAAGTTGAATGTTCTCCAAGCAATGAAACATGCCGATGTGGACGAGGAATGCAAGGCCATCATTGAGGTGACCTTTGATCAACCCTGCATCAGGTCGGGCTGCCGAGATATAAAATTTGGTCACTGCTGCGACAGCCACCTACAAGCCTGTCATGACAATGACGACGACAGTGATGACGACAGCACCGACGACAGTAACCCCTCTGAATCCGATACATCTGATACTGAAGGTCATAAGGAGGTAAACTGGTTAGACCATCGTCCAGGTAAGTTATTCGAACCCTTGAATTACACTTCGGATAACCATTTAATCCAAAAGCCCTCTACTGTTGAACCACCTGTCTTAGAACTTAAGCCCCTGCCAGAGCAGCTTAAATATGCGTATCTTGGTTGTGATGACACACTGCCCGTAATCATCTCTGCTAAGATGCCGCAGGAACAGGAACGACAGCTGATCGACATGTTGAGGCAGCATAAAAGGGCGATAGGATGGACGATAGCAGACATTCAGGGCATTAGTCCGGCAATCTGTATGCACAAAATCCTCCTAGAGGAAGATCATAAGCCGACTATTGATGCCCAAAGGCGGTTAAACCTTGCAATGAAGGAGGTAGTGCGTAAAGAAATAATTAAATGGTTAGATGCTGGTATTATTTACGCCATCTCCGATAGCAAATGGGTAAGCCCGGTGCAATGTGTTCCCAAGAAAGGAGGCATGACCGTGATAACTAACGAAAACAATGAGTTAATCCCAACCAGGACTGTGACCGGTTGGAGGGTTTGTATGGACTATCGGAAGCTTAACAAAGCTACCCGAAAGGACCACTTTCCTTTACCCTTTATTGATCAAATGCTTGATAGATTAGCGGGTAAACCTTACTATTGTTTTCTTGATGGTTATTCAGGATATAATCAAATTGCTATTGCACCGGAGGACCAAGAGAAAACGACTTTCACATGCCCCTACGGTACGTACGCGTTTAGGAGGATGCCATTTGGACTCTGTAACGCACCTGCCACCTTCCAAAGGTGCATGATGGCTATATTCTCGGACATGGTTGAGGACTTCCTAGAAATTTTTATGGATGATTTTTCTGTCTTTGGAGACGATTTTGAGAGTTGTCTAGGCAATTTACAAAAGGTGCTCGAAAGATGCGAAAAAGCTAACTTGGTTTTAAATTGGGAAAAATGCCACTTTATGGTGGATGAAGGGATAGTCTTAGGCCATAAGATTAGCTACCGTGGGATAGAAGTCGACAGGGCAAAAATAGAGGTCATAGAGAAGCTGCCGCCACCAACCACAGTCAAGGGCATTAGGAGTTTTTTAGGGCATGCTGGTTTTTATAGGAGATTTATTGCCAATTTCTCAAAAATCACGAAACCCCTATGTCATCTCTTAGAGCAGAACCGACCCTTTGACTTTAATGAAGAATGTACTGAAGCATTCAAGGTTCTGAAGGAAAAGCTAGTGACAGCCCCCATAGTACAGCCACCAGACTGGACGCAACCGTTTGAAATTATGTGTGATGCTAGTGACTATGCTGTCGGGGCAGCACTTGGGCAGCGCAAGGACAGGCTGTTTCATGTCATATATTATGCCAGCAAAACATTGAATGATGCCCAAGTGAATTATACCACCACAGAAAAGGAGCTGTTAGCTGTGGTGTTTTCCATCGACAAGTTTCGTTCTTACATACTTGGAACGAAAGTAATAATACACACCGACCATTCTGCCCTCAAGTATTTGTTTGCAAAGAAGGATGCAAAACCTAGGTTGATACGATGGATCTTACTATTACAAGAGTTCGACCTTGAGATAAAAGATAAAAAGGGGACAGAAAATCAGGTGGCAGATCACTTGTCGAGGTTGGAGACGGGACAAAGTCTACCGCCAGATGAGACACACATACTGGAGACCTTCCCAGATGAGCAGCTCTTTGCTGCCGCACTAGCTGTCGCGACAGCCATGGCGGCAGGTAAGTCTTCTAACCTTCCTTGGTATGCTGATTTTGTTAATTTTATAGTTAGCGGAATATTACCTTCTGATCTTACTTACCAAGCCAGGAAAAGGTTTCAAAATGATGTTAAACATTATTATTGGGACGAACCTCTTCTTTTCAAAATGTGCGCAGATCAGGTTATAAGGAGATGTATACCACAAGAAGAACAAGAAGACATTCTCCATCACTGTCATGCTTCACAATATGGAGGACACTTAGGAGGCAATAAAACTGCTTCCAAGGTGCTGCAGTCAGGGTTCTACTGGCCGACACTGTATAAGGACGCACAGGAATTTTACAAAAACTGTGACAGGTGCCAGCGGACAGGTAACATCTCGAGGAGAAACGAGATGCCACTGCAGAATATTTTAGAAGTCGAAATCTTCGACGTTTGGGGGATTGATTTTATGGGACCTTTTCCATCTTCATGTGGAAATCTTTACATCCTCTTAGCAGTGGATTATGTCTCCAAGTGGGTAGAAGCAATCACAACTCAAAAGAATGATGCCAAAACGGTCCAAAAGTTTTTGCACAAAAACATCTTTTCTAGATTTGGCATCCCTAGGGCGATTATCAGTGATGAAGGGAGACATTTTGACAACAAGGTAATTGCTGCCGCCTTGAGAAAATATGGTGTCAAGCACAGGATCGCGACAGCATACCACCCACAGACCAATGGACAGGCTGAGATATCCAACAGGGAAGTGAAGAACATTCTTGAAAAAATGGTTAAACCAACTAGGAAAGATTGGTCTTTGCTTCTGAATGATGCATTATGGGCGTACAGAACAGCTTTCAAGACTCCATTAGGCATGTCTCCATACCGTTTGATTTATGGGAAAACCTATCATCTGCCTGTCGAGATAGAACACAAGGCATATTGGGCGATCAAGGCAGTAAACATGGACTTGGACAAGGCAGGCCAGAAAAGGTTATTGGATTTGAATGAGATCGATGAAATACGGACAATGGCCTACGACAATGCAAGGATTTACAAGGAAAAAACTAAGAAGTGGCATGACAAGAAGTTGCTGCCACGACAGTTCTGCCCAGGGCAGCTTGTGTTGTTGTTTAATTCTAGATTGAAACTCTTTCCAGGGAAGCTCAAATCTAGATGGTCTGGACCGTTCCAAGTAGTTCAAGTTTTTCCCCATGGTGCCATTACAATTCAATCACTAAAGGACGGGCACCAATTCAAAGTTAATGGACAACGCCTCAAGCACTATCAAGGGACTGAAGCCCCAGGAATACAGGAAGTGGTTACTTTAGGTGATGCCCCACAAGGCATCCCTAATTTAACCTAATTTCCTATTTTTTTATTTTTATTTTCACTATTAATATTATTTATTAGGAATTAGATTTATTTTATTCGAATAATATTTTGTTTTTAATTTCAGTTTTTAGGAAATAAAGGAGGCAAGTGAGAAAGAAGAAGTGGCCCAAACCCACCGCCCATCCACCAGCCCAATAAAGCCCATTTATGATAACCTGTCGTTTCGGCTACCGGCGCAGACGGATTTGACAGGCTGTCAACAGACGCACAACAGACGAAAAAGCGTGCGGCAGACGCACAGCAGATGCATTAATGCACGTCAGACGCGTCAGACACGCTACATTCAATCTGCCGCCCCGTTATTCCCGCCTGCCGTTGTGGCATTAAATGGGCAGCTCCTCGACCGCTATATAAACCCCTTCCCTTTTCATTTTTCATCACTTCTGATTTTCTCTCTTGCTATTCTCTTCTAGTTTTATCTATTTTCTTTCTTTTTCAGCCCTTGCAACCAAAATGTCTTCACGACAAACCCGTCAGAACGCTGCTGCCGCTTCTTCTTCAGCAGCAGCATCCCCGTTCGCTAACAAGGAACTATGGGAGGAACGGAGTTTCATCTATAACAGAGATGCCCCCCATATAGGACTCCGGCCGTTCATTATGAAGGCCATAACAGCACAACTTTGGGAGGATTTCGCCGAGCAGCCGGCAGAACTTAATGACACTCTGGTCAGGGAATTTTATGCGGCGATCGAGAGCAAGACGGCGACATCTGTCACCGTCCGAGGAGTGGCAGTTCCTTTCACCGCCAGCAGCATCAACCATGTATTCGGCCTCTTCTTTGGCCCCAATGATGATGCGCATCAACAATTTTGGGATACCCTCGACGCTGCCGGACATGATGCTGTCATGAGGGAGTTGACAGAGGCGGGAACGACATGGAGCACAAGTAAGAAGAACCCCCACTCTGTCAATAGGGGGCAATTACTACCTGAGGCAAAGTTATGGAACGCTTTTATCAAAAAGCGTATCCTGCCCTCGTCCCACCATACGACAGTCAACAGACAGCGGTTGGCCCTCATCCATTCTATCATGCATGACAGGCCCATCAATGTGGGCAGGTACATGCGGGACAGCATTCTCGACTGTGCCTTCCGATCAGACTCAAGACTCTGCCTGCCCTGCACCATCACTGCCCTCTGCCGCTGCGCTGCCATACCGGAGGACCCTTCAGACAAAATCAAGAAGGGCAGCGGCTGGACAGACAGCAACATCTCCAGCCTCATGGAGATCATCGTCGTATCGCCCCTCAACGCCTTCGATCCAAACGCCCCTCCTGCTGAGTCTGATGATGAGCCTGCCACCGAACCTGCCCCAGAAGCTGCCACCAACACCGCTCCGGCAGATCAGAACGCCCACATCCTTGCTGCCATCTTGCGGATAGAAGAGCGCCAGATGGGTTTAATGACATTCATCCGAGACTTCTCCAATGCAACGGTAAATTTCATTACCAATACTTTGAATTTTACGGGTGTCATTTTCCCCACCTTCCCCGCCCATTATTTCAATATCCCCTCCCCCACTCCCACACCACCTGTCTCTCCCCACGGAGAATCTGCCTCCTCCACACCTTCCCCGACGGCAGCCGGCAGCCCACCGGCAGACACCTCCCCTCGAGGAACCAAGCGAGCTGCCACTGATGACAGCCCTCTTGTCCGGAGGAATTTGGATAGCGCCTTCACACGGGTGAAACGTATTAAGCATGTGGCCGACAAGAGAAAGCTGTCCAAGGCCATCATGACCAGCAGCTGGGACAGCAGCAACAGTTCCGATGTCAGGCTAGTGGAGCCACCTGCCCTTCAACCTGCTGACGACCCTGTCACCCGACCGGAGGAAGACCCTGCCCCTCAACAGGCGGATGACCCTGTCGATCAACCTGCTCCGGAACCTACCCAGCCACCACCTCAACGCAGACGCCGACATCAGATCCGCGTCAGCAGCAGCAGCGAGGACAGCGAATAAAATTTAAGTTTTTATTTCTTTTTCTCCTCTTATTGCTGCCTGCCCTTATATATTTGTGATGCACTTTTATTTCTTTTGTTTTTCTTTATTTGTTTTTATGTCATTTTGCATTGAGGGCAATGCAACCCTCGAGTTTGGGGGGTGGCAACCCTCCATATTTAATGGAGTCTTTAGCACATCTCTTGTTTAGTTGTTATGTCTTTTTATTTACTTTTTTTTTTCTTTAAAAAAAAAATTAAACTGTTGGCTTAAAACTGTGAAGTTAACTTACCTGTCATGACGGCTCTGTCGTGGCAGCATCTTTAGGACAGGTTAAGGAAAAGTTTAGAGCCTTTCTATAGTTCTGAAAACTTAAAACACTTTTGTGACTGTTATATTACTTAGATTTCTTTTAGCCAAACTAGAATAGGAAGCTTAGAACTTGGATAGCCCCTAGAGGTGCCTAACACTGGCTCTAGGAAAAGAAGTTTAGCAAAAGAAAATCAAAAACCTAGAGGTGCCCGAAACCGGCTCTAGGAAGCTAACTAGAGGTGCCCAAAACTGGCTCTAGAAAATTTTAGCTTGAAAATAGAAGAAAAAGAAGCATGAAGATGTGCCTTCCAAAAAAAAAATAAACTTTGGCATAAAGATTTGAGTTAAGGAGTTGAATATTCTAGTGAAACTAAGAGAGTCTTAGCATATAACTGTTCACAAGCATGCACACACTGCACGAGAGCTATAGGGAGATTCCGGACAGATCCTAACCTTTCCGACAGGTTGCTGCTGCCATAGAGAATGAGCGACGGGTAAGGGACAGTTCACTGTTTGAAGGCCAACACAAAAATTTTCATTTTTCTTTAGGTTTAATTGCTTGAGGGCAAGCAAAGACTTGAGTTTGGGGGTGTGTTGAGTGTGTAAAAGTTCTATTATTTACACCCTTTTTAACCCATATTTCTGCTGCATTCAAGCATCATTGCATTGCATTTAGGTTAGTTTTCAATAAAACATCACAATTATATAAAAGGCACGGATTCTAATAAAAGATGGTGCATTTTGCAGGTAGCTGCCATGGTTGACGATGAAGGCAGGCGCAGGGCAGATAAGCAGGAAAGCTGAACTGGACAAGCAGCTGAAGAAGACGAACCTGTCATGGACCTGTCGTGACAGCATGGTGACAGCAGATTATTGAAGAGGAAAAGTGAAGTGGACATCGATAGATAGAGAAAAATCTGCTCGTCTGTCGTGTGGAAGCCAAATAATTTTCCAAGCCCCGGATCAAAAGATATGTCAAGCCAAAGCTCAAGGAAAGGAATTCCCACAAAATAGGGATGCGGCTGAAAAGTAGGATACTTTAGAGATTTAGTCTTTATTAGAATCTTACTTTTAATTAAAGTTGTAATCCTTGTTACCTTAGATAACTTGAGCCCAAAGCTTATATAAAGGGCATAGATTAAACCTAGGGCATAACCGATTACTCCATAACCAAAAACCGAAACCCTGCCGTCCACCCGTCACCGACATGTTCTAATTTCCCCTAGGGCTACGGGTTGTTTTGTAAAGTAGTTGCAAGGGTTGCTTTGTTTTAGGATTTTTCAAGTTCAATAAAGTAAACTTCAAGTTCTTTTATCTTGGTATTAATATCTTGCAAGAGCATCGGGAGAGCATTGTGAGGTTATCTATTTACTTAGCATCGGGAGAGTTAAGTATACGAAAGAGATAAAAACGCGTTCTCTAGTTTATAGTTGAACCATCTCGTGCTTAGGGATAAGGCGAGGTTAAGTGGCTAAGGAAGAATTCATACACATCGGTGTTCATCCTTCGATTCACGCCGGGAGGTATCATCAAAGACGTGTTCATCGACAGACTTGTGCCTAGGGATAGGGCAAGGCAAATCTGGGATTCTTGCCAAGCTTAAAGTACGGAGTTGGTGTGTCTGCTGCCGCAACTGCCAACGGACAGCCGCCGCGACAGGTGCTGTCGGCGACGGGAGCGACGACAGAACTGGAGATCCTAAGCAATTCAATACCTGCACTACCGAGCAATTCAATACCGGCCCATTCTCTCTATCTTGATAATTCAATCCGTTTATTTACGTTTTTACTTTATTATTCGTGACAACTTTCTAAAATATTTCCGTTACTTCGTGCAGTAAATCAAGGTGAAGTCATTAGCCCAATCCCTGTGGAGACGATATCCGATACTTCGTATCACTTTACTACTTGCGTCGTGTACACTTGCACTACCATTGCGATAGACTATTTTACATGCAACACTGCGCCTAATATCGCTTGCTTTAGCTGCAGGGAAGAACCTATCAAGAAAAAAGTTTAGCCATGTCAGTCCAGGTTGTAACAGAATTAGGGGGTAAATCAAATAACCAATCTTTTGCTATATCTGCTAAAGAAAATGGAAAAGCTCTAAGTTTGATTTGGTCATCGGATAATCCCCGTGGCTTTGTGCTTAGACAAACCATGTGAAATTCCTTCAAATGTTTGTGTGGGTTTTCGTTGGGCAAACCGTGGAAGGTTGGTAGTAGATGAATCAAGCCTGTTTTTAGTTGGAACGTCGTTTCACCATTCGGAAAGGTTATGCACAAGGGCTGATTGTCCTCTGTTGCTCTGATCAGCTGCTAGATCGTCTATTCGTTGTTTCCCATTTGGCTTTGATTTTTGGTATGTATTTAACCCGTTCTTCCGGATTTCTCCTGGTCATAAACAATAAAAAACAAACAGTAAAATTTGCTGAAGTCCCCGGCAGCAGCGCCAATTTTGACATGCGTCGTAACGTGTCAAGAATAATTTTCTTCTTCCAATAAATAAATAAATAAAGGAATTAAACTAAATATAGATAGGGAAGTAGGAGTCGAACCCACAGGGACTTAGAACTTTCCTTGTCGCGCTTTTGTAGTTTTGAACCAAGAGTTGTTGATGGAGCTATATTGATGTGATTTAGGTGGGGGGGGGGTTTGTTGTAATGAAATGTAATTGTTTAAGAAAGTAAAAGAAAGCTTTTAAAGAGTTTAAAGTAAATATGAGATTATCAGCCTCGGGCTTCCGCGTTGACTTGTTCTATTTGGTTCCTTGGTAAAGATTTTTATTTCGAAAAACTTGTTGGCAAAATTACTTCAAGGTCAATCCTTGAGTTTTTGTTTGTAAACTGAATTTCCAAAATCAATTTTTGGTTTCAGTTTTGATAATTTGTCTAAACCAACTCAATCTTTGAGAAAACAAATTACTTAAGCTCGTAACCAACTCGAAAAGTCATTTCTATAAAAACAGTTCGATCTCAATTTCCCTTAGTAATCTATTTACTAAGTGTGTTCCCTGGAAGTCGGATTTGTTTCAATAACCGATCCTCCCTCCCACTTGATAGATCAAAACAATTGTTTTTCTCCAAAGTCAATCTTTGGGTTTTAAAGAAATCATTTTGATTTAGAAAATAAGTATGAAGAAATCGAGAAGAAGTTTTCGAAATGTTTGAAGCATAGTTTCAAACCTCGCCTTGAAAACGCGTCATTGCAAAAGCCTTCGGCTTAAAAAGATCTAGCCGAGTATGGTTATCAAATTAATCATGCTCGACATTTAAGAAATAATTAAAAGAAAAGAACTTAAGAAAAACTAAAAAAAGAAGAATTTCCAAGAGAAGAAGAAATGATGTTTTATTGCTAATTGAATGATGACAATACTTACCCCAAAGAGGGGTATTTATAGTGTTTCAAAATAACCTAGGTAAAACCTAAAATGATAATAAAATTAAACAAAATAATTATCCAAAGGTTAAAATATAAAATTTAAAAAATCCGGTGATAAGCTATCTGATAAGTGGCTTGATAAGCTATCTGCGTTGCTGACGTCAACTTCTAGAAGGTGCTGACGTGGCGCCCAATCAGCATTCATGCCCTGGTTCATGCCCATGAATCTGCCCACGACTCCAGTATTTTCTGCAACATTCCAGCTTATTTCCAGCATTACGTAACCTGCATGAAAACAACATAAAAACAACCCACTTAAGTCCTTCAAACTTATATTCAATCAAAATAAGGACTAAAAACATAACCAAAATAAATACTTATCAATGTGTGTCAGTATATATGATGGCAATTGGAAGATTAATAACATGGTTCCTTAATCTTCCATTTTCTAAAAGCTTGTGTGCGTGTGCAATTTTACTTAAAAATACACTTTCAAATTTCTGTTTGTAATTTCATATTTTTCGATTGACAGTGAAATTTTTTCAAATAGGATGACATTATTTGATGGCTTCTTGTTTCATTATGATTAATTGCATTTATTGGATGACGTTAATCTCAAATCTTATTGCAATAATTTTGAAAATGTTCTTAGGATAGATGTGTTATCTGATGTTGATGAAAATGAATTATTTGTTGAGCTGAAATGACTTATAGAGCTTTTACCCAAGGAAAAAATAGGAGCAATGTATTTATTAAAGTTTTAAAACCTTTTAGTTGCTTCCCAAATGTGACAATTACATATAGAGTTTTACTGACTAATACTATTATTGTTTCTTCTGCAGAACGAAGCTTTTCAAAATTGAAGTTTGGGAACTCTACTTACAGACAACTATGTCACAAGAAAGACTAAATAGACTTGTTTTGATGGAAATCGAGACTTATCTTTTGGTAGAAGTTGATACCAGAAGCATTGTATATGATTTTGCTTCAAAATATGCAAGAATAACAACTCTTTTTTAAGCGAAAATGTTAGACTTTTAGATGTTTGTAAGTCATTTTTATGTTGCTTAAGAGAGTAATCTAACATTTTTAATTAGGAAACTTTATTTGAAAAAAAAACTATTATTAATAAAGGGCCTCTTTTTATTAAATTGCATAGGGCCCCTTAAATCTTTAAACCACACATGTATATCGGTATCAAGTACAACAGTCAGAGCACAACAAAACCAAACCAATAGCTTAAGGTATTTCAACTTATCAAATTAAGGTGATGGCTCCCAATGTATTTAACAGTTCAGGTCCTGCATTCTATACAAACGCGACTCTTTAGAACCTTTCCAATGACAATGTCAAACTTGCTGACCAAAAGGATTGGTATGGCTCTGGAAACCACACATTTGTTCTTCAAGCAAAGTGGTCTAATAAAATTAAGCACGACGACGATCCTCGAGCTGGAAGCTCGAAAGGCGGGGCTATGTATGCGACCCCAGCTGGCATTAAGTGGGTTGTTTCCTGGAGCAATATGAATGGTGAAAGAAACAAGGTATTCATACATTCAATGTTATTCCCTTTTATTAAAACTTATGGCACCACATGCACAAATGATTTCCGATGAAACCTATTTGTTTCATTCTTTTTCTTCACAAAAACTTCATTAAGAATTTTACTATAACATTCAAAAGAAATAATTCGATCAACTTTCACATAAATCAAATCTCTGTCAATTGCAGGTGTATATTGACATTACTAGCACTGATGTCAATTGGGATGTCATCGAATCGCTTCTGGACACATCTTCTGCCACTCCTGCTGAGGTGAACAAACTTGGATACAAGGCAACGACTACGATTGACCAGGACATCCCTTCGCCACGTTTGACAACAAGTTTCCAGAAAATAATTTAAAATACTGTTTCTTTGCATGCACTAGTAATTTTAAAATAAGGAAGGTGGTTTAATAAAAAACCGGCTTCAAGTCTTGAGTTAATATTAGTCTCGGGTTTGATCCCTGGACAACTCCAACCCCTTCCTCTTTTATCTCTAGAAAAGTTTTAAAAGGTCTAAATGTTTAAAATCAATTGTGCCATGTTTAAGATAAATGCGTGGCTACTTGAAATCATTATATGTGGAGAAATAAAAGGTCTTTCTATTATGTCATTGTATTTTTTTATTATTTTGATAAAAAAATATGCATGTATAATGATGAAAACCATGCACCCGTGATTATCACAAGCCTCGTTAAAAAAGTCCCTAGGCCTAAATGGGGGAAAAGAGTACTCATGATCATCCACCCATAACGAACACTGCATAAGAGATCACACACTCACCAACCTAAAGTAAAGAAACTCACCGCAATAGAAAATAAATACCATCAGCCTTCCACTACAACCGCACTTCACACACTCATCCTTAGCGAAGAAACACGAACCACATCACGTTTCACAAGCACATCGGCTACACTGTTCGCCTCGCGGTATATGTTATGAAAACACACACAGTGTAAGGAATCACACTCCCCATCAATCCTAAGAAACCAATAATCCAACCTCCAAGGTCGCCTTTGCATGATGAAGAATCCAAGACATCGCCACAAATGAGTCAGATTCAATTATGAACGAGCTATTCTCACACCATCGAGAATGTAGCACCATAGCAAAAGAATACTCCACTCGAACTTCAACCTCATTCGAATCCATAGTCCCAAGCAGGCCAAAAAATAAAGCCAATATTGTACCTTTTATGTCACGTAGAATTCCTCCATCTAGCCAGACCCGGTTTACCTTGCGCCTAGATTATTATTATTATTTTTATAATGCTCGTATAAAATTTATAGAAAAAAAGACTTGAGATAGAGAGAGAAATTTAGAGATATTAAAAGAAAGGACCGACTTCACTATATATAATAGAAGAAGGCGACTTAGAAACAATCAAAACAAATCAACAAAAGGTAAAAACAATATAAACCCTCCCAAAACCATGAATATGGTTCACTCTTTCCCTATTTACACATGGTCTTTCGTCACATGCGCAATTTGAGGCATGGACATTGCTTTTGTATATTTGTATACATTAAGCTTTGATTTGAGTCAATTCTCTCAAATTAATTAATTCATTATTGACGTAGCATCATTTTACGTGTACATATTGTATAAAAAATTATACTTATGTGTTACGAAAAATAAATGAATGTATTTATTTATTTCAAATGTTTGTAATCAAGCCAAATTTTTTTATGTGTACAATTGGACCAAAATCAATGTTTCTTATGTATAACAACACAAAACCAAATGTCATATATCAAATAACACATTTGACCAAGGTTTAAATGTATTTTGGATATTTCTCTTTATATTAATATTAGAGTTAACTACACTACATGTCCTCAAACTATGACACGCCTTCTAAATTGGTGCCTAAACTTTTAAATATTCTATATCACCCCCAAAATATGAAACTCATTCTTAATTGGTCCCCAAACTTTTAAATATCCCACTATCATCCCCAGATTAAAGTTTTTTTTTCCGACAAAAATGATTTTATTAATAATTCAAAATATGCCAAAGACTTACTTATGAGCCTCATTAAAAACCTCCCTAACATAAATGGAGGAAAAAGAGTACTACATATGTAGGTAAAATACAATCGAGTACACACCATAGACCACAAGGCTACACAAAAATGTTTGTACAATCCAAACCCCACCTACTAGCACCTATCTACACATAAACTACTACTCTGAAAAACAGTCTCAAATAACACCCAAAACTCTATCAAATCAACCGACAACGATAAAAAAACCTACCACCATGTTTTAGAAAGTTGCTGATTATCGTTCATGCCACACCATTTTATTATGTCACACCATTTTAGTGTTTAAATGACATTAAATAGTTTTTTAATTATTTTATTAGTATGGGACATGTTTAGCAAGTAGTGTTAATTTGGAGATGGAATTAGAATGTTCAAATGTTTGGGGGGGGGGGGAATTAGAATGAAACTCATAGTATGGGGATGAAACTGAAATGCTCAAATGTTTGAGTACCAATTTAGAATGAGATTAGTTGTAACACTCTGTTTTTTTAGCTTGTGACGAGTTTAAAAAAAGAAAATAAAATAAAATGAGAGTTGATGTCATGGGGTTTTGAACCCATGACCTATGCTTGGGGGTCGGGTGAAAATAATTTTAAAATAATATTTTGGGTTTTAGTTTTATAATTAAAATAATAAAATATCATTTTAGGCCTCGGGTTTTCAAAGAAATAATTTATGGACATATTTTTGGTTTTAAAGCCCAATTCTATGGAATTTGGAAATTGGGATAGCTATCCTCATTAATGGCACTATGGTAATTAAGTAAACTTTCAAATTAAAACCCTTTTTTGTCTAAAAGCCTTTGTCATCTTCATCCTCACTCCCATTTTCATTTCTCACGACACAGAAGCTCTCCCACCTCAAAAACACTATTCCATCACATCCTTCGCTCCTTGTTGGTGATTTTCAAAAGGTAATTACATTTTCTACTTGGCCTTATCTTCCTCTTCATTTTGATACCATTAGTTTTCATTAAAACCATGTATTTTGTATTTTGGGTTTTTCAAATATTTTGTCAAAGGTTGAAGCTTTATGAATTTCTAACAAAGCTTTTGATTTATTATTATTATTAGATAAGTTGTTTACAAATTATAAGGTCCAACATATGTGAATTTTAAAAGGTTTTATGAAGATTTTCGGATTTGGGTTTAAGTGGGGTTTTTGAGGGGTTTAAAGGTTGGTTTTGGGTGTGTTTGATGTTGGAAGTTGAGGGCTGATGTTAGTGTAATAGTTAGGGGTTGTTTTGGAAGCATTTAAGTGTGTTAAAAAGGTTGAAATCAAGAGTTTTGGACTGTGTATCATGGCTGCTCGGGTTTGAGGTTTTGGAGTTGTTCTTAGCTTGAAAATCTTGTGTTTTATGCTTGATTAGTGTTCTGGGTTTGCTACATTGATGTGTGAACTGATTTGAGGTTGTTTTGATTGTGTTGAGTTGTTTAGAAGCAAGAAATTGTGTTGGTGAAGCATCAGAAACAAATCTAGAAGCGTTGGAAGCTTGATCGGCTAGTGTGTTGAGCTTAGAATAGTCGGTGAGTGGTTAAATGTTTTAAATGGTTTTCGAGTATTGGTTCAAGCATGTGGACTAGGTCGGGCTTGGTAGACCCACCTAGAGTTGGGATTAGAGTGGTAGCCTAATCCCAAGCTTTAGATAGAGACTATGGTTGATCTTTATATGTTGTGGATGCCTCACATTTAAATTGTGATTATGATAGTTATGTATATTGTGATATACATGTATGTTGAGGCATGGTTGTGATGCATTGTGATATGCATGTGGATTGTGCATGATGGTAATCATGGTGAGTACGTGCTAAACACGGAAGTTGATATGAAATGATGTCGTGAATTGTGTTTAGTATTGGCACTAGTATGCTTGGGTACAAATGATCGATCGTTAGGATGTTTAGTGTGCACACGTGAGTCAAATGCGCGCGTGGTCTTGGTGATGGTAGTCATCAAGATGGAGTACGGGTTCGCCCGGAAAATCTTCTTATATATGTTAGTCGGTGATGAGTGTAATCCTATCGACGGGACGTGAGGATGAGTGGAATCCCCTCCGCGTGAACGATGATGAGTGTAATCCCACCGTAAGGTAATGGTTGTGTTGGATGTGAGTTCCAACGGTTATCCGCGTATTCGAGTCATAGCTAGGTGCCAATATGATTGATATGTGTTGCCAATATGGATTAATATATGTGTTTGCATATGATGTGGTTATGTACTTGTTGAGCATGGCATATTATGAGTTTATGTTCATGCATCATTGATATTTTGGCTTATGTGGATCGAAGGTAAGATCATGCATTCTACCTTGGTTGTGCTTGTGCAAGGAGAGGGCCTCCAAGTGTGCTTTGTGGTGCTATCTTAGCTTTCAAGTATGGACATTTTATCTATAAGATGTAATAGTCAAGCAATGGGATATGTATTTGTTGTCTTGAGCTTTTGACGTATGTGGATGGTTGGTTTAGAAGCATGTTAGACTCCTTTTTATGATGTTGTTGGTTTGGCTTTTGGATGTCTTGTTTGGATTGTAAACCATGTTTAAGTTGCCTATCATGTATGTTGGCCTTGTGCCTTTTTTGATGCCTAAGTGTATGTTTGTTGAAGCATGAATCTTAAATGTTATGTATGAAGTATGTGTTGAATGTTGTTGATTCCTTTAATGTATGGCTTCTTTATGTTTGGGGTGTTAAGCATGCTTGTAGATGTTTGGTTTGTCTTAGAGTTGTTGTATGTGAGTTGGGGGGGGGGAGGTTTTAGTGAAGTTTTGGGACAGCCTTGTGCCATAAACCAGCTAAAACCAATCTACATACAGAGGGCGTTTCAAAATGTTTGGTCCCGTTTCGGTATGGTCCCTTTGTTTTTGGCCAGGCGTTTCGGTACGCTAGGGGTCGTTTCGATACGATTTTGCTACTGGAAATATGAGAATTTGACGATAAAATGAAGTTTCGAAACGAGCTTTAGTGTTTCAGAACGGCCTTCGTATTGTTGACCACGAGAAGTTGACCATTGAGGGCGTTTCGATACGGTCCACCCCTATTTTGAAACAGTCTCCTCGGTTTGACTTTGGCCTGTTGACCTAGTCAAGGCGTATCGAAACACCCTTGGGAGTTCCGATACGACCTGCTGTTTAAGATTAAAATGGGCTGTTGTAATTGGGCTGTTGGTTGTTTACCTCATTGTTTCTTCCGCTGTTGCTTTCCTCACATAGGATTTAATATCCCATATAGAAAAGATAATATAAATGAAAAAGTTTTTCTTGGGTCGGAAACCGAAGTGGAGCCTTAACGGGTTTCGCCTCGGTTATCCCCGTGTAGCCCACTCGAATCGGTCAAGCGTCCGGACCAGGACGAGGGGGTTACAGCGTCACCGCCCATGCCTAGTGACAGCCACCTCACCCCGAACTCGTCAGTACCGTTCACTCGCGCAGTCGCGCTACCGTCCGCCTCGGAGAACCGTTTGAAGGCTTCGTCAAGAAACCCTTGCTCCGCCGCCCTTATGCATCGGTGGTCTAGCCGCAGCCCGTTGTCTGTGTTGCACACGGCCACCGGATTCGAGTTTCCCACACCGCGGAGAACAAAACCCCTCTGACTGTTTGCTCGTCCGACACTAGCAAGCCTCTCATCGGAGTTACTCAATTTTCTGGTGTAATCGCACCATTCTAGAATTGAGCGTTTTGAGGGTCATCGGTGGCATTCCGACGAAGTTTTCGGTGAGTTTGGGGTCTTGGTACTCATAGCTCCCTGAATGCGAATTGTTGATGTACTTCAAATTCGGATTCGAGTGCAATCGAATGAGGTATCGTGAATCGACCGATGTAGCTCGAGGTTAAGGTAATACATTACTACCTTCATCATGCTTCTAAAACTTGTTCGTATTCGGTTAATGCTTGCACGACTATGATTGAGCATGTGATTAATTCTGCTACTATCAATCAATTAAGGAATAAGAATATTAATGGTCAAGACAAATATTCGCATAAGAGGTTTGATAAATCGAAATGATTTTCGAGTTCAGTAAACGATTAATAAAAATGGTTAATCTCTAAGTCTAATTATTTTGGATAGTGAATTACGAAAATGCCCTCGATGTATGAAAATGACTAAAATATCCCTATTAATGAGAGTGGTCTGAGAATCTACACTAGATTCGGTAAAACAACCGAACCTTTTGAAAATCTTGAAGTTTGCTTGGGAAGTTATAGTAGCTAGGCTTCACCTTTGAGACTGAAAATTTGCTCAAATTCTTTTTGAGATTGAATAATCTCTGATGACATTCACGAGAAAATAATTGTATGCTTGGATTAGTCAAAGTCGCGTAAATTGCTAACTTGATTGAAATGACTGAAATGTTTGGAAATACTGACAAGGCTGAATCGATCGGAATATCCATAATGACCAAGAGAATAATCATTCATCAGCACCGGTTGCCTAATTAATCAAAATGACGGATTTACCCTCGAGAACTTTAATGAATGAATAGATAGAAGAACCGATAAATTCTGAATAATTTAAACATTTTTGAGCATCGTAATGTTTGAAATACCCTCGAACACCGATAAGACTAAAATGGGTCACAATGACCCTAAGACATGGAATTAGAAATCCCAACAAAGACAAACAAATGTAATGGCTCCCAATGTGGTAAAATATGACCCGTAACAGTTGGTTGATTCAGATACCATGATGATAGTGGGAGAATACCGTGTGAAGGCAAGTGCAATTTATTTGGAGAAAGTACATAGTTAATAGTGAGAGGGACCTATTCTCCTAAGGCACATTCGATGTTTTGGAATGGGTTCAGATACAATGCACATGTTTGAATACTTGGAAAATACCACTCAAATATATGTCTGATTTTTGTTAATAAGTTCAGTGGACGATTGGAGAAGGTGAACTATTGCTGTTATGCTCTGTAGTCAGTTCTGAGAAATGAATGGTTGAAGCGTACTTATCCGGTGAGATATTAAACACTGTGTTAATGGGTTCGGAAACTTGACGAGCAACTAGAAGTCCTAAATTCTGTACATCACCGTTTATACCTTGTTGGTTCAAATTACCAGTTTACCCCTCGAATGTCAAAATGACCTTAATACCTTCATAGGTTGTAACATTTAATTTTACTCGCGATATATCTGAAATCCCAATGATTCTGATGCATCAACTTTCAATGTTTTTCGATCCGTCTTATCAAACTCCCCTATTCGCAGGGACCTCGTTCTGAAATCAGTCTAAAATTGTCAAATGTCATCTTCCTGATATCTATCATGTACCTCTAAGAAATGAATTGGGCCATAAAGTGCGTACCATGTATCTGTAAATACTTTCTGTTCTAAACCAAGACCATATGCTTACAATTTTAAAAGTATGATATTGTAATACGAAAGGAAAGCAATTCTCTGATTTCTGACCTCTGATATGAAAAATATATCTGATATATGACATTGAATACGAAATAAAAATAATAATAATAATGATAAATAAATTTGATATTTATCTTCTGGTATAAAAATAGATTTGATATCTATTTTCTGTAATACTGTCTTCTGAATATAAACTGAAATCATTTGGGGTGTATTATCTGGGATATGAATAATGATCTGTAGGCTCAGCGCTAGTAAGTCCTTTTGGACCTAGGCTCCTACGCCCAATGGGCCTAGGGTAAGCCTTTATGTTAAGATCCTACGCCCACGAGCCTAGGGTAAGTCTTTCTGGACCTAAGGCATCCCCTTAGGTAGGCTTCTACGCCTCAGGCCTAGGGTAAGACCTTATATATGCAATTCAGGGGGGCTACATTTTGGAGTTTGGTTGGGGTAGTTAAGTAAATTAATAAAACTTTCTGACCTCTTCTGAAACATACCCTACTAAATTAATGTATCAATGTTGAACCCTCAGTAACTTACAATTCACGTTTAATAGACCACTCTGAACTCCTTGATTCAACTTCTGAAATCTGAATCTCTGGCTTTAGACTCACCTCTTACGGTTCGGGTGATCAAATAAAGAACAACTCTGTGATCTCCTATTAATGATTTACTGATTTATCGAATCGTAATTTGAGCTTACCGTTGCCTAATTATTCATGACAATGTTAAGTTGCCATATACCTACTTGTACCTTTAGCATCTCTTGGTAGTTTGTATTACTGAGCTTTTCGAAGCTCACGTTGTTTTACCATCACATGTTAAGGATCTACCATGTTGCAGCTATCAACGTCGGTATAGGGGTTTCTTCGGCTTTGCTTGCGGAGTACGACACTTGTGTAATTAGGGGGCATGTATGTCACATGTTGTTTTATATTCGAGTATGAAACTTGTATTAACAACTTCTATCACATTTTTGTTTCATTGTCTGAATGTTTCTGAAATTTTATTTTAAATCAAAACTTGATTTACGATTTTAAATGGTTTAGCACTTTGTTTATTTGAAATTTTAACGTGGGTCGCTCCGGTGACCCTAATGTGACTTCCTAAGATCCAATGTAACGCATAGGCGGGGCTAGGGGTTACATCAATAGTTTGTGGATGAAACTGGAATGTTCAAAAGTTTGCGGAGCAATTTTGAATAAGTGTTATAGTATTGGGACGTGTTGTGCGATTTACTCT
This sequence comes from Hibiscus tridactylites, assembly GCA_958450335.1. Lineage (NCBI taxonomy): Eukaryota > Viridiplantae > Streptophyta > Magnoliopsida > Malvales > Malvaceae > Hibiscus > Hibiscus tridactylites. The sequence continues at coordinate 39,277,572 of OY288279.1, forward strand.
GAATATCATGATGAACATATTTCAAATAGAATATATTTTTCATTTGCTTCAGATTAAATACTTTCATACACATATTCGAATGTCTTGGATGATGGGGTTTTCTATACATTAGAATTTTTGTAAAATTTAAATTAAGGCTTAACCGTCAGAAAAGTCCCGAAACTAATTTTTTTAGTTAGTTGTCTGAACAATTTTTCGGGTCAAATAGATTTCTAACGTTTCATTCCGTTACTCAAATAAGGTTTTCTAGTCACAACTATTAAAAAATTTCTGTTATCTAATAAGAACATGTCACGTGGCCTATTTCTGTTATTTTCTTTCATTTTCATTTTAAAAAATTGGAAAATCTTTAATTTTATTAAAAACAACACAATTTTTTGTTTGTTTGAAGAAAGATCATATTTATATAATCAAGTGCTCAAAATGTCATCACTGAGTACAAATGGTTCAAGGAACGTATTACATTCTAGAACAACATAATACAACACATAAAGTGTGGTTGACCATGTAGAAATTAAAAAATAAAAATAGGCCACCTTTCAAGTTCTTATTAGGCGACATAATTTTTTTAACGGTCGTTGACGAAAAAGCTTTTTTGAGTACCGAAATGAAACATTGGGCACCTATTCTACCCAGAAAATAGTTCAGACACCCAACTGAAAAAAATGTATAGTTTAGACAATTATTTGACGGTTAAGCCTTCAATGAAAGGACCAAGAAAAGGCTGCCAATTGTCTTGATTTTAATATCGTCGGTGTTTATAAGGAACAGTTGGAGGTTTTTGATGAGTCGGGTTGGATTGGCAACGTTGCTTTTGTAGTGGAGTTCAAGACTTCTGCAACTCTTGAGTACTTTTATTGATGTGGATTATTTTTCATGAAAATTTGGCAATGTGCGTTTTGTTTATGAAGCTCGACAAAGAAACTCTTTGGCTGATCAAGTCATACCCCAAACTCGACACTAAGGGATTTTGGTTTAGATAATTTAGGCTAAGCATTATTTATAATCTTAAATTCATGATCAAATTGAAAACTTTGAAAGTTTAGGAAAATTTCTATAAATTTTAGGGACGTAGTCATGAAAGTATCCATTATAATTTTCTAACTAATTAAAAAGTTTTTTTAAAAATATATACATTTGTGAGTGTGTGTAAAGTAGATAACTAGTGGTTAAATGAAACTATAGCGTTTACGCTTTTTCAGTGAAAACGTAACCGAAACAAAAATTTTAAAACTTAATTTTAGTAATTATTTACTAATTTACGAAAAACACCGAGTTACTAACTTTTTTTTTATTGTTACTTATGTTTTTGTCGTGCATAATACTATCAATATAGACTTTAATTGAATTTTTTTACATTGATATTTTTTAACTATTAAAATTATTTCTAATAAATATGTATATTATTTATAATACTTGCTATAAAACGATTTGTAGTTAACCGAGTAACCGTACCAAATGAATCGATTAACCACTTAGATGACAACTGGTATTAAACAGAATGATAACGATTCATTAAAATTTCAAATCGAGATTTCCGATAACTGTACTAATAAGTAAATCTAGTATGGTTAACTGCCTCTGAACATTCTTACATGAGACAATCTAATGTTAAAATATTTACAATCTTTTATATAGCGAAAAGAGAGATTTAGTTATAACAACCATGTATAAAAAAATTAAAAGTAAAATGAAACATGCACGTGGTAATTATGTTCCCGGGCTCGAGAGGCCAGCACATTGACTTAATTCAATTCTGCCGTTGGAGATGTAATTTCCAGATAAAACAAATAGATACATATATTTATTCAGTACTTTGTCCAGATAAAATTTCTGTTATATAATTAGAACATGTCACGTGGACTATTTCTTTTATTTTTTTTCATTTTTATTTTAAAATTTTGGAAAATCTTTAATTTTATTAAAAGCAACACAAAAAACAATTTTTTGGAAGAAAGATCATATTTATATAATTAAGTGCTCAAAATGTCATCACTGAGTACAAATTGTGTAACCCCCTAGACCCGCCTATGCGTTACCACAGATCCTAAGGAGTCACATTAGGGTCACCGGAGCGACCCACGTTAAAATTTCAAATAAACAAATTGCTAAACCATTTCAAATCATAAATCAATTTTTGAATTAAAATACAATTTCAGAAAACATTCAGACAATGAAACAAAATTATGATACACGTTATTAATACAAGTTTCAGACTCGAATATAAATCAAATGTGACATACATGCCCCCTAATTATACAGATACCATACTCCTCAAGCAAACCGAAGAAACTCTCATACCGACATTGATAACTGCAACATGGTCGATCTTTTAACCTGTGAAAGTAAAAACAACGTGAGCTTCGGAAAGGTCAGTAATACGAAACTACCAAAAGTAGCTTCATGCCCAACGTAAGTATAATATGTATCAGAACAAAAGGGAGGAGCATTATCAAGTTTCAGATATAGAGTACAATTGGTTTAGTTGTTACGCTTGAAAGTAAGGTATTCATTTCTAATTAATTACTCGATCACCAGACATTATGTCTAACTCAGGTAATCGGAAGGGACATAGATCACGAAAATCTAGCCAGAGAGTTTAGGGTGTTCCATCAGTTATAGATCAAGAATGATAGACATAATATTTCAAACAACAATAGAGTTTGACTGAGGCTAGAGAGGGAACATGGAAAACTAAGTATCAACATAACTACCCTCCAACCATACACCGACATGCAGTTCTCAGAACTGCATCCATAAGGACTTACCCTATGCCCAATGTGCATAGGAGCCAACCTAAGGGGCTGCCTTAGGTCCATAAGGGATTACTCGTGCCGAAGCATCGAAACCTACCCAAGGGGAGACCTCGAGTCCATAAGGAATTACCAGCGTTGAACATGAATAGACTTCATAACATAGCCAGAAAGTACCCCAATTAAAATAATTGATTGAATACAGACTGAGTAGTAATCGTACATGTAATTTTTACAGTACCAAAAATCAGAGAGCATGCATTACAGAAAGAGAAATTCGGTGATAATGGATTACAGAAAGAGAATTCATGATTCGAATTAGAGAGAGTATTAGTTTCAGGTTAGAGAGGATATACTCGTGCAATAAACACTCTATGGTTCAGTTCATTTTTCGGAGACACTAGGTAATTATCATAAGGAGATCATTCGACGATTTGGGACTGATTGCAGAATGAGGTCCCTACAAAAAAAGAAGTTCGGTGATAATGGATCGAACCAAAACGTCAAAAGTTGATGTATCGAGATCATTGAGATTTCAGATATATCGTGAGGGATTCAAACATTAAAGCTTACGAGGGTGAAATGGTCATTTGACCTTCAAGGGTAATTTGGTAATTTAAACCAGCAAGGTAAGGACAATGATGTGTAGGATTCAAAAATTCTAGTTGTTCATCCAGTTTCCGAGTCCCTTTGAAACGATCAAAACTCATTAACACAATGTTATTATTTAACCGGGTGGGTAAACCTTAAATATTCATTTCTCAGAACCGACTAAAATGTATAACCGGTCAGCTAATCTGTAACACTCCTAGTTTAACAAGGTTAAAAAAATATAGAGAAGTGCAGCTTGGGAGACTCGAACACATGACCTTTAGAATGGTGTGCAAGAGCCTTGGCCAACCGAGCTAAGTCAATCCTTAGTTTTAATCTGCATTGTCTTAATGTCAAGCTTGTATCGATTTGAAAAAAAATGAAAATGAAGCTCGTTTTACCCCCTTCATCTGCCTTTTTTTATGGAATTAAATGCTTGAAATAATGTCTCGTTTTCCCCTCTCTTACTTCTTGTTCACCTTCCCGATCAGCCGCCGTCGATCTCCGTCACCGCCGGGCGATGGTGGTCACCGCCTACATCACCAGAGGTGTCACATCATTGCGATCTCAGCCATCGCCACCACGCGCGTCATCGGGCCGCCTTCTGCCGGCAAATCTCGTTTGAAGCTTTAGCGAGAAACCTAATCGATGCCACTGTTTCTCGCATTTTCTTGCCTCGATTGCCGTCCGTTCACGAAACGAACACCAGATTCATGAGTCCGTATTTGAAGCCTGTTTTGCGAAATTCTGACCCGAAGGTCTCTAAATCCGATCTTCAACTCGAGAGTGCTTATGTATTTAATTTTGGTTAAAAGCTTGGTGAATAAGGACTGAAATGTGAATTTTTTATATATTGAAGGTATCCATGTATCTTTGTATTCGAGATGTCGTGGGACGTCGAATTTGGATTCGAGGGTATTCGAATGTCGTATCGTGGTCGACCGATATGACTCTGATTAAAGGTAATACAATACTACCCCTTGTATGCTTTATGAACATGTTGATATCCAGTTAATGCGTGCATGCTTATGATGAAGTGTATTGTAAACTCTTCTTAAGCCAAATCAGATACGAGAAATAAGTATGGAAATAATTAAAACAAAAATATTCGAATAAGAATACTAATAGACCAGAAGTATCAAAATTTTTAATAGTAATAAATAATATAGTTAAATCCGCAACTCGATCAATAGTGTCTAAGATTCAATGCCCCAGAATATGGAGTAAGGGATATTGGATATGAGATTGCAGAAATGCCCTTGAGGTATAAGAATGACTAAACTGCCCCAAATAAAGGAAGTGACCCGAAATTTGCATTCGATCTAATTGAAAAAAATACCCTACCTAAGATGTATGTTCTTTTGGAAAAGACTTCGACATCATTATTCAAATGCGTGTGATACTAAAAGAAACTTGATTTTCCCCCGAGCTCTGTATAACGCATGAAGGTATAACACATGAAGGTGAATTTACTGGAAATATCGTTGTATTCCTGAGCCGATCCTTACGACGATAATGAATGAATTAATTGGAATAATCGCAATGACCAAAAAGACTGTAGTGCCTTCGAGCACCGAAATTCTTAATCAATCAGAATGACAATTATACCGTTAAGTTCTAAAATGAATAAACCGTTTGTAAGGCCGAAGGGATTAGAACGACATAATCTTTACCGAGTATGTAAATGATGGAGGTGCTAAATAGTAAAATTGACAAAAATGGTGGATTTATCCCAATTTCCAAAATGACCGAAATGCCCTTTTGAGTTAAATAGGGAGTTATGCATTTGATGAAATTCTAGGATTTCTAATAAGACTTTAAGGGCTAAAGTGCCCCTAAGTGTTAGGAAGCACACTCATGTATGTCCATCAATCATGATGTCAATGTAAGGTAGGAAGATGCGCATGGATTATATGTTTAATTACTCAAAGCTAAAACTTATAGTGAAGTATGAAGGCGACCGATCATACATAAGATACATTCGATGTCAAGTCATGATACATGCAAATTACTCATATTTGAATGTGGGTAAGTACTGCCAGGTTGGGATATGCTACTTTAAACGAATTATAGAGGCTTGATAAACCGTTGGAGCCCCTAAGCATTACAATCGTCATTCTTGTATGATTGTGTTATATTATAAATTTGCCATGTTAGTCAAATAACTAAAATACCCCGTTGGAAAAAATTGTTAGAGCATCCCTCGAAATATCCGATAACCTGAAAGATCTTGATATAGAAATTCTTGAATGCCTTGTTAGAAAAACTGATGACCAAAAATAATTCTCGAGTTCTACAAATCATTGCTTATACATTACCGGTATAATTTACCAAAATGCCCATGAGCGTTGAAATGACCATAATACCCTCGTGGGCTTAAATGATTGAATCATTCACGATATATCTGAATTCAAAGAATCTAATGTATAAACTTCTTAAATGTTTGATTTGAGCCGAAGGTACGAATCCTATTTAATAGGGACCTCGTTTTTGAAATTCCTTTAAATTGCCAAAAGTTCAACGTGTCTCATTCCGTAAATATCAAGTATCCCCAATAAATAAAATTAATCTATCTAGTGTTTTACATGTCTGCTACATTCAATTGTATGTGTTGTATGATTATTACACATTAGTAAACAGTCTAATGATTTAATTATGAACGATGATATGCTTGATGAAATGATGAACTAGATAGATGATATCATACTCTGCCTACTCTTTGTATGTTCGCTCGATCTATATACATGATATGTAATTGTTCTATGTGGTTGCTTGATCTTTGATAATATACCCTGTCTGTCTGATATAATCGGTAGTGTAATCTATTAGCCTGATCTATGATGGTACACTCTGTTTGCATAATGAATGATAATATTGTCTGCTATGCACAATGGTATACCCATTTATCTGTCAAAAGCATGAATCTTTCGTTTCTGATACTCTGAATAAAATATGTATGTCATATGTATTCTGGTACTCATATCTGGAATCTGAATACCGATTGTTATCTGGGGTATACTGTTGGGTTATATTAAGAAGTCTCTATCGGTACAACCCTGATCCAGCTGGTAAATCCTTATGGACTCAAGGTATCCCATTGGGTAGGTTCCTATTCTTTAGCACGGGAAAATCTTTATGGACCTAAGGCAGTCCCTTAGGTGGCACCTATGCCCATCGAGCCTATGGTAAGTCCCTTTGGATGTAGTTCTGGGGGACTGCATATTGGTGTAAGGTTGGAGTGTAGTTACTAGTAAACCCTTGTATGAACTTGAACATTTGCATTGAATTGTTATGTGTTCGTATGATATGAATGATATGTACTTATGCATGTTTGATCTGCACTCACCGGAACACACTAGGCTTCTTGATTCAACACACTCAATTCACCACCCTACTAACTCTCTAAACGTTAAGCTCTTATCTGATACCTTGCGATTGAATTTAGAACAAATCTCGTTTCCCTCATGTACGCTATATTGAAATAGCGAGTCGCATGGAGTTTGTTGCTACATGGAATATCATGACATCATGCCTACCATATATCTACATGTGCTTATAGCATATTTTTGGTAGTTTTGTATTACTGAGCTTTTCCAAAGCTCATGTTGTTTTTACCATCTCGGGGTAAAAGATTAGACATGTTGCAACTATCAACGTTGGTATGGGAGTTTCTTTGGCTTACTCGCGGAGTATGGTATCTATGTAACTAGGGGCATGTGTGTCACGTCTTTTGTTATATATGAGTTTGAAACTTGTTTTCGCAACTTGTATCATGGTTTTGTTTTAATGTCTGTATGATTTTTGAAATTGTGTTTTAATTCAATTTGATTTATGAGTTTAACTATTTAGCAATTTGTTTATTTGAAATTTTAACGTGGGTCGCTTTGGTGACCCTAATGTGACTTCCTAGGATCCGTATTAACGCATAGACGGGTCTAGGGGGTTACATTTAGTGGTATCAGAGCTTAGAGTTACGTCATTCTGGGTAGATCGGCCGATCATCTATCATAGGGTGTCTGGTCTGTGTATGCCCCTAGTTCATAACCATACTCCTCCGAGCCGGAACTCCGATGATGAGTCGTTTTCCTAAATTAAGTGGATTTAAGTATTTTGTCTTCCACAACTTGATCTGTATTGGCAAGGAATATCTATATTCGCATGTGATCCGAATTTGCTTTATTGATTTGCGTTTGAGAAAAAACCAGAGTTGGTTCATGCATGTGAAATTGAAGTTTTGGTTCAGATTGAGAATAAATGTTTGATCATGTTTTGTAATGGATGTAAGATTACATGAAAGGCTATTCGGTGATAATGATTATGTTTGAAAATATCCTGATAAAAATTTGATAAAAGAAGTATGAATTTAAACAAAAGATGCTTGTAAATGTGCCGAAAGTGTAAATTCTAATGTGACTCTGTTATACACGAAGGAAGCAGATGCTTGAATATTATGCTGGAGGTAAGTGATATCAGTTCAAATCTTTGGTTAGGTTCGATCGACAAAAGAAAAAGATTTTTTTCCCTTGAAAATGTAGTCGGATGTATCATTACATATCAGTTCTAACCGGAATCTGATGTTTACATCTTGATTCTGAAAATGCCCTATTAGTGGCCTTGAGTACTCGCTTGGGTTTTAAGTACAGTTTTTCATCCGTAATTTGATGGTTAACCTAGTAGAGTATTTCAGATTTTAGAAGAGACCTTTCAAGGTCGTAGGATTGGCTTATATGGTAGTTGGGAAGGTTTCTTATCCATGACTGAGACGTTTATAATAATAGTTTTGTGACGAGTGTTCGTACAACTTCGTATGAAGTTCTATATGGATTCACATACCGTATTATAATAAGTTGGTCTAAATGGTATAATGAGGTGGTTTTGGGACCAAGTCAATTTAAGTGGCTGAGGATGCTACCAGATTGATCTACGACCATTTGAGAATCTCGAGAAACAAGCGTACTAGATGGATAAGTTTTAGTGCAAGAATGGATGAAAGAGAAGTTTCTGCATTTCTTCGACTTTGGTAAATTTCGAGGATGAAATTTCTTTTTAGAGGGGGAGAGTTGTAACAGTCTTAGTTTAACAAGGTTAAAAATATATAGAGAAGTGCAGCTTGGGAGACTCGAACACGTGACCTTCGGAATGGTGTGAAAGAGCCTTGGCCAACCGAGCTACGTCAATCCTTAGTTTTAGTCTGCATTGTCTTAATGTCAAGCTTGTATCAATTTGAAAAAAAATGAAAATGAAGCTCGTTTTACCGCCTTCATCTGCCCTTTTTTATGAAATTAAATGCCCGAAATAACGTCTCGTTTTCCCCTCTCTTACTGCTTGTTCACCTTCCTGATCGCCCGCCGTCAAACTCCGTCATCGCCGGGCGGTGGTGGTCACCGACTACACCACCAGAGGTGTCACGTCGTCGCGATCTCAGCCATGGCCACCACGCTTGTCGTCATGCCGCCTTCCGCCGGCAAATCTCGTTTGAAGCTTCAGCGAGAAACCCGATCAACACCACTGTTTCTCGCATTTTCCGGCCTTGATTGCCGTTCGTTCGTGAAACGAACACCAGATCTGGGCTCCTGATGTGGCGGCGAACAAGACCCTACCGATTGATTGTCCGTCTGACACCGTTAATGACCTCACAGGAGTATCGCATGTTTTCGGGAGCTCACCTCTGTTTGGGTAAGATTCTTAGCATTTCCGGCCTAGTTTATGTTGTCTGAAGATAAATCAGATCATATGATTTAATGGGCCTTATTTTCTAGGTAGAATCGGCATTTCGACAATGTTCCGACGACCGGCCGACGAGCTCAAATATGGTAAGTGAACCGGTTGAACCAACTGGATCGGTTGAACAAGCTGGACCGGTTGAACCGGTCAGCCCAACAAACCCACCTGTCCGCCCGAGTTCGACCCGATCCGTTTGCCGAGTCGACTGAGTGAGTTAACTCGTCCAAGTTGACTCAGTGAGTTAACTCGCCCGAGTTGACTCAACTGAGTAAAGCCAGTTGACTCAACTGAGTCAAACTAGTTGACCAGTGACGTCAGCGTTGACTTGTCTACTAACGTCAACATTTACCATTGACTTGGACCGAAAAGTCAAAATTTCTGAAAAAACCTTTTTTTATGTTTTTCGAAGTTCTGGGTCCGTATTTGAAGCTCGTTTTGCGAAATTTTGACCGGAAGGTCTCTAAATCTAACCTTGAATTCTAGAGTGCTTATGTATTTAATTTGGGTAATCTTCACCAGTGGTCCCTTTCGTTTATGGTGTGTTCTATTTTAGTCACCAGCATTCAAAAAAGATTATTCTGGTCACTTACGTTTAGAATCGTTTCTATTTTGGTCCTTTAGCTGTTAGTCTCCGTTACTTTAAAAAATTAGTTTCTAATTTAACCCCCAAATTTTCAAAATTTTATTTTTCACAATCTTTTCCAAAAATTATAAAACTAAAACCCCATAAAATTAAATCAATGGCTATAACCCACCACTACAACCAATTCCCCCAAGATTAAAAGCGTGCCCGCCAACTCCACGACAGGTACAGTGAGTGACTGCCGATGTGCCCTGCCGGTGTCACCTTCACTTTCCACTAATCGTGGACATCATACGCTACAGGTTTAGGTCATAACCTTTTCTATTGCAAAAATTTCTGATACAACAATTCATGTACTCTCTTTTCACAAAATTGTAAGCAACATTAGACATTTTGAGTCATGATCCAGGAATGTGATAATGATGAACTGCATTCTCCATATCCATTTTACATATTGCAAAAACAGAAGAAATGAAAAGTCAAGTATTAGGGTTTCACTTAACAACTTAGAGACGAACGAAAAGTAGGAACCAAAGAGAGAAATTGTAACTTAGGATTGCTGAAAACTGAATCACTCTCCAAATGCACAATGCTGTACTCAATAGCTCATCCAATTCCTCGTCCAGCTGTCTACAACCACGAGTTGATGACAATAAGAAAACTAGCAACATTGAGAAGGGAGCACATCGAGAACTAATAATGAGAAACAAATAAGAGGAAATCGAGAAAACCCAGATTGCAGATGGTTGTTGTTGCTGCATTGTGTGTGCAATACGAAGCTAATTTCAGACCAAATATGAGCATCGTTGTCAAAGCTCTTGTAGTGGAAGTTGACGCTTTTAATCTTGGGGGAATGGGTTGAAGTGGTGGGTTATAGCCATTGATTTAATTTTATGGGGTTTTAGTTTTATAATTTTTGCGGAAGATGGTGAAAAAATAAATTTTGAAAGTTTGGGAGTTAAATTAGAAACTAATTTTTTAAAGTAACGAAGACTAACGGCTAAGGGACCAAAATAGAAACGAATGGGACCAGAATAATCTTTTTTGAATTTTGGTGACCAAAATAAAACACACCCTAAACGAATGGGACCACTGGTGAAGATTACCCATTTAATTTTGGTTAAGAGCTTGGTGAATAAGGACTGAAATGTGATTTTTTTAATATTGAAGGTATCCATGTATCTTCGTATTCGAGATGTTGTGGGAGGTCGAATTTGGATTCGAGGGTATTCGAATGTCATATCGTGGTCGACCGATATGGCTCGGATTAAAGGTAATACAATACTACCCCTAGTATGCTTTATGAACATGTTGATATCCAGTCAACACGTGTATGCTTATGATGAAGTGTATTGTAAACTCTGTTTAAGCCGAATCAGATACGAGAAATAAGTATGAAAATTATTAAAACCGAAATATTCGAATAAGAATACCAATAGACCAGAAGTATCGAAATTTTTAATAGTAATAAATAATATAGTTAAATCCGCAACTAGATCAATAGTGTCTAAGATTCAATGCCCAAAATATGGAGTAAGGGATATTGGATATGAGAATGCAGAAATGCCCTTGAGGTATAAGAATGACTAAACTGTCCCTAATAAAGGAAGTGACCCGGAATATGCATTCGACCTAATTGAAAAAATTACCTACCTAAGATGTATGTTCTTTTGGAAAAGACTTCGACATCATTATTCAAATGTGTGTGATACTAAAAGAAACTTGGATTTTCCCTCGAGCTCTGTATAACGCATGAAGGTATAACACATGAAGGTGAATTTACTGGAAATATCGTTGTATTCCTGAGCCGATCCTTACGACAGTAATAAATGAATTAATTGGAATAATCGCAATGGCCAAAAAGACTGTAGTGCCTTCGAGCACCAAAATTCTTAATTAATCAGAATGAGAATTATATTGTTAAGTTCTAAAATGAATAAACCGCTTGTAAGGGTCGAAGGGATTACAACGACTTAATCTCTACCAAGTACGTAAATGATGAAGGTGCTAAATAGTAAAATTGACAAAATGGTGGATTTATCCCAATTTCCAAAATGACCAAAATGCCCTCTTGAGTTAAATAAGCACTTATGCGTTTGATTAAATTCTAGGATTTCTAATAAGACTTTAAGGGCTAAAGTACCCCTAAGTGTTAAGAAGCACACTCATGTATGTCCATCACTCATGATGTCAATGTAAGGTAGGAAGATGCGCATGGATTATATGTTTAATTACTCAAAGCTAAGCCTTATAATGAAGTATGAAAGCGACCGTTCATACGTAAGATACAGTTGATGTCAAGTCATGATACATGCAAATTGCTCACATTTGAATGTTGGTAAGTACTGCCAGGTTGGGATATGATTCTTTAAACGAATTATAGAGGCTTGATAAACCGTTAGAGCCCCTAAGCATTACAATCGTCATTATGTTATGATTGTGTTATATTATAAAATTGCCATGCTAGTCAAATAACTAAAATACCTCGTTGGACAAAATGGTTAGAGCATCCCTGGAAATACCCGATAACCTGAAAGATCTTGATATAGAAATTCTCGAATGCCTTGTTAGAAAAGCTGATAACCAAACATAATTCTCGATTTCTGCAAATCACTACTTATTCATTAGCGGTATAATTTGCCAAAATGCCCATGAGGGTTGAAATGACCATAATGCCCTTGTGGGCTTAAATGATTGAATCGTTCACGATATATCTGAATTCAAAGAATCTAATGTATAAACTCTTGAAATGTTTGATTTGAGCCGAAGGTATGAATCCTATTTAATAGGGACCTGGTGTTTTGAAATTCGTTTAAATTGCCAAAAGTTTAATGTGTCTCATTCTATAAATATCAAGTATCCCCGAGAAATAAAATTAATCTATCTAGTGTTTTCCATGTTTTCTACATTCAGTTGTATGCGTTGTATGATTATTACACATTAGTAAACAGTCTAATGATTTAATTATGAACGATGATATGCTTGATGAAATGATGAACTAGATAGATGATATCATACTCTGATATAATCGGTAGTCTAATCTATTAGCTTGATCTATGATGGTACACTCTGTTTGCATGATGAATGATAGTATTGTCTGCTATGCTCAATGGTATGACCATTTATCTGTCAAAAGCATGAATCTTCCGTTTCTGATACTCTGAATAGAATATGTCTGTCATATGTATTCTGTTACTCATGTCTGGAATCCGAATACCAATTGTTATTTGAGGTATATTGTTGGGTTATATTATGAAGTCTCTGTCGGTACATCCCTGATCCAGCTGGTAAATCCTTATGGACTCAAGGTCTCCCCTTGGGTAGGTTCTGATGCTTTAGCATGAGTAAATCCTTATAGACCTAACGCAGTCGCTTAGGTGGCACCTATGCCCATCGGGCCTAGGGTAAGTCCCTTTCAATGTAGTTCTGGGGGACTACATATTGGTGTAAGGTTGGAGGGTAGTTACTAGTAAACCCTTGTATGAACTTGAACATTTGCATTGAATTGTTATGTGCTTGTATTATATGAATGATATGTACTTATGCATGTTTGATCTGCACTCATCGGAACACACTAGGCTTCTTGATTCAATACACTCAATTCACCACCCTACTAACTCTCTAAAAGTTATACTCTTATATGATACCTAGCGATTGAATTCAGAACAAATCTTGTTTCCCTCATGTATGCTATATTGAAATAGCGAGTCGCATGGAGTTTGTTGCTACATGGAATTTCATAACATCATTCCTACCATATATCTGCATGTGCTTATAGCATATTTTTGGTAGTTTTGTATTACCGAGCTTTTCCCAAGCTCGTGTTGTTTTTACCATCTCAGGGTAAAAGATCAGACATGTTGCAACTATCAACGTCAGTATGGGAGTTAGTTCGGCTTACTCATGGAGTATGGTATCTGTGTAACTAGGGGGCATGTGTGTCATGTCTTGTGTTATATATGAGTTTGAAACTTGTTTTCGCAACTTGTATCATGATTTTGTTTTATTTTCTGAATGATTTCTAAAATTGTGTTTTAATTCAATTTGATTTATGAGTTTAACGGTTTAGCAATTTGTTTATTTGAAATTTTAACGTGGGTCGCTTTAGTGACCCTAATGTGACTTCCTAGGATCCGTATTAATGCATTGGCGGGTCTATGGGGTTACAGGATCTGAGAAATGAATTATTTAACCGGCCTGGGTTACCTCTCGATAGGGATATTGAGTTCGAAATTGAGACCTATTCGGGTTCCGTGCCAGTATCCACTTCGGGTATGTATTGATTACCAAAAGTTGAATAAGTTGACTGTGAAGAACAAATATCCGTTACCCAGGATTGATGACTGGTTTGATCAATTTCGGGGAGCCACCATTTTCTCGAAGATTGATCTTCGATCCGGGTACTATCAGCTAAAGATAAATGGTTCTGATGTTGCTAAGATAGCCATTCGTACTAGATACGTGCATTACAATTCTTAGTGATGTCGTTTTTATTGACTAATGCACCAGCTACTTTTATGGACATGATGAATCGTGTGTCCGACCCTTTATCGACCGGTTTGTTGTGGTTTTCATTGACGATATCATAATCTATTCTCAGACAGAGATAGAGCATGTTGAGCATTTGAGGATTGTTCTGCAAACCTTGAGAGAGCATCATTTGTATGCTAAGCTTAACAAATATGAATTTTGGCTCAGAGAAGTGACATTTCTAGGGCATGTTGTATCTGTCGAAGCATTCAGGTTGATCCAAGTAAGATCGAGGCCATCACCAATTGGAAGCAAGCTAAGAATGTCTTTGAGATCCGTAACTTTTTGGGTTTGATTGGATTCTATCGACGCTTTGTCGAGGGTTTCTCTATCGTTACCACCCCTTTGGAAAAACTCTTGACGAATAATGTTCCTTTTGTTTGGTATGATGCCCAGCAAGCTAGTTTTGAGAAACTGAAGGCAACTTTAACTCAAGCCCCGATTCTTACACAACCCGAGTCTGGAAAGGACTTCTTAGTGTATAATGATGCTTCACACTTCGGGCTTGGTTGTGTACTGATGCAGGATGGGAAGGTTATCACTTATGCATCACTTCAGTTACGACCACATGAATGTAACTATCCGACCCATGACCCTGAGTTAGCTACGGTGGTCTTTGCTCTGAAAATTTGGATGCATTATCACTACGGAGAGAAGTGCTATATCTTTACTGACCACAAGAGCTTGAAGTATTTCCCCACTCAAAGGGATTTAATTATGAGGCAACGTCGTTGGGTTGAGCTTCTAAAGGACTATGATTGTGTGATTGAGTACAACCCGAGAAAAGCCAATGTTGTTGTCGATGCCTTGAGTCGTAAGACCATATCCGACCTGAGATCCCTGTTTGCCAGGATGGGCATTTTTAGTGATGACAGTTTACTAGCGAAGTTGCAAGTTAAACCAACTTTGGCTGAAGAGATTAAGGCCAATCAACTCTTAGACAGTTCCTTACTTCCAGTCATACAACAAGTTGAGCAGGGATCCACATCTGTTTATGCCTTCGATCAGGATGGTGTTCTGTGCTTCAAGGGTCGTTAATGTGTCCCCGATGATGCTGACCTAAAGTGAGCCATACTTAGCGAGGCTCATAGCAGCCCTTATGCTATACATCCTGGTGGAGACAAGATGTACCAGAACCTAAAGCAAAGGTACAGTTTGGAGGGTATGAAGAAGGATATATCGGATTATGTGTCGAGGTGTATGACTTGTCAGCAAGTCAAAGCCAAACATCATCATTCTTCTAGTTTATTGCAGCCCATCAAGATTCTCGAGTGGAAATGGGAGCGCATCATGATGGACTTTGCCATCGGGTTATCGTTGACTCCTTCTAAAAAGGATTCTTTCCGGGTGATTGTGGACCATCTCACCAAGTCAGCCCACTTCATTCCTGTTCGTATTAATTATTCTTTAGAGAAGCTGGCTAGACTTTATATCTTAGAGATCGTCAGATTGCATGGTGTGCCATTATCCATCATCTTTGATCGAGATCCGAGGTTCACTTCTCATTTTTGGTTAGCCTTGTATAATGCTCCAGGAACATGGCTAAATTTCATTACATCTTTTCATCTGCAAATCAATGGTCAATTTGAGAGGGTAATTCAGATTCTAGAGGATATGTTGAGGGGTTGTGTGATCGACTTCCGCCATAGTTGGGAAGATTTCCTGCCCTTAGCCGAGTTTGCGCATAACAACAATTACAAGGTCAGTATCTGCATGGCACCATATGAAGCTCTGTATGGTCGTAAGTGTCGCACTCCTATCTGTTGGACCAAATTGTATGATCGGAAGACTTTGGGTCCGGAGTTGATCTAAGAGACCGAAGAGATTGTCAGATTAATCCGTGATCGTCTGAAAGAGGCGTTTGACAGACATAAATCTTAAGTTGATCGGAGAAGGAAGGATATCAGGTTTGAGGTCGGTGACCATGTTTTTCTAAAAGTATCTCTACGGAAGAAAGTTCTGAGATTTGGACGCAAGGGTATGTTGAGCCCGAGACTCATTGGGCCGTATCAGATTGTGAAGAGAGTTGGGCATGTTTCCTATAAGCTTGAGTTACCGTCTCAGTTCAATCGTATCCATAATGTCTTTCACGTATCCATGCTAAGGCAATATCATCCAAATCCCAGTCATGTTATCCAGGTTCAGGATGTGGAGTTGAGGTCAGACTTGTCTTATGAAGAAGAACTGATACAAATCCTACATTTTGACGAGAAAGTTCTGAGGAACAGACGTATTCTAATGGTTAAGGTTCAGTGGAGAAATCATAGTCCCGCAGAAGCTACTTGGGAGATCGAAGGATCCATGAGGGAGCAGTTTCCGTATTTGTTCGATTCAGGTTAATTTCAAGGATGAAATTTCTTAAGGGGATGAGAATTGTAACAATCAATAAAAAATAATGAATAAAGGTGGAGGTTGTGGGAATCAAACCCACAACCTTAAGTTTGGTAAGCCAGTCACCCAGCCTCTGAGCTAAAGAAGCTCTTAGTCACCTTCTACACCGATTTCATATTAAAGTAATGGTTTATTAATGATAAAATAGCCCACCAATCTTAATGGTCATTTAATTCGGTCCAACCAACCCCATCCATTCGAGAACCCTCCCCAAAAATCCCTCACCTTCCCCTAAATCCGGCCACCGTCTGTTCTTCCCCACCTCCGCTCCGTGTGTGACACCGCCGTCGTCGATGCGTCCACAACCTTACTCTGTCTCAGCCTTAGCCACCACTTGTAGAGAAGCGCCACCGTCAGCCGCGAATCGTGGCTTGAAGGTCCGTTGAACTAACCCCCTGAACCACCGTCTGGTCCTTGTTATCTTAGCTGCCCTCGTCGTCCGTTCAAGGCCCGGTCAGTGGATCTGAGTTCCCTGAAGCACGGCGAGTAAAACCCATCTGATAAAATTTTGTTCTGACGCCAGGAAGAGCCTCATCGGCGTCGCGTTATTCCGGCCACATCGTGTTTGTATTAGAACTTTTTCGGTAAGTTTCTATAATCACCTATTTTGTCCGGGGTATTAAACCCGTTTTCTTTTCTTTTTAGTAATGGCTTTGATACTTATGTTAATTATATATATGTTGTGGTAAAAATTAAAAACAAAAAAAAAAGATAAACAAAACAAAACAATATATATATATTAATAATATATACATATTATCACTACTATTTATTATCATATACCATATATTATGTTATTAATCTTAGTTATTACTATTATACTATTGTCGTGTGCTATTATAATAATAATAATAATAATAATAATAATAATTACCAAAATAGATATGAAAATCCAAAAAAAAGAGACTAATACATATATAATAAAAGCCCAAATAAATAAAATAAGCTTTGTTTATTTAACATATAAAGGCCAAACTGAAATAAAGTCCAAGTTTTAATAATTGAAAGAGTCCATTACATATTAAAAAACCAAAAAAATTTACATGGCCTTTTGGCCTAAATAATAAAAACCCTAAGTCTGAAAACCCTAACTCTATGTTTTGTATTCGTGCAGCCCGTCCTCAGCCATTAGATCTAGGATAAATCTAACTGTCCAGATCCAATCAAGCAGAAACCCTAAAGAGAAGCCCTTCCAGGGTCCTGGCGCCGCAAGCTTCGAACCGTCAGATCTGGCATGATCTGACGGTCCACGATTGTGGCAGAGAACTCTCTAGAGCCCACACGCGTCTGCGCGACCGCGTCCATTCAGCTCCCACTCGCGCGTGCATCACACGCCCGAGCCCTTTCGAACGCCTCTGACCGTCCGGATCATGCCGCGTCGTCCTCTGGTCCCCTCCATCCCGAACGGCTCACATGCAATAAAAAATCAGAGATATCAAAGGCAGAACACAACACAACAAAAACTCAGGAATCGTACGAGGCAACAGCCAAAATTATAGAGATGAATCCGGCCAAAATTATCAACAACCAACGACACATTTTGGGAATTATATGTAATTAGAAAAGGAGAAAAAATATATTTTTCAGGCTATATAAACCTGAAACATGCAATGTAAAAGGAGGGTTTTTTCGGGGGGGATTTTTCAGAGAGCAAAAAGTTGTAACCAAAAATTTCAGGAAATACAAGCAGAAAAAAGAAGTTTCAGAGATATCTTTTTTCCATTTTACAGTTACGATACAAAAATAAAGAAATAAATAGGTTAGGGTTTTATGTTTTTCTTCTTTACCTTCGCACTGCTTTGTTTCCCTCGTCGGTGACAAGCCCTTGGGTCTCCTCCGAGACCTCATGCGGTGAATCGGTGAGGAGCAAACGTTAAAGGGATTTTCAAAACGTTTTTTGGGTTTCGATTTTGGTTTCTAAAACGAAAAATAGAAGAGGTTTTTGGGATTTTGGTTTCACGAACAGAGGATTTCAGTTTGGGTTTTCGAGGAGAGTTAAAAAAGGGGTTTCGAGGTTGTTCTTAAGGTTTCGGCGCCGGCAACGGCAACTATAACGTTGACGGCACCGAGAAAGAGAGGGGTGAGGGTTCTCTATAGATTTAGGGTTAATGAAAATAAAAAGGGCTGAGTTTTGTTTTAATCCGGGTCTTTTTAGAGTGTTTAAATTGGTTTAATCGCCATTTTAATCCCTCCGTGTCATTTTTATTACGCGGGGGAGTGCTCCCGTCTTTTAAAACTACGCCCACAGCCCCTCCACGATTTTGAATTCTTTCAATTTTGTTCTAATTTTCGTTGTAGCATGTTTTCGTGTGGGGAAATCACCATTTGGATCCCTATAGCTTTTCACTTCCTTTTAATTTAGTCCCCATTCCACATTTAATTAGGTTTTTTAAATGGATTTATTGGTATTCTGGTCCCCGTCAGTTTGCATCTTAATCTCTTGCTTTTCATTTTATTTGTTTTGCACACTAAATGTTGTTAGTCATGTGTTTTCCCATTTTTAATTTATGTTTGCATCGAATTTATGTTTTTCCATATTGTTTATATTATTATGTGCATATTTTGTCTTCTTTTGTTCGAATATGTATGTGACATGCATTCTAATATGTCATTACATGTGACTTTTAGCATTTTGATAAGCATGTTAATTAATTTTAACTATAAAAGGAGATACCTATTAATTCGCGTATTCGAGTCGACTATCCTAGCCTATTGGATACTCCTCGGATATTCGGATTAATTCGAATCGTCTAAAGGTAAATCCGTAATTAAAACGGACAAGACCATCACATCATTCTTTAATTTCTTGCATCATGCATAAAGGTGACGTACGGAATCCGAACCCTAAACTAACACAACAGTCAGTCTTATATGATGTCGGTTTAGTCTTTGGTCCGGTGTACCGTCATCCTTTTTAACTATACGATGAATTAATTCGAGACCACCAATTTGAAAAAAGCTCGTATAAATTAAGTCCAATTGTCAATTAAGAACCCCTAATTAAAATCATTTTAAATTTCAAATAATTTCCATCAATTAAAAGCAACAATTGTTTTGGTATCGATTTCCGGGCGTGATGGGGGTGCTAACCCTTCCCCACACGTAACCAACTCTCGAACCATTTCAAATGAATCTCTGGTTTTGTTTTTACGGTGTCCGACCTACCTAAGTGGTCGGTGGCGACTCCAACCGAAAAAAGAGTATTTAAAAGGTTTTTCCCAAAACTCGAATTATTTTTAAAATTCCCTCTTTTAATTAAATGTTTCAAAAAGCCGAGACTTAAAAAAACGTTATCACAGCTTGGCAACTCCGCTGGGGAGAATTTTGTTTTTCAAAACAAAAGAGAATTAAGCCAAAGAAATAATTGTTGCTTTTAATGATGGAAATTTTTGAAATTTAACTTGACTTTAGCAAGGTGGTTCTTCCTTGAAAATAAGACTTTAATTATATGAGCTTCGATAATTGGTGGTCTTTGAATTAATTTTTCATTTAATTTTAAAGGAATCACCGACATGTGTTGCATCACACATTAAGATCTATACCCGAGCTTCGTCCCTTAAGTGGGAGTGAAACGCCCATACCCACGTGAGTCTCCCTCCACGGGTCGGTAATTCACTTCCGAAATCCACACCTTTGACATGTGAGCAGCCTTCCACGTCATTAGGTCGTGCTTTCCCCCGAACCAAAACTAATTTGCAAGCTTGTAATGGGCCAGAATTGGGGATTTTGTCACCGTAGTAGGTGATAAGATAGGTTCGGGTACCCTTGTTAGAACCGAACCCACATGCGTGAGAATTTAAGAAGCCCACCCCGATTGGAGCCATTCGGTTAACCGTAGAATTAGAATTCATGCTATTAGGTCTTGCATTGTTAATCTGCTTTGATGTGTTTCCTTTCGCTTATTGTATTCAGTATTCATTATTGTTGATACTAACCCAGTTGCCTTCTTGTCTTGTTTTTCTTATTTTTGCATATTCATCGCATTTTCATACGAATTGTTGATTCGAGAACAGTCTAAAGTTGAAAACTTTCACAACGGGAGAAAAGAGTCCATAGCAACGAAGCTCCCGGAGCACGCTAATTTAGAAAGAGGGGCGAGCAAAATTTATTAAAGCGTACCCTATGTGTTTATTTTCTTGCCTCGTTGTAACAAGGCTTGATCTCCGTTATGGAAAGTTGTTTAATGAGGATGTTCGTCGAATCAACATTTCCTTGCATTCGAATTTGTGTTTTTAATTTGTTGCCTTCAATCATTTGTTTCAGTTATGCTTACACATTTCATGCATTTCATCATTAAGTCACGAGATTAATTGCTCGGGGTCATGACAGCATTCGTGACTACCGAAGATTCTGCACCCACACTTTACTCGCCTTCAAAGAAGACAAATGAAGGAAAGTTTTGCTATGTTAGAAGCCGACTTTGGAAGGGTCCGAATGGGGCATATGATGACCATGAACCTTTCTGTGAGTACCATCAGACTGCGGGGCACGAGATTCAGAGTTGTCCAGAATTCAAGCAGTTGGTTCAGGAACTGATGGACAATAAGGAGATTCAGTTCCTTGAGGAAGCTTAAGGGTTGGGATGGATGGCCAGCCTAGCAGTAAGAAGAGTTTTAGTGCATCCAAGTTTGTTTGTCTTCATTTCATTGCATTTTAATCTTTTTTTTAAGTAATGTGTGGAATTTTCTACCCTTTGCTCGAAGGTAGCAAAGATCTTTTTGTAAGGGCCTAAGATTGCATGTTTAAATTTCAATGAAAGGATGCATTGTGTTTCAATTGCCTTTTCATTTTGTGTGTATATATTTGTCTATTGAGTCCTCGTATATCAATTGCACAAAGGACATTAACCTTGACCCCAAAGGTTGACTTCAAGCCGCCTTTGTCTAGTGGAAATCGAAAGCTGCAAAGATGATGAATATGTGGCTTACACTCCGAGTTAGTTTGGTCATCTATTAAGTACACATAACATTAGGGCCTTCGGGAGAATAATCGGAAATCTCTCGCGCTAAAAAACAGAAAGAAAAAGAAAGAAGAATAAGTAAAAGGAAAAAAAAGGAAAAAAGAAAAAAGAGAAAAAGAAAAAGAGAAAGAGAAAAAGAAAAAGAAAAAGAAAAAATAGAAAAAGAAAAAGAAAAAAGAAAAAAGAAAGAAAAAAGAAAGAAGAGAAAGAAAAAGAGAAAAAGAGAAAGAGAAAAAGTAAAAGAGAAAGAAAAAATAGAAAAAGAAAAAGAAGAAAGAAGAAAGAAAGAAAAAAAGAAAGAAGATAAAGAAAAAGAGAAAAGATTCGAGAATACTAAAAGCCTAACAAAAGCACTCCAATGTTCGAAGCCTGGTAATAGGCATTTTTGGATACGAGTGTGGAATTTTGGGGGCACTCCACTGTAGCAAAAAGACCAATAAAGTTGCTATGCATCATTCACTTTATCTACATGAGTGATGGTAATATTTTCAAATCATGACAATGCCGAGTAGCTCGGGGTTTTGTTGTTTGTTCCATCATTTACTTCGAGCCAAAGGAATGTGATGAGTTGACTTCCCCAAGATCATAAACTATAGAAAGTAAGTCTAATTGATTAAAAACTGAAATAGCACGGAGAGTATTTCACATATTAAGACATTGGCTCAGTTTTCGAGGTCTCATAGACACATGATGCTTGAAGCAATCCTTGGTAAGCCATAATAGTGTCTTTCATGCACTTGATATTCGGGGTATTTAATCTGACTTGATGTATCCATAATTTGAAACGAAAGTCTAGTTTTTGAAAATGCATCTCATGTTGAAATTAGAAGATGCAATCTAAATCTTTTGTGAACACAAATTAATTTCCCATTGCTTCGGGGATAAAGTATTAGAATGCAATGTCATGAATGTAAATGATAGTTTACCAATGGCCATAGTAAGTGCAATAGTAAGTTTCTACATACTATAGTTCAGGGACTTGAAGCGAAGTTTCTGTCAAAATGCCTTGATGGGTTCAGAAATGAAAGTGGACTTTAATGAACTTCAGAAAAAGTTCAGGAACTTAGGGGCATGTGCTTCCCCAAAAATTGAGAAAGGAGAAAAAGCGTCGTGTTGAGCTAAGATGAAGAGAATGGTTGAACACCCAGTTTGAATAGGGGGCAATGTTTTGAGAACGACCACTACGAGAAGTGTTGTGTCTTTTCTGACCAGTGGAAGTCAGCAGTCGTCTTTCAGGGGGAGACGCAAAGATTGAGATTTGACAGAGATGAGAAAGCCAAAAGAGACTAAGAAGAAAAAGAAAAAGGTCAAGATTGACCAACCCGGAGAGTGGAAGCTTTCAAGCAATTTTGATGTCATAATTCATGCATCATTTGTAGTTAAGCATCCCTAGGATTAGGGGCATGCTAACTCACATCATCATATCATTTTAACCTATTTTTGACAAGTATATTAAAGCCTTTCTCGAAAAAGAAAACTCGCCTATTCGTTCAAACTTTTGGAGAAAGGAACCAGCCTATCTATTCGGGCTTTTGGAGAATGGAACCCGCCTAT
Organism: Hibiscus tridactylites; assembly: GCA_958450335.1. Lineage (NCBI taxonomy): Eukaryota > Viridiplantae > Streptophyta > Magnoliopsida > Malvales > Malvaceae > Hibiscus > Hibiscus tridactylites. The sequence goes on from OY288279.1 coordinate 39,300,658, forward strand.
CCGTTCGGGCTTTTGGAGAATGGAACCCGCCTATCCGTTCGGGATTTTGGAGAATGGAACCCGCCTATCTATTCGAGCATTTGGAGAATGGAACCTTCCTATCTATTCGGGCTTTTGGAGAATGGAACCCGCATACTATTTGGGCTTTTGGAGAATGGAACCCGCCTATCCGTTCTGGCTTTTGGAGAATGGAACCCGCCTATCCGTTTGGGCATTTGGAGAATGGAACTCGCCTATCTATTCGAGCTTTTGGAGAATGTAACCCGCCTATCCGTTCGGGCTTTTGGAGAATGGAACCCGCCTATCTATTCGGGCTTTTGGAGAATGGAACCCGCCTATCTATTCGGGCTTTTGGAGAATGGAACCCGCCTATCCGTTCAGACTTTTGGAGAATGGAACCCGCCTATCCGTTCAGGCTTTTGGAGAATGGAACCCGTCTACTTATTCGAGCTTTTGGAGAATGGAACCCGCCTATCTATTTTGGCTTTTGGAGAATGGAACACGCCTATCTATTCGAGCTTTTGGAGAATGGAACCCACCTATCTATTCGGGCTTTTGGAGAATGGAACCCGCCTATCTATTCGGGCTTTTGGAGAATGGAACCCGCCTATCTATTCAAGCTTTTGGAGAATGGAACCCGCCTATCCGTTCGGGCTTTTGGAGAATGGAACCTGCCTATCTATTCGGGCTTTTGGAGAATGGAACTCGCCTATCTATTCGGGCTTTTGGAGAATGGAACCCGCCTATCTATTCGGGCTTTTAGAGAATGGATCCTGCCTATCTATTCAGGATTTTGGAGAATGGAACCCGCCTATCTATTCGGGCTTTTGGAGAATGGAACCCGCCTATCTATTTGGGATTTTGGAGAATGGAACCCGCCTATCTATTCGGGCTTTTGGAGAATGGAACCCGCCTATCTATTCGGGCTTTTGGAGAATAGAACCTACCTATCTATTCGGGCTTTTTGAGAATGGAACCCGCCTATCTATTCGGGCTTTTCGGGAATGGAACCCGCCTATCTATTCGGGCTTTTGAAGAATGGAACCCGCCTATCTATTCGGGCTTTTGAAGAATGGAACCCGCCTATCTATTCGGGCTTTTGAAGAATGGAACCCGCCTATCTATTCGGGCTTTTGGAGAATGGAACCCGCCTATCTATTCAGGCTTTTGGAGAATTGAACCCGCCTATCTATTCGAGCTTTTGGAGAATGGAACCCACCTATCTATTCGGGCTTTTGGAGAATGGAACCCGCCTATCTATTCGGGCTTTTGGAGAATGGCACCCGCCTATCTATTCGGGCTTTTGGAGATGGAACCTGCCTATCTATTCGGGCTTTTGGAGAATGGAACTCGCCTATCTATTCGGGCTTTGTGAGAATGGAACCCGCCTCTCTATTCGGGCTTTTGAAGAATGGAACCCACCTATCGATTCGAGGTTTTGGAGAATGGAACCCACCTATCCGTTCGAGCTTTTGGAGAATGGAACCTGCCTATCTATTCGGGCTTTTCGGGAATGGAATCTGCCTATCTATTCGGGCTCTTATAGAATGGAACCCGCCTATCTATTCGTGCTTTTGGAGAATGGAACTCGTCTATCTATTCGGGCTTTTGGAGAATGGAACCCGCCTATCCATTCGGGCTTTTGGAGAATGGAACCCGCCTATCTATTCGGGCTTTTTGAGAATGGAACCCGCCTATCTATTCGGGCTTTTGGAGAATGGAACCCGCCTATCTATTCGGGCTTTTGAAGAATAGAACCCGCCTATCTATACGGGCTTTTGGAGAATGGAACCCGCCTATCTATTCGGACTTTTGGAGAATGGAACCCGCCTATCTATTCGGGCTTTTGGAGAATGGAACCCGCCTATCTATTCGAGCTTTTGGAGAATGGAACCCACCTATCTATTCGGGCTTTTGGAGAATGGAACCCGCCTATCTATTCGAGCTTTTGGAGAATGGCACCCGCCTATCTATTCGGGCTTTTGGAGATGGAACCTGCCTATCTATTCGGGTTTTTAGATAATGGAACCCGCCTCTCTATTTTGGCTTTTGAAGAATGGAACCCGCCTATCGATTCGAGCTTTTGGAGAATGGAACCCACCTATCGATTCGAGCTTTTGGAGAATGGAACCCACCTATCCGTTCGGGCTTTTGGAGAATGGAACCTGCCTATCTATTCGGTCTTTTAGAGAATGGAACCCGCCTATCTATTCGTGCATTTAGAGAATGGAACTCGTCTATCTATTCGGGCTTTTGGAGAATGGAACCCGCTTATCTATTCGGGCTTTTGGAGAATGGAACCCGCCTATCTATTCGAGCTTTTGAAGAATGGAACCCGCCTATCTATTCGGGCTTTTGGAGAATGGAACCCGCCTATCTATTCGGGCTTTTGGAGAATGGAACCCGCCTATCTATTCGGGCTTTTGGAGAATGGAACCCGCCTATCTATTCGGGCTTTTGGAGAATGGAACCCGCCTATCTATTCGGACTTTTAGAGAATGGAATCCGTCTATCTATTCGGGCTTTTAAAGATTGGAACCCGCCTATCTATTCGGGCTTTTGGAGAATAGAACCCCCTATCTATTCGGGCTTTTGGAGAATGGAACCCGCCTATCTATTCGGGCTTTTGGAGAATGGAACCCACCTATCTATTCGGGCTTTTGGAGAATGGCACCCGCCTATCTATTCGGGCTTTTGGAGAATGGCACCCGCCTATCTATTCGGGCTTTTGGAGAATTGAACCCGCCTATCTATTCAAGCTTTTGGAGAATGGAACCCGCCTATCTATTCAGGCTTTTGGAGAATGGAACCCGCCTATCGATTCGGGCTTTTGGAGAATGGAACCTGCCTATCTATTCGGGCTTTTGGAGAATGGAACCCGCCTATCTATTCGGGCTTTTGGAGAATGGAACCCGCCTATCCGTTCGAGCTTTTGGAGAATGGAATTCGCCTATTCGTTCAGACATTTTGAGAGCAGAGTTTTAATTAGAACCTCGAAGGGTCGAAAAGTGTTTAAATGAGAAAGAACAACTTCAAGCCTCCGCGACCGTTACATTTTCTCGTATCGACTTCCGGACCGCCAAAATTTCAAGTGAATGGTTACTTGGAATCCAATAAGGGAAGTCGGACAAAATTGGTGCTTATCGCCTTTGCTTTATTCTTGTTCCACAAGTACAAGAAAGGGGGGGGGGCAACTGTAATCACCTATTTTTTCGAGGTTGTTAAACCCATTTTCTTTTCTTTTTAGTAATGGGCTTTGATACTTATGTTAATTATATATATGTTGTGGTAAAAATTAAAAACAAAAAAGGAAAAAACAAAACAAAATTGTATATATATATATTAATATTATATACATATTATCACTACTATTTATTATAATATACCATATATTATGTTATTAATCTTATTTATTACTGATATACTATTGTCGCGTGCAATTATAATTATAATTATAATTATTATTACCAAAATAGATATGAAAATCCAAAAAAGAGAGACTAATACATATATAATAAAAGCCCAAATAAATAAAATAAGCTTTGTTTATTTAACATATAAAGGCCAAACTTAAATAAAGCCCAAGTTTTAATAATTAAAAGAGTCCATTACATATTAAAAAACCCAAAAAAATTTACATGGCCTGTTGGCCCAAATAATAAAAACCCTAAGTCTGAAAACCCTAACTCTATGTTTTGTATTCACACAGCCCATCCTCAGCCGTTAGATCTGGGACAGATCTAACGATCTAGATCCAATGAAGCAGAAAACCTAAAGAGAAGCCCTCCAAGGGTCTTGGCGTCGCAAGCTTCCAACCGTTAGATCTGGCATGATTTGACGGTCCACGATCGTGGCAGAGAACTCTCTAGAGCACACACGCGCCCGCGCGTCCTCGTCCATTCAGCTCCCACTCGCGCGTGCATCACACGCACGAGCCCTTTCGAACCCATTTGACCGTCCGGATCACGCCGCGTCGTCCGCTGGTCCCCTTCATCCCGAACAGCTCACATGCAACAAAAAATCATAGATATCAAAGGAAAAACAAAACGCAACAAAAACTCAGGAATCGTACGAGGCAACAACCAAAATTACAGAGATGAATCCGGCCAAAATTATCAGCAACCAACATCACATTTTGGGAATTATATGTAATTAGAAAAGGAGAAAAAATGTATTTTTCAGGCTATATAAACCCGAAACATTCAATGTAAAAGGAGGGTTTTTTTCGGGGGGGGGGGGGTTAGAGAGCAAAAAGTTGTAACCGAAAATTTCAGGATATACAAGCAGAAAAAAGAAGTTTCAGAGGTATCTTTTTCCATTTTATAGTTACGATACAAAAATAAAGAAATAAATAGGTTAGGGTTTTCTGTTTTTCTTCTTTACCTTCGCACCGCTACGTTTCCCTCACCGGTGACAAGCCCTTGGGTCTCCTCCGAGACCACATTCGTTGAATCGGTGAAGGGCAAACGCTAAAGGGATTTTCAAAACGTTTTTTGGGTTTCGATTTTGGTTTCTAAAACGAAAAATAGAAGAGGTTTTTAGGATTTTGGTTTCACGAACAAAGGATTTCAGTTTGGGTTTTCGGGGAGAGTGAAAAAAGGGGTTTCGATGTTACTCTTAAGGTTCCGGCGCCGGCAACGGCGACCAGAACGTTGATGGTGCTGAGAAAGAGAGGGGTTAGGGTTCTCCATAGATTTAGGGTTAATGAAAATAAAAAGGGTTGAGTTTTGTTTTAATCCGGGTCTAATAGCTTTTTAGAGTGTTTAAATTGGTTTAATCGCCATTTTAATCCTTCTGTGTCATTTTTATTACGCGGGGGAGGGCTCCCGTCTTTTAAAACCACGCCCATAGCCCCTCCAGGATTTCGAATTCTTTCAATTTCGTCCTGATTTTTGTGTGGGAAAATCACCATCTGGGTCCCTATAGCTTTTCACTTCCTTTTAATTGAGTCCCTATTTCGCATTAAATTAGGTGTTTTTTAAATGGATTTATTGCTATTCTGGTCCCCGTCATGTGTTTTCCCATTTTAATCCCTCTTGCTTTGCATTTTATTTATTTTGCACATTAAATGTTGTTAGTCATGTGTTTTCCCATTTTTAATTTTTGTTTGCATCGAATTTATGTTTTGCCATATTGTTTATATTAGTATGTGCATATTTTTTCTTCTTTGGTTCGAATATGTATGTGACATGCATTCTAATATGTCATTACATGTGACTTTTAGCATTTTGATAAGCATGCTAATTAATTTTAACTATAAAAAGGAGATACATATTAATTCGCGTATTCGGGTCGACTATCCTAGCTTATTAGATACTCCTCGGATATTCGGATTAATTCGAATCGTCTAAAGGTAAATCCGTAATTAAAACGGACAAGACCATCATATCATTCTTTAATTGCTTGCATCATGCATAAAGGTGGCGTACGGGATCCGAACCCTAAACTAACACGACAGTCAGTCTCATATGATGTCGTTTTAGTCTTTGGTCCGGTGTACCGTCTTCCTTTTCAATTAAACGACGAATTAATTCGAGACCACCAATTTGAAAAAAAGCTCGTATAAATTAAGTCCAATTGTCAATTAAGAACCCCTAATTAAAATAATTTTAAATTTCAAATAATTTCCATCAATTAAAAGCAACAATTGTTTTGGTACCGATTTCCGGGCATGATGGGGGTGCTAACCCTTCCCCACACGTAACCAACTCCCGAACCCTTTCAAATGAATCTCTTGTTTTGTTTTTACGGTGTCCGACCTATGTCAGTGGTCGGTGGCGACTCCAACCGAAAAAAGAGTTTTTAAAATGTTTTTCCCAAAACTTGAATTATTTTTTAAAAACCCCTCTTTTAATTAAATGTTTCAAAAAGCGGGAACTTGAAAAAACCTTATCACAATTTCCAGCCATTTCTAGATAGTTTGAGTGCTTGATTTCTGAGCCCTTAATTGATCTACGTTTTTCCGGCAGAATCGCGGCTTTTGGTGTCACCGGCAACTTCTCCGGCGGCCGTCCGACAATCACCTTACCCTAGGGTCAGTGAATCGGGTTGAACCCGAACCGAACCGACCCATTTGATAAGCTGGTTTGACCCATCAATCAATCTAAATCAACCCGAGCCCGAACTCGGACAACCCGAGCCCAAACCCGGTCAAACCGAGTCAACTCGCTGAGTTAACTCAATGATTCAACTCGCCTGAGTTGACTTAGTGAGTTAACTCGTCGAGTCAACTCAGTTGACCTCTACGTGTTGACTGCTGATGTTAGCATGGACTTGCTGACGTCAGCATTGATTCTAACCTCGTTGACATTTGACCTGCTGACGTCAGTTTTGACTTTGATCGTTGACCAAAAAGTCAATTTTTCTGAAAACTCCTTTTATATGTTTTTCGAAGCCAGTTTTTCAAAATTCTAACCCGAAGACCTCCAAATTTGGCCTTAAACTCAATCATGCTTATGTATTTAAGCATTTCATTAAGATAACTGTAAATCGAATAAATGACTAATATAAGCTTTTACATGTTTAAAGGTACTCGAGTATCTCCCGACCATCAGTCTGCTCAGCCCAGCTCCTCCTATCCTGCTCATCCTCGTGCACCTATAGTTACTCGTATGAACTTAGAACTCATTTAAATCTTTTAAAATTAATCTTCCCATTGTGGTAACATATCTCTATTTTAATTTAGGGTAAACTACATAAATGACCACCATACTATTGGAAAAGTCGCGATTTGACCACCTTACTTTTTTTTGAAGCAATTAAACCATCATACTATTAAATTGGGTGCAATTTGACCACTAGCTCTTAAAGGTTAACGACAGGGTGACGTGTCAGTTAAAAAATAAGGGTATAACTACACATTTGGTCCTTACTACTTATACATTCTTTCAATTTAGTCATAATTTAATTTAATTTAATAAAATAAAAAAATATTTAATTAGGTGGTGACACGTGTCACTACCTTATTGGAGGGATTTAATTATTTATATTTAATTAAATAAATTTATTTTCATCCTCCAATCAGGTGGTGACACGTGTCACCGTCTAATTAAATGAAGAAATGGAAAAAAAATCACAAATGCATGTAGGGGGGATCAAACTTGTGTCTTCTAGCAACCTAGAATGCAAGTTTACCACCACACCAAATGTTGTATTGTGATATATTTCCTGCTATATATTATATCTAAATAAACATCAAAAACTGAAAAACTCCATCATCTCCATTAGCAACATTTTCCATGCTTGAGCTTCTCCAAATCCCCAGAAAGTATCCGGCCAGAAAGAATCAACTAGAAGTTCATGGCCTTAACTCGATGTTGTGACGGTAAAGAGAAAATTATATGGAATCTGCTGGATGATCTAATCAAAGCCTATTTTACCCTTGAACAGACATATTTTTTCTGATTAACAGTCTATGCTTGCTTATACTGATGTTCAAGTTCCCGGCTTAACAGTGCATTATAATCGGTATTGTTTTGTTATTTTGTCTGTACTTTGAACTTGATTAAACTCAACTGTAATCGATGTGTCTATACCATGTAAATGTGCAGAAACTGATGTTTCAGATATGTTCTAATAATCGTTTTCGTGTATGATGTATGATTCATATTTTTCTAGTGTGCTTGCTCACAATTCTTCCATCAAGAAGCTATATGATTTATGAATCCAAATTTCTCTTTAGGTGATATTATTGTCTATCCAAGTAAATGGTAGGTATGAATTAAGATCTCTGCACCTTGTAGGTTGAGCAATTACATAAGATTTTCAAGCTTTGCGGTTCGCCAACTGAAGAATACTGGAGAAGAGCAAAACTACTTCATTCAATGGTGTTCAAGCCTCAACACCCGTATAGACGACGTATCGCAAAAACATTTAAAGATCTCCCTTCTCCTACTGTAACTCTCATGGAGACCTTGCTTGTGATAGATCCTGCTCATCGAAGAACTGCAGCTTTTGCTCTGAAGAGTGAGGTAAGCACATATCATTTATTTGTAGTTACCGAATCAGAACTAAGATGAATGTGTTGCAACCATGAAAACACATGTTTTAGTTTGTTTAAGTCATGGAATTCTTTATGGTCTTAACTGTTGTGATTTTTGTCAGTTTTTTACAACACAACATCTTGATTGTGATCCTTCAAGTCTTCCGAAGTATCCTTCAAGTCTAATGCTGAGTCATCTGCCTCAACGCATGTAATTATTTTAAGAAACAATATCACATTTTCTTCTGGAATTTCTTTTGCAGTGAAGGATTTGGAAAAGCTCAAGGCAATGGAAAATGTTGCTAATGACGATGATGGAGTTTTTCAGTTTTTGATGTTTATTTAGATATAATATATGGCAAGAAATATATCACAATACAACATTTGGCTCCAATAAGGTAGTGACACGTGTCACCACCTAATTAAATAATTTATTTATTTTATTAAATTAAATTAGGACTAAATTGAAAGAATGTATAAGTAGTAAGGACCAAATGTGTAATTATACCCTTATTTTTTAACTGACACATCATCCTGCCGTTAACCTTTAACGGCTAGTGGTCAAATTGCACCCAATTTAATAGTATAATGGTTTAATTGCTTCGAAAAAAAGTAAGGTGGTCAAATCACGACTTTTGCAATAGTATGGTGGTCATTTATGTAGTTTACCCTTTAATTTAGGGTCCAGCTCAGTTGCAGAGCATAGAGAGGCAGGTGCCCCTTAGATCTATCTGACCAGCTTCTGAGGTGTGTTCCTAGTGTGCTAAATAACAGTCTGAAATGTTTTTATGAAATTATCATGTGCACATGAATATTTTTCCTAATTGATAGAATGAATAATTTTATGAAATATGAAAGTTTTATCTGTTGAACCATGATATTCGCTACTTGAATAAATACATGATTGTTGTATTGTTTTGAAAATACGTATACATGTCAGATTTTAAAGCATGAACCTCATACTATTATATCTCTGTGATAAAGCATGTATGCAATATGATCTTCTGATATGAGTGTCTTTTGAATAACTATGATTTATATATGGGGTATACTATTGGGATATGATATGAAGTGTCTGTTGGTTCAGCCCTGATCTAACTGGTAATTCCTTATGGACCCAAGGTCGCCCCTTGAGTAGGTTCCGATGCCTCGGCACGGGTAATTCTTTATGGACCTAAGGTAGCCCCTAAGGTTGACACCTACACCCATCGGACCTAGGGCAATTAAGTCCTTATGGATGCAATTAGGGGAACTGCATATCGGCGTATGGTTGGAGGGTAGTTATGAACAAAAGACAAACTTTGGTTGATCTTGATCATGTTTTTACCTAATTTTTTACTCATAAACTATTGATGCGATTTTATTCATATCTGAGCTCCCTAGCTCACGCCCCATTCTTTCCCCTTTCAGATATATTTTGATAGGCTACCCAGGGACTCGGCACTTGGAGGATCAACACATTCATACTTATTTTGTTGTAATGTTTCTATCCGTCATACTGTCTTTATTTGGGTGACATGAGTCTATATTTTTTTGCTACATACTTTATCTTTTGCCAATGTGGCCTATTTTGTATTATGATTTTATGATGGATTTCAGATTAAACTTCCGCTACTTTGACTTCATCGATGAATTCTATTAGAATGCTTTTCTATGCTATATATGTGTGTGTGTGTGTGTGTGTGTGTGTGTGTGTGTCGTGAGAGTTGTTGACAGGGAATGTGACCTCCCCAAAGATATGTATTTTGTATAGGCCGTATGAGGGGGTTACAGAAATAGTCTAAATTGGTTGTTTCGAAGTGCATTGTTTTACCAATTACCCATTGAACTTGGATCACTAATCGATCATCAATTCCTTATCCGCATAAATCAAATCTTATTCAAAATAATTATAGAACTCCAAATCTTTTTGATTTATTCGTTTTTTGAATCGAATATGTCATACTTATCTAAATTTTCATACTTATTTTTCGTATATGAATTGACTTAGGTAGATTAACGATATACTTCATCATAAGCATGCATGCTACAACTGAATACCAACATGTTCTTAAAGCATACAAGTGGTAAAAAAGTATTACCTTAACTCCAAGCTACATCGGTCGATTCATGATACCCCATTCGATTGCACTCGAACCCAAATTCGATGTCCCATAACATTTCGGATACGAAGATACATGGATACCTACAATAAAACAATACCCTTAATCAATCCTCATTTACATTGCTCTTATACTGAATATTTAACTCAAGCACTCTGGGTTCAAAGTAAGATTCGGAGGCTTTCGAGTCAGCGATCAAAGTCAACGCTGACGTTAGCGGTCAAAGTTAATACTGACGTCATGCTGACATCACTAGTCAATTGGGTTGACTCGGCTGAGTTGACACGGGCGAGTTGACTCACTGAGTTGACTCAGACAGGTGACTCAGTCAACGGGTTAACGGGTCGGGTACGGGTCAAACGGGTTGGGTACAGGTCAAATGAGTCGGGTTCGGACTTTGGTTTATTAACTTGCTTAGGCCGGTTTGGTTTGGACCGATTCAGATAGCTCAGTTTATGGGTTAGGTTAGGTCTAAGCCGATCGGTTCAACGACCACCGTCCAAAGCCGTCGAAAATCGATCCGAATGACGCGTGAAACCCACGCGCAGCCCAAAACGGTCGTAACATCACTGGAATAAGCAGAACTTGATGACAAACCCACAAATCATCACTATAAACCTAGATTTATATTGAAACCTTATCGAGCTTACCTAAACTAAAACAGAACAGCCAAGATACGCGTTACTCCGATGAGGGATCTCTCAGTGGCAGATCGACGATCGACTGCTTGGATTATACTCGAGTCAGTGTTGATCGCTGACGTCAGCGTTGACTTTGACCCAAAAGTAAAATTTTCCCGAACAACCCGATTTTAAGTTTTTTGACGTCTTGAGTTCGATTTTGAAGCCCATTTCGTGAAATTCTAACTCGAAAGCCTCTAAATTGGACGTTGAATCCGAATGTGCATATGTAAGTTAAATTATTTGAGAAAGGTTATAAATCAAAGGGCTGACATTGATCTTTTAAATTGAAAGTACTCGCGAATCTCCTGATCGTACCTATGCCCATCCCAACTCGTCCCGATCAGTGCCGCCTCGAGAGTCCATTGTTACTAGTATGATTCCTTGACTTAGAGTATCATATTGACAAAATTGTAAATCTGTTAGTAACCCTAATCCTTGTCGATCTAGATTCTAGTATTGTAGCTGAGCGTGGTCGGGGTGCCATGTAGATCATCGAACTTGCCCTACTTTTGAGGTGTGTTCCTTATGTGCTATATGACTGCTTGTGAATTGCTTTACATGTTTTATATGTTATTTAAATTGACCATGTGCACATGATTGGTACACTAGATTTCGCATAGACATAACATGTTTTCTGGAATAAGTATGATTATGCTATAGGTTTGATATATGCCCTAGTACACGATATGACAAGAATGATCTATGGTTACCATTTAACAACATAGAAATGTGTTTATCAAGCATTGTTATAATTGTTTATCATTGCATACTATGATGTTGCCTGGACTGATTAGTAGGGGTACTTGGGTCATGATATGAAGTACCGTAAAGTTCAGCTTTGATTCGGCTAGTAATTACGCCCGTATAAGGTTCATATGCTACAATTAGGGTAATTCTGCCCATATAAGGTTCCTAGTTTCGGCTAGGGTAATTTCGCCCGTATAAGGTTCCTAGTTCCGACTAGGGTAATTCTGCCCGGACCTAAATTATTTTCTTAGGATGGTACCCACGCCCAATGGGCTCGGGTTAATGCTAATATATGATACCATTCTGGGAACTGTATCATAGAATTTGGTTGGAGGGTAGATAGGTTGCATGAAAACTTGTATTCTTTTATAACATGTTTTCCCGAATCGTTTTGTTATGCAAATGTGTTACTTGCACTATTGGAACACACTAAGCTCCCTAGCTCATACCCTTTTTCTCCCTTTCAGATATTTTTCATAGGCTACCCTGCTCTTGACATTGGAGGATCGAAATATTCTGTACTTTAGCTAGTTTGTAATGTTTCTATCCACCTTTTTGGTTATTTAGGGTGACATGTGCTCATATTTTGGGATTATATAATGTTTGATATGATCATTTTGGCACACTACTTGACGACACTTATTTTGTAATCATTATCCGTCGTGTTTATGAAGATGATTTCACCAGTTTCTGTAGACATGTTTTCAAATTAGATACTTGAATATTTGACATGTTTTCCATTTGGATATTTGAGTTGAGATGTACCCTTTAGACTTGGTCCTTTCGCATAGGCTGGTCTAGGGGGTTACAACACCATGTTTCGTTAGCACATCGACTACACTGTTCGCCTAGCGGTATATGTTATGAAAACACACACAGTGTAAGGAATCGCATACCCCATCAATCCTAAGAAACCAATAATCCAAACTCCAAGTTCGCCTTTGCATGATGAAGAATCCAAGACATCACCAAAAATGAGTTCGATTCAATTATGATCGAGCTATTCTCGCACCATCGAGAATGTAGCACCATATCCAAAGCATACTCAATCACTCGAACTTTAGTCTCATTCGAATCCATAGTCCCAAGCGGGCCCGAAAATAAAGCCAATATTGTACGTTCATTGTCGCGTAGAAACCCCCATCTAGCCGGACCCGATTTACCTCACGCCTAGATTATTATTATTTTTATAATGCCTGTATAAAATTTATAGAAAAAAAAAGACTTAAGATAGAAAGAGAAATTTAGAGATATTAAAAGAAAAGATCGACTTCGCTATATATAAAAGAAGACGGCAACTTAGAAGCAATCAACACAAATAAACAGAAGGTAAAAACAATATAAACCCACCAAAAACCATGAATATGGCTCACTCTTTCACTATTTGCACATGGTCTTTCGTAACATATGCAATTTGGGGCATGAACATTGCTTTTGTATATTTGTAACATTAAGCTTTGATTTCAGTCAATTTTCTCAAATTAATTAATTCATTATTGACGTAGCATCATTTTACGCGTACATATTGTATAAAAATTTATATTTATGTGTTACGAAATATAAATGAATGTATTTATATATTTCAAATGTTTGTAATCGAACCAATTTTTTTTATGTGTACAATTGAACAAAAATCAATGTTTCTTATGTATAACAACACAAAACCAAATGTCATATATCAAATTACACATTTGACCAAGGTTTAAATGTGTTTTGGATATTTCTCTTTATATTATTATTATAGTTAAGTGCACTACATGTCCTCAAACTATGACACACCTTCTAAACTGGTGCCTAAACTTTTAAATATTCTAATTTCATCCCCAAAATATGAAACTCATTCTTAAATGGTCCCCAAACTTTTAAATATCCCACTATAATCCTCAGATTATCGTTTTTTTCTCGACAAAAATGATTTTATTAATAATTCAAATTAAGCCAAAGACCTACTTATGTGCCTCATTAAAGACCTCCCTAACTTAAATGGAGGAAAAGAGTACCACATAAGCAGTTAAAATACAATCGAGTACACACCGTACACCACAAGGCTACATGAAAATGTTTGTACAATCCAAACCCCACCTACTTGCACCTATCTACCCATAAACTACTACTCTGAAAAATGTCTAAAATAACACCCAAAACTCTATCAAATCAACCGACAACGATAAAACAAAACCTACCACCATGTTTTAGAAAGTTGATGATTATCGTTTATGCCACAAAATTTTATTCTATCACACCATTTTAGTGTTTACATGACATTAAATAATTTTTTAATTGTTTTATTAGTATGGGACATGTTTAGCATGTAATGTTAATTTATGGATGGAATTAGAATGCTCATATGTTGGGGGGGGGGGGGTAGAATCAAGCTCATAGTTTGGGGATGAAACTGAAATGCTCAAATGTTTTAGTACCAATTTAGAATGAGATTAATAGTTTGAGGATGAAACTGAAATGTTCAAAATTTTATGGAGCAATTTTGAATAAGTGTTATAGTTTTGGGACGTGTTGTGCGATTTACTCTGAATATAACGATGAACATATTTCAAATAGAATATATTTTTCATTTGCTTGAGATTAAATACTTTCATACACCAAAATTTTTTTCCAGTTAGTTGTATGAACTATTTTTCGGGTCAAATAGGCGTCAAACGTTTCATTCCGTTACTCAAATAAGGTTTTATAGTCACAACTAATAAAAAAAATTTGTTATCTAATTAGAACATGTCATGTGGCTCATTTCTGTTATTTTCTTTCACTTTTATTTTAAAAAATTGGAAAATCTTTAATGTTATTAAAAACAACACAAAAATGATTTTTTTTGAAGAAATATCATATTTATATAATCAAGTGCTCAAAATGTTACCACTAAGTACAAATTGTTCAAGGAACGTAGGACATTCCAAATCAACATAATGCAACGGATAAAGTGTGATTGACAATGTAGAAATAAAAAAAATAGGCCGCCTTTCGTGCTCTTATTGGGCGAAATAAATTTTTTTATTTTCATTGATGAAAAAGATTTTTTGAGTACCGAAACGAAACATTAAGCACCTATTCTACTCAGAAAATAGTTCAGACACCTAACTGGAAAAAAGGTATAGTTTAGACGCTTATTTGACGATTAAGCCTTAAATGAAAGGACCAAGAAAATGCTTCCAATTGTCTCAATTTTAATATCGATAGTGTAACCCCCTAGACCCGCCTATGCGTTACAATGGTTCGTAGGAAGTCACATTAGGGTCACAAGAGCGACCCACAATAAAACTACACATAAAACATTTTTGTTTCCTCAAAACACTGGTTAAACTGTAAAATCAAGTTCTGTTTAAAATACCATTTCACGAAATCATTTAAACACATAAGAGAAATTTCAGAAAGTGCTTTACAGACTCTATCATAAAATAATACATGACATACATGCCCACTAACTATACTACATCGTACTCTAGAGGCAACGCCGAGGGAACTCCGAACACTGATGTCAAACATTATACCATGCTATAATCTTTTAACTTGCAATGGTAAAAACAACGTGAGCTTGGAAAAGCTCAATCATACAGAACTACCAAAAGATGCTATAAGCTCATGCATAAACATGGTAGGCATAACATCTCCATGATGTTCCAATTAGTAACATTCTCCATTTCTTTTCCACTATTTCAGGGAAACGTTCTACTTGAGAATAACGGTACTTGTTCTTCATTCTATCATCGAGTAACAAACGAGAATTAAGCAAGGTGATAGATTACGAAGATGGAAACAACGAGTTTAATGTCTAGTGTGTTCCAATAGGTGCATATCAAACATGCATAAAAGCATACCAATCATATCATGAGAACACATAACATATCAATGCAAATGTTCAAGTACATACAAGGGTTTACTAATAACTACCCTCCAACCTTACACAAATATGCAGTCCCACAGAACTGCATCCATAAGGACTTACCCTAGGCCCGATGGGCATAAGTGCTACCTAAGGGGCTGCCTTAGGTCCATAAGGATTTACTCGTGCTGAAGCATCGACACCTACTCAAGGGGAGACCTTGAGTCCATAAGGATTTACCAGCTTGATCAGGGCTGTACCAACAGAGACTTCATAACATAACCCAATAGTATACCCCGGATGATAATCGGTATTTAGATTTCAGACATGAGTAACAGGATATATGTGATAGACATATTCTATTCAGAGTATCAGAAACAGAATATTCATGATTTTGACAGATAAATGGGCATACCATTGAGTAGAGCAGACATTTTCATCATTCATCATGCAAACAGATTGTACCATCATAGGTCAAGCTAACAGATCATGCTATCAAATTTATCAGACAGCCAAGCAATACCATCACAGATCAAGCAATCACATACCAAGTATACATATTGAGCAAGCATACATCAAGTAGGCAGAGAATGTCATCATATATCTAGTTCATCATTTCATCTCATTTTCTAACATAATGATACAATCTTAATAACAATTGAACATTAATCAAACATAGCATTGTTCATGATTAAATCGTTAGTTTGTTTACTAATATGTAATCATTATACAATTTATAAAATAGAATATAGCACACATGGAACACACTAGATAGAACATTTTATTTCTCGAAGATACTCGGCAATTACAGAAGGGAACGCATTAAACTTTTGACAATTTGAACGGATTTCATAAACGCGGTCCCTATTATAAAGGGGGGTTCGTATTAACGGTTCAAACCAGATATTCAGGAGTTGATAAATCATGATCTTTGAGAGTTTAAATATATCATGAGTACTTTAGTCATTTAAGACTACAAGGGCATTATGGTCATTTCATCATACATGGGCGTTTTGGTAATTTAAACCAACGAGGCATAAACAGTCGCTCAGAGAAATTCTATTTGCTCGCCAGTTTTCCAGCCAGGCATTCAAAGATTTCCATGATAAGATCTTTCGCGATACCGGATACATTCAAGGCTATTTTGATTACTTTTGCCAACGAGAACGTTTTGGTCATTTAACTATGAGGGGTGATTTGTAATTTATCCCAAAAATGATAAAATAACGATTTACAAAATTTAAGATTTCCAGAAGTTTTTTGAGCCTCCAATCCGTTCGAATTAACATCTCCAACCTTGTAGTACTAACTAACCCTTCTAATACATCCAGTTGTATCGTATATCTGAACGATTGCTTTCATATTTCACCACAAGACATGCCACGTAATAATCGAACTTATATTCTAGGCGAAAAATTCCAACCTTATACTAACATCAGGAGTGATTGACATATGTCATTCATGCTTCAACCCTTAGGGTCATTTTAGTCATTTCCAACTTTATTGGCATTTCCAGAATTTTATCAAAGGCAATTTACTTATTCCAGTCAATGGGGGTATTTTAGTTATTTTGAAGCTCGGGATATCCATTGTTCCCATCAATTGAACTATATATAATATTTCAACCATTTAAGTACCCGTGGGTGATTCGACCATTCACGAAATTTCTGTACCTCCAACCACTTCATTCAATTTCAGAACTCAAAGGTTTATCCATTGTTCTGGTTAATCTGTAAACCTCGGTGTCTGAGGATACTTCAACCTTTTTTTATCAATACGATCATTCCGATTAGTTTAACCATATCAGTATTTCTAGTACTTTTAGTCATTTCAAACAATTCAGAATTTTGAGCCACTTGCTTAATTCATGGGTATGGATAGATTCCCTTGAATCTATAGTCAGAGATTCATTCCAAATCCAAGGAGACCTAACACCTTACGATCTCAAAGGTTTAAATCTTGTTACCATAGCTTTCCAAGTTGTTCGATGTTTTTAGATGAATCAAGTTGTTTTACCATATCTAGCATAGATTTCTAGATTGCTTCCAATTTCCAAGGATATCTTAGTCATTCTCATACCTTGAGGGCATTTTCGTAATTTCATATCCAGATATTTTTCACATTTTGTCATTTTACACTAATAATTAGATTTGGAGATTAGTCGCCTTATTAATTACTTATTGAACTCCATATCCTTCTAATTTATTAATCTTCTCATTCGAGCATTGCAATCTTATCTAGATTATCATACTCATTTCCATATTCGATTTGACTTGAGTAGAATTAACATTACTCATCATCATTTTTATGCATGCATTAACAAATACCAACATGTTCATAAAGCATACAAGATGTTGTAATGTATTACCTTAACTCCGAGCCATAACGGTCAATTCATGAAACCCCGTTCGATTGCACTCGAACTCGAATTTGACGTCTATCAACAATTCGTATTCATGGAGCTATGAGTACCTTCAATTACACAAATTCACATTTTAGTTCTTGCTCACAGTACTCCTAATTGAATAATTAATACACATAGAAGTTCGGGTTCAAGGGCAGATTTGGAGGCTTTCAGGTCAGAATTTTGCGAAACGGACTTCAAAAACGAACTCAGGACGTCGAAAAGCATAAAATAGGAGCTTTCGGAAAAAAGTTGACTTTTGGTCAACGGTCAACAGTCAAAGTCAACTGGTTAAAGTCAACGCTGATGTCAGCGGTAAATGCTGACGTCATAAGTCAACTAGCAGGGGTTAACTGAGTTGACTCAGGCTAACTCACTGAGCTGACTCGGGCTGAGTTAACTCGGCAGACGGGTTGGGCTCAGATATGTATCAAACTTGGGTATGAAATTGGGTTCAGACGTGGGGTCGGACAGATGGGCCGAGCAGACGGATCGAGTTAACGGGGTTGGTCGGTTTGTGCTTGGATCGAATCGGGCTTGGGCTCAGACCGGGTTGGAACGGTTCGAACCCTCAGATCATAATTATACCGATCAACTCACCCTAACCATATCTGGTCATCGGACGGTTGTCAGAGTGACCGCCAGAGACGCCAAAGGACACCGATCTGCCGAAAAAAAAAGCGCACAGTTTACCCAAATCATTCGAGTCGAACAAACCAAGAAACCAAGCTAGAATACAAATGAATCTTACCTTGAACGGTTCAAAGTGTCCAAAATCCACGTAACTCCGATGAAGCCCCTCACGGCGTTGGACAAACAATCTGTTACTTGGGTTTTTCTCCTCGCGAGGCGAGGACCTTAGATCTGGTGGTCGTGTGATGAACCGATGAAGGAATCGACCAGAATCACTGAAAAACCAAGGAGCAAGCCCCCACTTCACGATGAAACTTCTAGACGCTCTCTACGGCCAACGACCAGGTTCTACGACGAGTGGAGAACCAGTTTTTGGTCGTGTTGCGGTGACGAGCCCAACGGACACGGCGGTGCATGCCACGGACCGCCGAAGGGGGAGGATCAGACGGCAAAGTGATGAGACATTTGGCTTACTCTCTCCCGCTCTCTCTCTCTGTCTCGATGGAGAAGAAGCATTAATGATGGTAGAGATTTTGACTAACTTATCCTATTCTGAATAGGAAACTGAGCATGGCTTAAAGTTTTTATCCGAGGCAAATCAAACCAACAACGGTCTCAGCTGAGTTGGCTAAGGCAATTGCCTAACGTGCCAAAGGGCACGGGTTCAACACCTTACAATAGCAAACCCCTTTTTTTCATTTACTTAAAACGTTAGGGGTGTTACAACTCTCTCCCCTAAAAGAAATTTCGTCCTTGAAATTTATCTGAGTCTTAGAGAAGCGAGAACTGCTCTTGCAACCATCCATGCACCGAAACTTATCCATCAGAGCGTGCTTGTTTCTCGAGACTCACAAATGGTCACAAATCAATAAGGTAGTGCCCTCAATCACTTAGACTGACTCGAGCCCAAAACCATCTCGTCATACACCTCAGACTAACTTATACGAATGCGGTATATGAATCCATAAAGAACCTTATACGGATCCATATGAACATTTGTCTCATAGTTGTTATTATAAGCGGGCCCAGTCAGGGATAAATAAATCTTCCCAGTGACAACAAGAGACAACCATGCAACCCAAAGGTATATCTTCCAGAATCCATGTTACTCTTTCAGGTTGATCATTAGTTTACGGACGAAGAACTTTAACTGTGATTCAAGCAAGTACCCAAAGGTCTCTCGTAAGGCTTTCCAGAATCAAGATGTAAACATCAAATTTCAGTCAGAAGTGATACATAACGGTCTACCATGCCTCAAATTTCAAAGAAAAAGTCTCTCTTCAACCTGGGCAAACATAGCCAAGATTCTAAATAAAGGTCACTTACTTTCAGCAGAATGTTCAGGCAACCGTTTCCTTCATGTATAACGGAGTCACCACATAATCTATACCTTCGCCAACCTCACAGACACCTTTCCTTTAAGTTCGTAATACCATTATCAAATTTTCATCAGAATATTCTTAAACACAATCATTATCACCGAGCTACCTTACAAGTAATCTTACATCGCTTACCTCATATGATCAAACATTTATTCTTGACTTGATTTAGATCTTCGATTTCACATGCATAAACCATTCCGGGTTCTTTATCCATATTTAGATCGATTAAGTTAATCCAATTCGCAGACGAATGTTACAGACATTCCTTGCCAGTACGATTTGAGCTACAGCGGACAGAAAACTTAGATTCAGTTATTTTAGAAAAAAGGATTCGATATCAGAGTCACAGATTGGTGGAGTACGGTTATGATCTAGGGGCATGCACTGACCAGACACCCTATGACAGATGATCGGCCGATCTACCCAGAAAGACGCAACTCTAAGTTCTGATACCACTAAATGTAACCCGCTAGACTCGCCTATGCATTACAACGGATCGTAGGAAGTCACATTAGGGTCACAAGAGCGACCCACAGTAAAAATACACATAAACCATTTTTGTTTCCTCAAAACACTAATTAAACTGTAAATCAACTTCTGTTTAAAATACCATTTCAGGAAATCATTTAAACACATAACAAAAATTTCAGAAAGTGCTTTACAGACTCTATCATAAAATAATACATGACATACATGCCCACTAACTATACAACACCGTACTCTAGAGGCAACACCGAGGGAACTCCGAACACTGATGTCAAACATTATACCATGCTATAATCTTTTAACCTGTGATGGTAAAAACAACGTGAGCTAGAAAAAGTTTAGTAATACAGAACTACCAAAAGAAGCTATAAGCTCATGCAGATACATGGTAGGCATAACATTTCCATGATGTTCCAAGTAGTAACAGTCTCCATTTCTTTTCCACTATTTTAGGGTAACGTTCTACTTGAGAATAACGGTACTTGTTCTTCATTCAATCATCGAGTAACAAACGAGAATTATACAAGCTGATAGATTATGATGATTCATGATTTTAGATCGTTAGATTGTACCGTCATAGGTCAAGCTAACAGATTGTACCGTCATAGGTCAAGCTAACAGATCATGCTATCAAATTCACCAGACATCCAGGCAATACCATCACAGATCAAGCAATCACATACCAAGTATACATATTGAGCGGACATACATCAGGCAGGCAGAGAATGTCATCATTAATCCAGTTCATCATTTCATCTCATTTTCTAACATAGTGATGCAATCTCAATAACAATTGAACATTCATCAAACATAGCATTGTTCATGATTAAATCGTTAGATTTTTTACTAATATGTAATCATTATACAATTCATTCAATAGAATATAGCACACATGGAACACACTAGATAGAACATTTTATTTCTCGAAGATACTCGGCATTTACAGAACGGAACACATTAAACTTTTGACAATTTGAACGAATTTCATAAAAGAGGTCCTTATTAAAAAGGGGGATTCGTATTAACGGTTCAAACCAGATATTCAGGAGTTGATACATCAAGATCTTTGAGAGTTTAAATATATCATGAGTACTTTAGTCATTTAAGCCTACAAGGGCATTATGGTCATTTTATCATACATGGGCGTTTTAGAAATTTATACCAACGAGGCATAAACAGTCGCTCAGAGAAATTCTATTTTCCCATCAGTTTTCCATCCAGACATTCAGAGATTTCTATGATAAGATCTTTCGCGATATCAGATACATTCAGGGCTATTTTGATTACTTTGGCCAACAAGGGCATTTTGGTCATTTAACTATCAGGGGTGATTTGTAATTTATCTCAATAATGATAAAATAACGATTTACAAAATTTAAGATTTCCAGAATTTTTTCGAGCCTCTATTCCGTTCGAATTAACATCTCCAACCTTGTAGTACTAACTAACCCTTCTAATACATCCAGTTGTATCGTATATCTGAACGATTGCTTTCATATTTCAACACAGGACTTGCCACGGAATAATCGAACTTATATTATGGGCGGAAAACTTCCAACCTTATACTAACACCAGGAGTGATTGACATACGTGATTCATGCTTCAACCTTTAGGGGAATTTTAGTCATTTCCAGATTTATTGGCATTTCCGGAATTTTATCAAAGGCAATTTACTTATTCCAGTCAATGGGGGTATTTTAGTTATTTTGATGCTCGGGATATCCATCGTTCCCATCAATTGAACTATATATAATATTTCAATCATTTAAGTACCCGTGGGTGATTCAGCCATTCACGAAATTTCTGTACCTCCAACCACTTCATTCAATTTCAGAACTCAAAGGTTGATCCATTGTTCTGGTTAATCTGTAAACCCCGGTGTCCGAGGATACTTTAGCCCTTTTTGGTCTGTAACCCCCTCGTCCCGGTCTGGTCGGATGACCGGTCCGAGTGGGCCACACGGGGAAAACTGAAGCGAAACCCGTTAAGGTTTCCCCTCGGTTAACGACCCTAAAATTTTCTTTTTATTTTAACTTGTCTATATGCATAATTTAATCCTATGTAAAGCACAACAGCGGAAATACAAACATTGCAGCATACATCGACCAACCAAACATTAAACAGTTCATTTTAACCTTTTACAGCAGGCTATTTCGAAACGCCCTTAGGGTGTTCCGAAACGCCTTGACTTAGTCAACAGGCCAGGGTCAACCATAAGGTGACCGTTCCGAAACAGGGGTGACCCGTATCAGAACGACCTTGACGGTCAATATCTCGTGGTCAACGAGATTTGACCGTTTTGAAACGTCAAAGGCCCGTTTCGGAACGCCTTCATCTCGTCAATTTCTCAAAATTCCAGTAGCAAAAATGTTCCGAAACGACCCTCATCCGTTTCGAAACGGCAGGCCATTTGCAAAGGGACCGTTCCGGAATAGGGGGGCCCGTTTCGAAACGCCCCCTGTCTGCAGACTCGTTTGGCTGTTTTGAGGCACAAGGGTGCCCCAATACACCTCCAAAACACCTCACAACACCATACAAATTAAACTCAAGACATACCAACTATACTAGCATGCTTCAACAAGATTTAGACAAGTCTGACACTAAGGCCATACCCCATAAACATGCAATCATTCAATCATCATTCAAACATAAGGATGGCCTCTAAGGCATTTAACTAACATTCAAAAGAGCAATTTAGGCATGAGTTAACATTCATCATGGCAACACAAACCATACACAAGCAAGGCATCAAGGAGTCTAAACATGCTCCTAGCAACCAACAACTATCCAACAAAACCATACATGTCCCATTGCTCAAACTATTACATGTCTAACATTAAAAATCCATACTTGATGAACTCAAGCCAAAAACCACACTTGGAGGCCCTCCACTTGCCCGAGCAACCCACGAACTAAGGATCTGCAATGTTGAACAAAGAGAGCGTAAGCAAGGATGTTTAGTGAGGGTAAGCTCTAAAATCAAACCTCAACATTGCAGGGTCCGAGCACGATCTAGCCAAGACATTTCACCAACATACCAAGGATTCACAAGAGTCATGAGAATAAAATGCATGAGCAACGTACATTATAAATGTCATGATCATAAGCTTAACTCCACATTACATGTAATCACATTCAAGCATCTCATCAATGATCATAAACCTCGACATATTGATGTACACATCAAACAACATTGGCACCTATCTAAGACCCGAATACACGGATAGACATGTTGGAACTCACATCCAACAACCACATTACCTCACGGTGGGATTTCACTAATCACCGGTCTCGCGGAGGGGATTCCACTCATCCTCACGCCCCGTCGATGGGATTCCACTCATCACCGACTACATTTAAATACAATTCCGGGCGAACCCGTACTCCTCCTTGGTGACTCAACGCCACCAAGGCCACGCGCGACTTTAGACTCATGTGTGCACACTAACATCCTAATGATCGATCATTTGTATTCAAGTAAACTAGTGCCAATATTTACTCACTTCATATTTCTCATTTCAATCAATCTCGTGCCTAGCACGTACTCACCAACAACCATCATCATGCATGTCTCAAGCATCACAAGTCATATCTCAACCCACATGTATAATACAATATACACAAGCATTCATACCACATTCCATACGAGACATACACAACCATATAATGAGTTCATCCAAGGGCTCTAGATCAAGCTTAGGATTAGGCTACCACCCTAATCCTAACTCTAGGTGGGTCTACCAAGCCCAACCTAGTCCATATACTCGAACCAACTATTTTAAAATTATTTAAAGCAATTAACCACTCACCTAACCACCCAAGCTCAACGACCAAGCAAGCAACAACCTTCAACTTTCCGGATTCACTTCCGATGCTTCACCGATGCCCAAACTTGATTCTAATCAATCCCAAACACAAACAAAACATCCACAATCAATATTTTATCATCGAAACTAACCCGGATTAACATTACCAAGCATCCAACACTCAAAATCAACCCCAAAAACAGAATTTTCGAGCAGCCCTTAACACCCACTGAATTCTCCCATTTCAAACATCCAAACAACCACCAATTACACCCAAAATGATCCTCATGTATCATACTACCTACAGCCCCCAAAATCCAACATTGAACAGCCCCAAATCCCACTTTAAAATCCTCGAAAAACCCTCTTAAAGCCCAATTCCGAAAATTCCCAAAATCACTTGAAATTCATATATGATATACCATTTGACTTCCTTATACCACAACTAAGTATATTAAATCAAAATACTTTACTTAACAACTTAAAAATCTCATTTTAATCAAAATACCCAAAAATGACATTTTCTAAAACTTCCATGGAAACTAAAATGAAAGGTACTTTTATGAAGGGGAAGATGAGGGGAAGTCAAAAACGTCCTTACCTTTCGATTTGGAGTTGAAATGGAGAAGCTTTTGGATGAAATAGTAGATTGAAGAGGGGGGGCTCCTTTCACGTTAGAGAATAAGATGAATAGTGGGAAAATAGGAAGAAATGGGTGTTTTAATTGTTTGTTTAAATTCAAAGGCTAAAAGTCCACATTGCCCTTAATGAAATGGGATATTCACAAGGGCACACCATTAATGGCTATTTGGGATTAAATTTCAAAACTTGGTCCACATTAAATCAACTAATTTGAAAACGAAATCCGAAATTTTAAAGAACCCCTTTTAATTATAAAAACCGAGCCCAAATAATATTAAAATATTATTTTCACCTAACCCCTAAACCCGGGTGTTACAACTCTCCCCCACTTAAGGAATTTCGTCCCCGAAATTACCTGGTGGAAACAGATACGGAAACTGCTCAACCATATCCGCTTTCCTCTCCCACGTGGCCTCTTCCACGCCTCTATGTCTCCACAACACCTTGACCAACTCTATAGTCTTGCCACGCAACACCTTGCTATCAGAAGCAAGTATCTCAACGGGTTCTTCATTATAGGACAAATCCGGATTTAACTCTATCTCCTCAACGGGCATCACATGCGAAGGATCCGATCTATATCTCCTAAGCATAGACACATGAAAGACATCATAGATCTTCTCTAACTCCGAAGGTAACCTCAAACGATAAGCTACAGGCCCAATCCGCTCAACTATCTCATACGGACCAATGAACCTCGGACTCAACTTGCCCTTTCGGCCAAATCTAATTACCTTCTTCCATGGATATACTTTCAGAAACACTTTCTCACCCACTGAGTACTCAATCTCTTTCCTCTTCAAATCTGCATAAGACTTCTGACGAACGGAAGCTGCTTTCAAACGGTCACAAATCAACTTCACTCAATGGTCAAATCATAATCTTTTAATAACTCTAGCCATCTCCTCTGTCTCAAGTTCAACTCTTTCTGTGTCATCAAGTACTTCAAGCTCTTGTGATCGGTGTAAACTATACACTTCTCACCATACAAATAGTGACGCCAAATCTTCAATGCAAAAACAACTGCGGCCAACTCTATATCATGGGTAGGATAGTTCTTCTCATGAATCTTCAACTGTCTAGAAGCATAAGCAACAACTCTCCTATCTTGCATCAAAACACATCCTAAGCCTACGTAGGAAGCATCACTGTAAATCACAAACTCCTTACCTGAAACAGGCTGCACTAACACTGGAGCATTTGTCAAGGCTTCTTTCAATTTTTCAAAGGCCTTTTGTCTTGCATCTGACCATTCAAACTTGACTCCCTTTTGCAACAACTTAGTCAAGGGAGCAGCTACTCTAGAGAAGCCATCAACAAACCTCCTATAGTAACCGGCTAGTCCTAGGAAACTCCTAATCTCGGTCACGGACTTAGGTTGTTTCCACTCAACAATAGCTTCAATCTTCGATGGATCAACTCGGATACCTTCGGCCGAAACAACATGGCCAAGAAATACAACCTCTCGAATCCAGAACTCACATTTACTAAGCTGCACATACAACTGATTGCTCAACAATCTCTGTAAGACAAATCTCAAGTGCTCATCATGCTCTTCTTCTGTCTTCGAATACACAAGTATATCATCAATGAAGACAACTACAAAACGGTCTAGATAGTCTCTGAAAATTCTGTTCATCATGTCCATGAATGCTGCTGGTGCATTCGTGAGCCCAAATGGCATCACAAGAAACTCATAGTGACCATATCTAGTCCTAAAAGCTGTCTTCGGAACATCACACTCTTTCACTTTCAACTGATAGTACCCGGATCTCAGATCTATCTTCGAGAACACTGAAGCACCTCTCAACTGATCAAACAAATCATCTATACGAGGCAACGGATACTTGTTCTTCACAGTCAACTGATTCAACTGTCTATAGTCAATACACATGCGCATGCTACCATCTTTCTTTTTCACAAACAACACTGGAGCACCCCACGGAGAACTACTAGGCCTAATGAAACCACGGTCTAATAATTCTTGCAACTGACTCTTCAATTCTTTCAGCTCTTTCGGAGCCATACGATACGGAGCTATCGAAACTGGGTTAGACCCTGAAACTGTCTCAATCACAAACTCAACATCTCTGTCAGGAGGTAAACCCGGCAACTCTTCAGGAAACACATCTGGAAAGTCACACACTGTCCTGATATCTTTCGGTCTAGCTTCACTCATGTCCGGATTCATAACATAAGCTAAATAGGCCCCACATCCAGAGTCCATCAACCTATGAGCCTCTAAAGCTGACACCACATTAGACAAGAACTTAATGTTCTCGCCCACTACCACTACCTCGTAGTCATCAGAAAGCTTCAGAGAAATTCTCTTTGTCTCAAAATCCACACTCGCCCGATGCTCAACCAACCAATCCATACCCAATATAATATCAAAACCGTAGAAAGGAAGTTTCATCATATCAACTGAAAACACATGACCCTGAATCTTCAGTGGACACCTCCTATACATACGTCTAACCACAACTGTCTCACCAAAAGAACTAGTAACATGCATACCTACATCTAAGATCTCAACAGGGATATCTAACTTCTGTGCATGCTCACTCAAAATGTAGGAATGCGTAGAACCCGAATCAACCAAAGAAAGCAAGGACATAGACTGTAACTCGAAATTACCTGCTATCACATCGGTGTCGTTCCCGACCTCTCTCTGAGCATAGACTCTCGCTGGTCCTCCCGCCTCTGGCTGCACAGCCACAACATGAGCAAGGTTTCTCTGAGCATCTACCCTAGGTGAATCACCCTTAGGCTGGAAGTAGCCACGACCGCGCCCACGGCCTCTCTGAAAATCATTCGCTCTCGCAGGAGCCTGAGCAATGTTCGGTGCCTGAGCCGCCTGTTGCGGGCAATCCCTCCTAAAGTGGTCCCTCGAACCACAGTTCCAACAAGCATGGAAATTACCCCAACACTCACCAGCATGCTGTCTCCCACAACGGGTACACTCGGG
This sequence comes from Hibiscus tridactylites, assembly GCA_958450335.1. Taxonomy (NCBI): domain Eukaryota; kingdom Viridiplantae; phylum Streptophyta; class Magnoliopsida; order Malvales; family Malvaceae; genus Hibiscus; species Hibiscus tridactylites. The sequence goes on from OY288279.1 coordinate 39,328,327, forward strand.
CAAACGCCCTCCTCCTCTATGGCCCTGATGGCCCCTACCATGGTGGCCACCGCCACGTCTATGGTCAGACTGATGTCCGCCACCTCTGTGTCTCTTAGCATCTCTACCATCAAAGTTGTTGTGCCTCTTACCAGAACTAGATCCCCCAGAATGCTTGGCCAGCCCCAAGCTGTGCTCAATGTCCTTGGCTCTAGCAACCAAGACATCAAAGTCAGAATAATCAGAAGCTAAGGTATACCTCTTAACCTCCTCATGAAGTCCGTATCTGAAACGATCACATCGAGCCCTCTCAGTAGGCACTAACTCCGGAGCATACTGACTCAAACGAACGAAACGAATCTCATAATCAGTCACAGAAGCATCTCCCTGAGTGAGAGCCATGAACTCTCTCTTCTTCTCATCTAGGTACCTCGGTCCCAAGTACCTCTTCCGGAAAGCAGACTCAAAGAACTCCCAATCAATCTCGGTCTTTGGAACCCCGGTAGTAATGGTGACCCACCAGGTGTAGGCATCACCCTGAAGCAACGAGATCACACAACCCAATCTACGTGCGCCCGCACAACCCATCTGAGCCAAGATACGAACTGTCTTTTCCAACCACAACTCCGACCTCTCTGGAGTAGATCCTCTAAACTCCTCGGCCCCTAAGCTACGGAGCCTCTCCAAAGGTAGACTAGCGTCATCACACCTAGGCTGAGCTGTAGCCTGAGCTCCCGCAACTGCGGCCTGGAATGCTCCCGCTATTGCTTGCACAAGCGGAGTCATGTCAATTCCAGCTGGACCTTGGCCACCCTGGCCACCTTGTGGTCCATTTCCTCCGACTCCATCCTCGCCCCCAACTCCAGGTGGAGGAGGTGGTGGTGGTGGAGGAGCGCCAACTCCCGCGGCCACCGGCCCCTCAAGGTGAGCCTCCACACCAACTGTCGGCTCAACAGGAGCCGCAACTCGTGGTTCCTGATGAACCAACCTCGGTCTACCTCTCGGTCTAGACATCGCTCTCACAGATATTAACTACAACCACAACAACAAAACATACAAGCTGGGTTAGCAAGGCAAGGCTTCCAAGTGTTCAAGTACGTTCCCTCACTTAAAAATCATTTTTCCAATGTAATAGTAGCAATGGGACCCACACACACATGCTTTAAAATAAAACAATCAACATACTTGTCACACAAGCAATCATTCTTGCAAAACAAGCAAACACCGTGCAATTCAATTTAAAAACTTAAACTTACCTCACTTACCTGCCCAAGGTCTCGGTAACCTTAGGCTCTGATACCAACAAGTGTAACCCCCTCGTCCCGGTCTGGTCGGATGACCGGTCCGAGTGGGCCACACGGGGAAAACCGAAGCGAAACCCGTTAAGGTTTCCCCTCGGTTAACGACCCTAAAATTTTCTTTTTATTTTAACTTGTCTATATGCATAATTTAATCCTATGTAAAGCACAGCAGCGGAAATACAAACATTGCAGCATACATCGACCAACCAAACATTAAACAGTTCATTTTAACCTTTTACAGCAGGCCATTTCGAAACGCCCTTAGGGTGTTCCGAAACGCCTTGACTTAGTCAACAGGCCAGGGTCAACAATCAGGTGACCGTTCCGAAACAGGGGTGACCCGTATCGGAACGACCTTGACGGTCAATATCTCGTGGTCAATGAGATTTGACCGTTTCGAAACGTCAAAGGCCCGTTTCGGAGCGCCTTCATCTCGTCAATTTCTTAAAATTCCAGTAGCAAAAATGTTCCGAAACGACCCTCATCCATTTCGAAACGGCAGGCCATTTGCAAAGGGACCGTTCCGGAACAGGGGGACCCGTTCCGAAACGCCCCCTGTCTGCAGACTCGTTTGGCTGTTTTGAGGCACAAAGGTGCCCCAATACACCTCCAAAACACCTCACAACACCATACAAATTAAACTCAAGACATACCATCTATACTAGCATGCTTCAACAAGATTTAGACAAGTCTAACACTAAGGCCATACCCCATAAACATGCAATCATTCAATCATCATTCAAACATAAGGATGGCCTCTAAGGCATTTAACTAACATTCAAAAGAGCAATTTAGGCATGAGTTAACATTCATCATGGCAACACAAACCATACACAAGCAAGGCATCAAGGAGTCTAAACATGCTCCTAGCAACCAACAACTATCCAACAAAACCATACATGTCCCATTGCTCAAACTATTACATGTCTAACATTAAAAATCCATACTTGATGAACTCAAGCCAAAAACCACACTTGGAGGCCCTCCACTTGCCCGAGCAACCCACGAACTAAGGATCCGAAATGTTGAACAAAGAGAGCGTAAGCAAGGATGTTTAGTGAGGGTAAGCTCTAAAATCAAACCTCAACATTGTAGGGTCCGAGCACGATCTAGCCAAGACATTTCACCAACATACCAAGGATTCACAAGAGTCATGAGAATAAAATGCATGAGCAACGTACATTATAAATGTCATGATTATAAGCTTAACTCCACATTACATGTAATCAAATTCAAGCATCTCATCAATGATCATAAACCTCAACATATTGATGTACACATCAAACAACATTGGCACCTAGCTAAGACCCGAATACGCGGATAGACATGTTGGAACTCACATCTAACAACCACATTACCTCACGGTGGGATTTCACTCATCACCGGTCTCGCGGAGGGGATTCCACTCATCCTCACGCCCCGTCGATAGGATTCCACTCATCACCGACTACATTTAAATACAATTCCGGGCGAACCCGTACTCCTCCTTGGTGACTCAACGCCACCAAGGCCACGCGCGACTTTAGACTCATGTGTGCACACTAACATCCTAATGATCGATCATTTGTATTCAAGTAAACTAGTGCCAATATTTACTCACTTCATATTTCTCATTTCAATCAATCTCGTGCCTAGCACGTACTCACCAACAACCATCATCATGCATGTCTCAAGCATCACAAGTCATATCTCAACCCACATGTATAATACAATATACACAAGCATTCATACCACATTCCATACGAGACATACACAACCATATAATGAGTTCATCCAAGGGCTCTAGATCAAGCTTAGGATTAGGCTACCACCCTAATCCTAACTCTAGGTGGGTCTACCAAGCCCAACCTAGTCCATATACTCGAACCAACTATTTTAAAATTATTTAAAGCAATTAACCACTCACCTAACCACCCAAGCTCAACGACCAAGCAAGCAACAACCTTCAACTTTCCGGATTCACTTCTGATGCTTCACCGATGCCCAAACTTGATTCTAATCAATCCCAAACACAAACAAAACATCCACAATCAATATTTTATCATCGAAACTAACCCGGATTAACATTACCAAGCATCCAACACTCAAAATCAACCCCAAAAACAGAATTTTCGAGCAGCCCTTAACACCCACTGAATTCTCCCATTTCAAACATCCAAACAACCACCAATTACACCCAAAATGATCCTCATGTATCATACTACCTACAGCCCCCAAAATCCAACATTAAACAGCCCCAAATCCCACTTTAAAATCCTCCAAAAACCCTCTTAAAGCCCAATTCCGAAAATTCCCAAAATCACTTGAAATTCATATATGATATACCATTTGACATCCTTATACCACAACTAAGTATATTAAATCAAAATACTTTACTTAACAACTTAAAAATCTCATTTTTAATCAAAATACCCAAAAATGACATTTTCTAAAACTTCCATGGAAACTAAAATGAAAGGTACTTTTATGAAGGGGAAGATGAGGGGAAGTAAAAAACGTCCTTACCTTTCGATTTGGAGTTGAAATGGAGAAGCTTTTGGATGAAATAGTAGATTGAAGAGGGGGGATCCTTTCACGTTAGAGAAGAAGATGAATAGTGGGAAAATAGGAAGAAATGGGTGTTTTAATTGTTTGTTTAAATTCAAAGGCTAAAAGTCCACATTGCCCTTAATGAAATGGGATATTCACAAGGGCACACCATTAATGGCTATTTGGGATTAAATTTCAAAACTTGGTCCACATTAAATCAACTAATTTGAAAACGAAACCCGAAATTTTAAAGAACCCATTTTAATTATAAAAACCGAGCCCAAATAATATTAAAATATTATTTTCACCTAACCCCTAAACCCGGGTGTTACATGGTCAATAAGATCATTCCGATTAGTTTAACCATATCAGTATTTCCAGTACTTTTAGTCATTTCAAACAGTTCAATATTTTGAGCCACTTTCTTAATTCAGGGGTATGGATAGATTCCCTTGAATCTATAGTCGGAGATTCATTCCAAATCCAAGGAGACCTAACACCTTATGATCTCGAAGGTTTAAATCTTGTTACTATAGCTTTCCAAGTAGTTCAAGGTTTTCAGATGAATCAAGTTGTTTTACCATATCTAGCGTAGATTTCTAGATCGCTTCTAATTTCCAAGGGTATCTTAGTCATTCTCATACCTTGAGGGCATTTTCGTAATTTCATATCCATATATTTTTTGCATTTTGTCATTTGACACTAATAATTGGACTTGGAGATTAGCTGCCTTATTAATTATTTATTGAACTCCAGACCCTTCTAATTTATTAATCTTCTCATTCGAGCATTACAATCTTATCTTGATTATCATACTCATTTCCATATTCGGTTTGACTTGAGCAGAATTAACAGTACTAATCATCATTTTTATGCATGCATTAACAAATACCAACATGTTCATAAAGCATACAAGAGGTAGTAATGTATTACCTTAACTCCGAGCCATAGTGGTCAATTCATGAAACCCCATTCGATTGCACTTGAACTCGAATTCGACTTCCATCAACAATTCGTATTCAAGGAGCTATGAGTACCTTCAATTACACAAATTCACATTTTAGTTGTTGCTCAAAATACTCCTAATTGAATAATTAATACACATAGAAGTTCGGGTTTAGGGTTAGATTTGGAGGCTTTCAAGTCAGAATTTTGCGAAACGGGCTTCAAAAACGGACTCACGATGTCGAAAAACATAAATAGGAGCTTTAAGAAAAAGTTGACTTTTGGTCAACGGTCAATGTCAACGGGTCAAAGTCAATGCTGACGTCAGCGGTAAATGCTGACGTCAGTAGTCAACTGGAAGTGGTGAACTGAGTTGACTCAGGCTAACTCACTGAGCTGACTCGGGCTGAGTTGACTCGGCAGACGGGTTGGGCTCGGATATGGATCAGACTCGGGTATGGGCTCGGGTTCTGACGTCGGGTCGGATAGATGGGCTGGGTAGACGGATCGAGTTAATGGGTTGGGTCGGTTTGTTCTTGGACCGAATCGGGCTTGGGCTCAGACCGAGTTGGACCGGTTCAGATCGGTTCGAACCCTCAGACCGTAATTAAACCGATCAACTCACCCTAACCAGATCTGGTCATCGGAAGGTTGTCGGAGCGACCGCCAGAGATGCCAAATGACACTGATCTCTGAGAAAAACAAAGCGCACAGTTTACACAAATAATTCGATTCGAACAAATAAAGAAACCAAGTCGGAATACGAACGAATCTTACCTTGAACGGTTCGAAGTGGCCGGAATCCACGTAACTCCAATGAAGCCCCTCACGGCATCGGACAAACAATCTGTTACTTGGGTTTTTCTCCTCGCGGTGCGAGGAGCTTAGATCTGGTGGCTGTGTGATGAACCGACGACGGAATCGGCTGGAATCGCTGTAAAACCAAGGAGCAATCCCCCACTTCTCGACGAAACTTCTAGACGCTCTCTACGGCCAACATCAAGTTTCTACGACGAGTGGAGAACCAAGTTTTGGTTGGGTTGCGGTGACGAGCCCAACGGACGCGGCGGTGGATGCCACGGACCGCCGGTGGGAGAGGATCGGACGGAAAAGCAATAAGACATTTGGCTTAATCTCTCCCACTCTCTCTCTCTCTGTCTCGATGGAGAAGAAGCATTAATGATGGTAGAGAGTTTGACTGACTTATCCTATTCTGAATAGGAAACTGAGCATGACTTAAATTTTTTATCCGAGGCAAATGAGTTCAACAACGGTCTTAGCTGAGTTGGCTAAGGTGATTTCCTAACGTGCCAAAGGGCATGGGTTCAACACCTTACAACATCAAACCCTTTTTATTCTTTTACTTAAAACTTTAGGGGTGTTATAGATAGTGTTTATAGGGAACGGTTGGGGGTTTTTGATGAGGCAAGTTGGATTGGAAACGTTGGTTTTGTAATGTAGTTCATGTTCCAAATTTTATTAGGGTTGTTTCACAATTCGAGTTCAAGACTTCCACAACACCTGAGTACTTTTATTGATGTGGATTATCTTTCATGAAAGTTTGGCAATGTGTGTTTTGTTTATGAAGCTCGGCAAAGAAACTCTTTGGTTGATCAAATCACACACCAAACTCGGGGATAAGGGATTTTGGCTAGATAATTTAGGTTAAGCAATATTTATAATCTCAAATTCGGGATCAATTCGAAAACTTTGAAAGTTTAGGAAAATTTCTATAAATTTTAGGGACATAGTCATGAAAGTATCCATTATAATTTTCTAACTAATTAAAAGGTTTTAAAAATATATATACATTTGTGAGTGTGTGTAAAGTAGATAACTAGTGGTTAAATGGAACTATGGCGTTTACGCTTTTTCGGTTAAACCATTTTTTTTATAAAAACTTAATTTTAGTAATTATTTACAAATTTACGAAAAACACTTAGTTACTGGCCTTTTTTTATTGTTACTTATGTTTTTATCGTGCCGAATACTATCTATACTGAAGACTTTAATTGAGTTTGTTAACATTGATATTTTTTAACTACTAAAATTATTTGTAATAAATAGGTATATTTTTTTATAATAATTGTTGTAAAACGATTTGTAGTTATCCGAGTAACCGTACCGAATAAATCAATTAACCACTTAGACGATAACCGATTTAAACAAAATGATAATGGTTCATTCAAATTTTGAACTAAGACTTCCGGTAACCGTACAAAAAAATCAATCTGGTACGGTTAACCGCTACTAAACACTCCTACATGAGATAATCTAATGCTAAAATATTTATAATATTTTATATAGTGAAAAGAGAGATTAATTTAGTTATAACAACCACATATTAAATACTTAAAATAAACTCAACATGTGGATCACAAGCTAATATTCAAATATCTAGTCTTGCAATGTTGTTATAACAACCACGTATAAAAAAATTTAATAGTAAAATGAAACATGCAGGTGGTAATGATGTTCCCGGGCTCGAGAGGCCAGCACATGGAGTTAATTCAATTATGCCGTTGGAGATGTAATTTCCAGATAAAACAAATGGATACATATATTTATTCAGTACTTTGTACTTATTAATATAAAACCCGAGCTGTTAATTAATTATACCTTCCAAAAATATTGAAAAATAAAAAAATATAGCTGCTTGTTGTCATTTTATGGGCTGCAGAAAATAATTTAAAATATTATTCCTTTGCATGCACTAGAAATTTTAAAATAATTTAAAATATTATTTCTTTGCATGCACTAGAAATTTTAAAATAAGGAAGATGGTTTAAAAAAAAGACTGACTTCAAGTTTTGAGTTAATATTAGTCTCGGCTTTAATCCCTGAACAACCCCAACCCCTTCCTCGTTTATCTCTAGAAAAGGTTTAAAAGGCCTAAATGTTTAAAATCAATTATGCCATATTTATGATAAATGTGTGGCTACTTAAAATCATTATATGTTGTGAATAAAAGGTATTTCAATTATGCCATTTTATTGTTATTATTTTTATAAAGTTCGTATAAATTTTATAGAAAATAAAAGACTTGAGATAGAGAGAGACATTTAGAGATATTAAAAGATAAGATTGACTTCACTATATATAAAAGAAGGCTACTTAGAAGTAATCAATTTTTTTTCATATTTCAAATAGAATATATCTTTCATCTGCTTGAGATTAAATACTTTCATACACATATTAGAATGTGTTGGATGATGGTTTTTTTTATAAATCTTATTTTTTTTTCTAAAATTTAAAAGCCTTGACCATCAAAAAAGTGTCAAAACTAAACTTTTTTTTCCAGATAGGTGTCTAAATTTTTTTCCAGGCAAAATTGGTGTCTAACGTTTCATTCCTTTACTCAAATAAGATTTTCTAGTCATAACTATCAAAAATTTTCTGTTATCTAATTAGAACATGACATGTGGCATATTTCTGTTATTTTCTTTCATTGTTATTTATAAAAAATAGAAAATCTTTAATTCTATTAAAAAACACAAAAAAATGTTTTTTCCTTCAGAAATATCATATTTTATAATCAAGTGCTCAAAATGTCATCACAGAGTACAAAATAAAAGAAGGCGACTTAGAAGCAATCAACACTGATCAATAGAAGATAAAAACAAAATAAACCCATCCAAAACCATGAATATGGCTCACTCTTTCGCTATTTACACATGGTCTTTCGTCACATGTGCAATTTAGTGCAAGAACTTTGCTTTTGTATAATTGTAAACATTAAGCTTTGAGACAATTTTCTCAAATTAATTCATTATTGATGTAGCATCATTTTACGTGTACATATTGTGTAAAAATTATAAATGAATGTATTATTTTAAACGTTTGTAATCGAACCAAAATAAAATTTATATGTATACAATTGAACCAAAATCAATGTTTCGTATGTATAACATCACAAATCCAAATGTCGTATATCAAATTACACATTTGACCAAGGTTTAAATGTATTATGGATATTTCTCTTTATATTAATATTAGAGTTAATTGCACTACATGTCCTCAAACTATGACACACCTTCTAAATTGGTGCCTAAACTTTTAAATATTCTAATTTCATCCCAAAATATGACCCTCATTCTAAATTTGAGTACCAATTTAGAATGAGTTTAATAGTTTGATGATGAAATTAGAATGTTCAAAAGTTTGTGGAGCAATTTGGAATGAGTGTTATAGCCTGGGATGGGTTGTGTGATTTACTCTAAATGTCACGATAAACATACGTCAAATAGAATATACATTTCATCTGCTTGAGATTAAATACTTTCATACACATATTAGAATGTGTTGGATGATGGGTTTTTTTTATAAATCATATTTTTTTTGTAAAATTTAAATTAAGCCTTAACCATCAGAAAAAGTGTCGAAACTAAACTTTTTTTTCTTCAAATAGGTGTCTAAATTTTGAGTACTAATTTAGAATGAGTTTAATAGTTTAATGATGAAATTGGAATGTTCAAAAGTTTATGGAACAATTTGGAATGAGAGTTATAGTTTGGGGATGTGTTGTGCGTTTTACCGTGAATATAACGATGAACATATTTCAAATAGAATATATTTTTCATCTGCTTGAGATTAAATACTTTCATACACATATTATAATATGTTGGATGATGGGTTTTTTTATAAATCATATTTTTTTTTGTAAAATTTAAATTAAGCCTTAACCATCAGAAAAGTGTCGAAACTAACCTTTTTTCCAGATAGGTGTCTAAATTTTTTTACAGGCAAAATAGGTGTCTAAATTTTCATTCCTTTACTCAAATAAGATTTTCTAGTCAGAACTATCCAAAATTTTCTGTTATCTAATTAGAACATGACATGTGGCCTATTTTTATTATTTTCTTTCATTGTTATTCATAAAAAAATAGAAAATCTTTAAATTTATTAAAAAACACAAAAAATATTTTTTTCTTTGAGAAAGATCATATTTTATAATCAAGTGCTCAAAATGTCATCACAGAGTACAAATAAGGTGTGGGTGACCATTCAGAAATTAAAATAAATAAAAAATAGGCCACCTCATGTTCTAATTGGGTAACATAACTTTTTTGAGGGTTGTTGACGAAAAAGCTATTTTGAGTTCCAAAATGAAACGCTAGGCGCCGATTCTGCCTGTAAAAGAGTTCAGACACCTAACAAGAAAAAAGGTACAGTTTGGACACTTATTTGACGGCTAAGCCTTAAATTAAATGACCAAGAAAGGGCTGTCAGTTGTCTCAATTTTAATATCAGCGGTGTTTATAAGGAATGGTTGTAGATTTTTGATGAGGCATATTGGATTGGAAACAATGATTTTGTTAGGGAGTTGGTGTCCCAAAATATTTTAGGGTGGTTTAATAATACGAGTTCACGGGTTCAAAAACTCCGGAGTTCTTTTATTGATGTGGATTATCTTTCATGAAAGTATTTACTCTGAATATCACAATGAACATATTTCAAATAGAATATATTTTCCATTTGCTTGAAATTAAATACTTTCATACGCATATTCGAATGTGATGGATGATGAGTTTTTTTATAAATCAAATTTTTTGTAAAATTTAAATTAAGGTTTAACCGTCGGAAGAGTCCCAAAACTAAACTTTTCTTTCCAGTTAGGTGTCTGAACTATTTTTTTGGGCCAAATAGGTGTGTAACGTTTCATTCCGTTACTCAAATAAGGTTCTCTAGTCATGACTATTAAAAAATTTCTGTTATCTAATTAGAAAACGACATGTGCCCATTTCAGTTATTTTCTAAAAAATATTTTTTTTTTGTAGAAAGATGATATTTATCTAATTAGAACACGACATGTACCTATCCATGTAACACCCAAGGTAATAATAAAATGGATGCAAAAAGGGGGAGGGGGCAAAATTGCAGTTTGGGGGAGTAGAACCCACAACTCATAGATAAGTTGCTTGAGTCTTAGCCAATTGAGCTAAGGCCATTTTTATTATAAACTTGCACCCACTTATTATTAAGTGGTTCTTGTAAAGTTAAAATAAAATGACAAACAAATAAAAATATCCTACCTAACCCTTAATGGCTCATTTATTTCGATCCAACAACTCAAAACCCAGATCTGGAAAATAAACGACCTTTCATCCCATTCACGACCTTTCACCTGCCCACCGATCATCGTCCGATCTTCCCCACCATCACGTCGTGGCCATCACCGCCGACGTGATTGACGTCATACCCGAGCCTAACCCCGTCGACCACTCTCGTATTATTGCAGTCGTTTGCCGTGAAAATTGCCTCAAAGCTCCAACGAGAACCCAAGTCTCCTCCACCTATGTACTTAACGTTTCCGGCTGCCAAATCCGCCCATTTGGGATGCTACCGCCGCCACCGTCCCTTAAACAGAACCCCGACCACCACACGCGGAGTCGTCGTTTCGTCGCCACAAAAGCATGGTTGGAAGTTTCGTGAGAAAACCCCAACCTTGTTCCCCTATTTTTTACCATTTCCGACCACAGTCACTATCCGTTCGAGGCGCTATAGCCACCATCGTCCTCCTAGGCCGAGACGAACAAACCCAACCGATCAATAGTCGGTTCGTCGTTGTTTCAAGGTTGTCGGCGTTCATTCGATGGAAGTAAGTTAGGTAAGGAATTTACTTTAGTTTGGGTTTAATGAGCTTTAGTTGGTTGAATTTTCAATGTTTATAAGCTTAATCGAGTTGTTGCCATCATTTGGGGCGTTTTTCGGTCGATTTGGGGTCACGCGTTGCAAGCACGCGCTGCGGAGATGAATTTTGGCCACCACTTGTTTACCCAGCAGTCGAACCGGTCAAACCCATCGAGTCAACAAAACCGGCCCAAACTAAACCAGACCAGCCTGATCCCATTAATAAACCAAAGCCCGGACCCGACCCGAGTTGACTTGAACCCGACCTATTTAACCCGTACCCGACCCGAACTGAGTCAGCCCGTTTGACCCGAGTCAACCCAGTGAGTCAACTCCCCGTGTCAAACCATTGAGTCAACTCGCCCGAGTCACCCCGGTTAACTAGTAAGGTCAACATTGACTTGACCACTAACATCAGCGTTGACTTTGACTGACGACATCAGTGTTGGCTTTGACTGCTGACGTCAGCATTGACTTCGACCGCTGATGTCAGCGTTGGCTTTGACTAAAAAGTTAACTTTTCTAGAAAAGTCATATTTTATGTTTTTCGACGCCCCGAGTCTGATTTTGAAGCCCGTTTTATAAAATTCTAACCCGAAAGCTTCTGAATCAGACCTTAAACCCCCAAACTTGTGTATGTACTTAATTGTTCAATTAAGTGTAATGTGAATAAGGACTGAAATTGGAATTTGTACGATTGAAGGTATTCAGAGTTCCTTGTATTCGAGATGTTGAGGACGTCGCATTCAATTTCGAGAGTGATCGAATGGAGTATCATGGTTGACTGATATAGCAAGGATTAAAGGTAGTACATTACTACCTCTTGCATGCTTTATGAAACATGTTGGTATTCAGTTAAGATATGCATGATTATGATTAAGATTACTTTCAGCTCTGCTAAAATCATTTCGATTACAAAATAAAAGAATAGTAGTATGGATAAAATGGAACTATCGAAAGAGAAGTTTAATAGACCGAAAGGATACTGAGTTCAGCAAGGGAATAGTAAGATAGTTAATCTCCCAATTCGATTAATAGTATTAAAGGATTTGGTATCTGAAATATTTTGTTAAGAAATAACGATAATACCCTTGAGATGTAAGAATGCCTAAAATATCCCTAACAAAGGAAATGACCTAGAATGTACACTCGATCTGATAAATAATTACTTCATCTAAAATCCTTGATCAATTGGGAAAGACTTTGATAGCAAGATGCAAATATGTGTGATAACAAAACACTTGGATTTTTCCCGAATTCTTGATAAACACTTGAAGATAAATTTACTGAAAGTTCTTCGCATTCCTAAACTAATCTAAATGAAATTAATGAATGAATTGATCGGAATAATTGAAAAGACCGAAATAACCTCATGCACTGAAGTTTTCTAAATTAACAATTAACTGAAATGATGAATATACCTTTGAGTTCTGAAATGAATGAATTGTTGTAAGGACCATAATGTTTGAACTACTATCAAACACTTAAATAAGTCAAAACCCACGTGACTTGAGATAAGTGGAAACTTGGAAAATCCTGAAAGTTCTGATAGATCACAAATGACTGTAACCCCCCTATGAGTTTGAAGCATGACTCATGTATATAAGTCACTCCTGATAATGCTACAACATTGAAAGAATACCGCTCAAACGCATGTTTGACTGCTAAGGGTAAGTTTAGTGTTGTCTTATGGAAGTGGCTCGTTCAACTATACAATGCAGTTAGTATTGAGAAATGCATATGTGTGAGGTACATATGTTCGAATATTTGGTAAATATCGCAATATTGGGATCCGTAAGTTTGACTGAATTTGGAAACCTGATAAACCATAGAGATCTTTATGTATGCAGATTACCAATTTGTCCTTATTATGTGAAATTACGGAATCACCCCTAACAGTCAAATGACCAAAATGCCCTCGTTGGCCAAAATGACCAGAATAGCCCTAAATGTATTCGATGTCGTGAAAGATCTTGATTTAGAGATTCATGAATGCTTGGTTTGAAACCTGATGAGCACATAGAATTCCTGAGTCACTGTTTATGCCTTGTTGGTATAAATTACCAAAATGCCCATGTATGACTAAAAGACCATAATGCCCTTGTAGGCTTAAATGACTGAATCACTCATGATATATCTGAACTCTCAAAGATCTTGATGTATCAACACATGAATATCTTGTTTGAACCATTAGAATGAACCATTTTTAATAGGGACCTCGTTTCTAAAATTCGTTCAAATTGTCAAAAGTTGAATGTATTCCCTTCCGTAAATTCCTAGTATCTCCAAGAAATAAATTGTCCCACCTAGTGTGTTCCATGTGTGCTACACGACTGTTTTTGCAAACTAATTTACATGTTATAATACTGATCACGTGCATATGACTGACATGTTTGATTTCACACGAACATGACATGTTTTATAAATTAAGTATGGCCGTACTGTATTTCTGATATATTTCCATGTACTCGATATGGAAAACATGTTATATGGATAATGTATTACTGAAAATGTTGATATTGATTAATGGACTATTGATGATCTTATTCACTAGGGTATTTGGAATATGGTATGAAGTGTTTTAAGGTTTAGCCTTGATCAGGCTGGTAATTCCGCCCGTATTAGGTTCCTAGCTTAGGCTAGGGTAATTCCGCATGTACTAGGTTCCTAGCTTCGGCTAGGGTAATTCCGCCTGTGACCTAAGGTAACCCTTTAGGTAGGTACCTACGCTCACTAGGCCTAGGTTAACGCCCGTATAAGGTTCATATGCTTTGGCTGGGGCAATTCCGCATGTGACCTAAGGTAATCCCTTAGGATGGTACCCCCTCCCAATGGGTCTTGGTTAATGCCCCTATATAGTTGCAATTCAGGGAATTGTATACTAGAGTATGGCTGGAGGATGAATAAAGAATTAAAATGAAATTTAATACTACTACTTGAAACAAATGTATTTGAAATAAAAAGGTTACTTCATTGTTATATTTCTTGCATTAACATTGCACTATTGGAATACATTAGACACTAAACTCTTTGATTCCACCTCCGTAATTTATCAGCTTATATAATTCTTGTTTGTTACTCGATGATTGAATAAAGAACAAGTATTGTTATTCTCAAGTATAACGCTACCTTGAAATAGCAGAACTGAAATGAAGGCTGTTACTACATGGAACATCTTGAAAATGCAATGCCTGCCATATATATGCATGAGCTTATAATATATTTTGGTAGCTCTGTATTACTGAGCTTTCCAAAGCTCACATTGTTTTTACAATCGCAGATTAGAAGAAATCTATCATGGTTTATTGATCGACAACTGTATTTAGAGTTCTCTCGGTGCTTCTTTGGAGTATGGTACTGGTACAGTTAGGGGGCATGTATGCCATGTATAGTTTTATGATAGTGTCTCTAAAACACTTTCTGAAATTATGTTATATGTTTAAATGATATCCTAAAATGGTATTAGAAACGAAAGTTGATTTTACAGTTTAATAAGTGATTTGAGGGAAAATGTTTTTATGTGTATTTTTATTGTAGGTCGCTCTTGTGATCCTAATGTGACTTCTTGAGATTTGTGGTAACATATAAGCGGGTCTAGGGGGGTTACATTCCAAATAAAAATAATATAACGAATAATGTGTGAGTGACCATTGAGAAATTAAAAAAAATTAAAAAATAGGCTACCTCTCATGTTCTGATTGGGTGACAGAATTGTTTAAACTGTTATTGAAAAAAAAGCTTTTTTGAGTACCGAAACGAAAAGTTACGCACCTATTCTTCCAGGAAAGTAGTTCCGACACCTAATCGAAAAATGTTATAGTTTGGACATTTACTTGATGGTTAAGCCTTAAATTAAAGGACCAAGTATGGGCTGTCAATTGTCTTAATTTTAATATCGACATTGTTTATAAGGAACAGTTGGAGGTTTTTGATGAGGAAGGTTAGATTGACAACGTTGGTTTTGTAATGGAGTTAGTCCAAAATTTTTTTAGGGTGGTCTAATAATTCGAGTTCAAGACTTCCGCAACTCCTGAGTACTTTCATTGATGTGGATTATCATTTATGAAAATTTGGCAATGTGCGTTTCTTTATGAAGCTGGGCAAAGAAACTCTTTGGTTGATTAAGTCACACCCCATTCTCGGTGCTAAGGGATTTTAGTTAGATCAATTAGGTTAAGCAATATTTATAATCTTAAATTCGTGATCAATTCGAAAAGTTTGGAAGTTTAGGAAAATTTCTATAAATTTTAGGGACGTAGGCATGCAAGTATCCATTATAATTTTCTAACTAATTAAAACGTTTCAAAAAATATATATACATTTGTGAGTGTGTATAAAGTAAATAACTAGAGGTTAAATGGAATTTTAGAGGTTACGCATTTTCGGTGAAACCGTAACCGAAACAAAAAATTTAAAACTTAATTTTAGTAATTATTTACTAATTTACAGAAAACACTAAGTTACTGATTTTTTTTATTGTTACATATGTTTTTGTCGTACCGAATACTATATATATCGTAGACTTTAATTGAATTTGTTAACATTGATATCTTTTAACTACTAAAATTATTTGTAATAAATATGTATATTTTTTATAATACTTGCTATAAAACGATTTGTAGTTAGCCGAGTCTTCGTACTGAACTTACCGAAACTGAAACAGAACTGCCAAGATACACGTTACTCCGATGAAGAATCTCCCGGTGGCGGATCAATGATAGGCCGCCTGGGTTATACTCATCTCAACGCGGGGAGCTCAGATCCGGTGGTTGAGTGAAAAAAGATGACGGTGATGGCCAAAAAACTCGAATACTCAAACTGTAATAACCCTAGGTTCGACGAACCTTTAAACCTCAATTCTTGACGATTGAAACGACGACTGAGCGGGTGGTTAAAGAGGTTTTGGTCGGGGCTCGACAATGGATGTTGAGGTGACGACGGTGCACGACACCGGCGAGCGGTGGATGAGATCGTGGCGGCGAATGGTGGTGAGAAGTTGAAAAGGTTTGAGAGAACAATCTGGATCTCTCTCCGTGTTTCCAAATTCGATTGGCCATCCCTTTGGGTAGGTGAAGAGTTGTACTTTTATTTATTATTGGGTCAGAACATTAAAGCATAAATTAAAAGAAATCTAAGGCAACTAAATAACAAGAGTTATCTTAGCTCAATTGGTCAAAGCGAGGGTTACAAAACCCATGGTCACGGGTTCAAGGCACCCAAGAATCATAACTCTCATTTTCATTTTTTTACACTTTATACATAAATTATGGGTGTTACACATAAATTATGGGTGTTACAAATTGTTCAAGGACCGTAGGACTTTCCAAATCAACATAATACAACGGATAAAGTGTGATTGACCATGTAGAAATTAAAAAATAAAAAATAGGCCACCTTTCATGTTCTTATTGGGCGACATAATTTTTTTATTGTCGTTTTCGAAAAAAGCTTTTTTTGAGTATCGAAACGAAACATTCAGCACCTATTCTACCCAGACAATAGTTTAGACACCTAATTGGAAAAAAAGGGTATAGTTTAGACACTTATTTGACGGTTAAGCCTTTAATGAAAGGACCAAGAGAATGCTTCCAATTGTCTCGATTTTAATATCGACGATGTTTATAAGGAACGATTGGAGGATTTTGATGAGGCAGGTTGGATTGGTAACGCTGGTTTTGTAATGGAGTTCATGTCCCAAATTTTTTAGGGTTGTTTAACTATTCGAGTTCAAGACTTCCACAACTCCTGAGTACTTTTATTGATGTGGATTATCTTTCATGAAAATTTGGCAATGTGCGTTTTGTTTATGAAGCTCGGGAAAGAAACTCTTTGGCTGATGAAGTCACAACCCAAACTCGGCGCTAAGGGATTTTGGTTAGATAATTTAGGTTAAGAAATATTTATAATCTTAAATTCGAGATCAAATCGAAAACTTTGAAAGTTTAGGGAAATTTCTATAAATTTTAAGGACGTAGTGTTGCGTGTAAAATAGTCTATCGCAATGGTAGTGCAAGTATACACGACGCAAGTAGTAAAGTGATACGAAGTATCGGACATCGTCTCCACAGGGATTGGGCTAATAGCTTCACCTTAATTCACTGCACGAAAGTAAAGGAAATAATTGAGAGATGTCACGAAAATATTGAAGTAAACGTAAATAAAAGAGTAAAGATATCAAGATAGAGAGAATGGGTTGGTATTGAATTGCTCAGTAGTGCAGGAATTGCAGAGTTTAGGAAATCCAGTTCTGTCGTCGTCACCCGTCGCGGCAGCACCTGTCGCGGCAGCAGTCCGTTGATTGTCGCAGCAGCAAACACTCAACTCAGTACTTTCAAGTTTGGCAAGAATCCCAGATCTGCCTTAGCCTATCCTTAGGTCCAAGTCTTTCGATGATCACGTCTTGTATGATACCTCCCGGCGTGAATCGAAGGATGAACACCGATGTGTATGAATTCTTCTTTAGCCACTTAACCTCGCCCTATCCCTAGGCACGAGATAGTTCAACTATAAACTAGAGAACTTGCTCTTATTTCTTTCGTATGCTTAACTCTCCCGATGCTAAGTAAATAGATAACCTCACAATGCTCTCCCGATGCTCTTGCAAGATATTAATAACCAAAATAAGAGAACTTGAAGTTTATTTTATTGAACTGGAAATTCCTAAAACAAAACAACCCTTGCAACTACTTTACAAATCAACCCGTGGCCCTAGGAAGGATTTAGAACATGTCGAGGGGAGGAAAACGGCTAGGGGTTTTTGGTTATCGGTTATGGGGTATTCGATATTCCCTAGGTTAAAATACATGCCCTTATATAAGCTTTGGGCTCAAGTTATCTAAATTAGCAAGAATACAACTTTAATTGAAAGTATGATTCTAATAAAGACTAAATCTCCAAGGAATCTACTTTCCAGCCGTCATCTTCTTGCTTGGGATTTTCCCGCCTTGAACTTTGGGCTTGACATATCTTTTGATCTGGGGCTTGGAAAAATATGAGGTTTTCACACTACAGACGGGCTGAATTTTCTCTATCTATCGAGGTCCACTTTGCTTTTTCTCCACAAAAACTGCTGTCGTCCTCTGCTGTCACGGCAGCACCATGGTAGCATCGTCCTCTTTGTCTGCTTGTCCAGTTCAGCTCTTCTGCTTCTCTGCCCAGCGCCTGCCTTCTCCGTCTGCTACGGCGGCAACCTGCAAAAACAACCATTCTTAGTAGAATCTGTGCCTTTAATATATTTGTGATGTTTTGCTGTAAACTATCCTAAATGCAATGAATAATGCTTGAATGCAGCAGAAATATGGGTTAAAAAAGGTGTAAATAATAGAACTTTTACACACTCAACACACCCCCAAACTCAAGTTTTTGCTTGCCCTCAAGCAACTAAGACCTAAAAGAAAAATGAAATATTTTTGTTTTGGCTTTCAAACAGTGAACTTTCCCTTACCCGTCATTCGTTCCCTGTGATGCCAGCAACCTGTCAGATAATTTAGGATCTGTCCGGAATCTCACTATAGTCCTCGTGCAGTGTGTGCATGCTTGTGAACAGTTATATGCCAAGACTCTCTTAGTTTCACTAGAATATTCAACTCTTAACTCGAATTTTTATGCCAAAGTTTATCTTTTTGAACGCACATTTTCATGCTTCTTTGATTTTTTGTTTTGACTCGATTTCTCTAAAGTTTTACTAGAGTCAGTTTTAGGCACCTCTAGGATTGTTGAGTCTCTTTTGCGAAACTTCTTTCCTAGAGCCAGTGTTAGGCACCTCTAGGGGCTATTCAAGTGTTAAGCTTCCTATTCTAGTTTGGCTAAAAGAAGTCTAAGCAGTATAACAGCCACAATGGTGTTTAAGTTTTCAGAACTATAGAAAGGTTCTAAACTTCTCCTTAAACTATCCTAAAGTTACTGCCACGACAGAGCTGTCACGACAGTCAAGTTCAGTTCATAGTTTTAAGCCAAATTTTTAATCTTTTCAGTTTTTTTATGAGAAAAATAAACTAAGTAAAAGACACAAATTTTAACTAAGATGTACTCCATAAATATGGAGGGTTGCCACCCCCAAACTCGAAGGTTGCATTGCCCTCAATGCAAATGACAAAATAAAAATGAAAACATATGAAGGCAGTGCATCACAAAATATAAAAATGGCAGGCAACAATAGTAAAATAAGAAACTTAAATTTTAAGCACTGTCTTCACTGCTGCTGCTGAGGCGGATTTGGTGGCGGATTCTGGCTCTTGGGGCGGGCTGGGGTGGTTGTTGTACAACCTGAATGTCGGAGCTGCTGCCGCTGCTATCACTGTTGCTGCTGGCCTTTGGCAGAGTTTTCTTATCTGCCATTCTTTTCTGCCTCTTCATCGGTGTAAATTCTTTCGACAGGTTCCTCTGAATAGAGGGTTCAGCGTCGCTATCTGCCCAGACGGATGAGGAAGAGAACCCAGCAACAAAGGCAGCAAGGTCATCTGAAGGCATTGGTCGCTTTGTTCCTCGAGCGGATGTTTCGGCATGGGTGCTGCCGGCTGCCGTCGGGGCAGGTGATGGTATGAAGGCGGCAGATGGTGTTTGTGGGGTTGCAGCATGTGTAGGTGTGTGGACAGGGGTGGGGACAGTGAAGTAGTGGGCAGGATAGGTGGGGAAAACAACATCAGGGAAATTTAAAGTAGTTTGAATAAAATTTATCGTGGATGCGGCAAAGTCCTTGATGAATGTCATGAGGCCCAACTTTCTGTCCTCCATCCTTTGAATGGCAGCTAGGATCTGATTGGAGGGGTCTGTCGGAGCAGCTGCTGCGGCGGCAAGTTCAGGATTTGGCTACTCTGTTGAT
Organism: Hibiscus tridactylites; assembly: GCA_958450335.1. Classification (NCBI taxonomy): domain Eukaryota; kingdom Viridiplantae; phylum Streptophyta; class Magnoliopsida; order Malvales; family Malvaceae; genus Hibiscus; species Hibiscus tridactylites. The sequence goes on from OY288279.1 coordinate 39,348,532, forward strand.
TCAGCTGGGGCGACAGCGGGGTTGAAAGATGAGAGAGGGGTTGCCACTGTCAGCTCCATGAGGCTGATGATATTCTTTTTTGTCCAACCCCTTCCTTTCACTATGGAATCGGTGTCGGCTTCCGGCACATCATGACAGCGGCAGAGGGACGTGATGAGGTAGGGGAGGCAAAGGAGGGCCGACGGTCTATGTGCACTTTCCAAAATACTCTCTCGCATATAACTTCCCACATTAATGGGTCGTTCGTTTAAAATAGAGTGTATTAAGGCTAACCTCTGCTGGTCAACTGTGGTATGATGGGACGACGTCAGGATCCTCTTTTTGACGAAGGCATTCCACAGTTTTGCCTCCGGCAGCAGCTGCCCCCTCTTCACCGTGTGAGGATTTTTTTGGCTTGTGTTCCATTCGGTTCCTTCTTCCGTCAGTTCTGCCATGACAGCATCATAGGCAACATCATCCAAAGTGTCGAGGAACTACTGGTGTGCATCATCATTGGGGCCCATGTAGAGGCCATATAAGGAGTTTATACGGTCGGCTGTGAACGACACCTCTTTCCCTCTGACAGTCACTGCTATACCCGTTTTGCTGCTGATGGCAGCATAAAATTCTCTCACCAACGTCTCGTTCATCTCCTCTGGTTGCTCTGCAAATGATTCCCATAATAGAGCTCTAATCTTCCTAGCGATGAAAGGCTTGAGGCCTAGATTCTTTGACTTTGTAGTATAAATGAAGCCTCGTTCTTCCCACAGATCTCTGGTTGCAAAGGACTGTGGGGTAGGTGCTGCCGGTGAGGAAGTTGAAGCAGCACTGCGGCGGGTTTTTCTGGAAGACATGTTAGTGCAAGGGTTGTGGAAAGTAAAAGATAGCAAATGAAAACTAAGGATGGAGAGCAAGTAAGAAATGCATAAGTGAGTGAAAATGAAAATGAAAATGAAACGGGGTTTTATAGAGGAGGAATTGCTGCCCGTTGAAGCTGTAACAGCAGGCGCGAATAACGGGGCGGCTGTTGAGCTTTAGCGTGTCTGACGCGTCTGACACACGTTTCCGCGTCTGTTACGCGTCTGTCACAGGTTTCAGCGTCTTTCATGACGGCATGGTGACAACCTGTCTTTTTCGTGTCTGCCACGGCAGCTGGAACGACAGGCTTCAATATTGGGCTTTGTTGGGCTGATGGATGGATGGTGGGCTGGGTTCACTTCTCTTGTTCTTATAGACTCCTTTATTTCCTAAAAACAGTAAACATAAAAAAACATTATTCAAATAAAATAAACCTTATTTCCTAATAAATAATAAAAATAAAATTTAGGTTAAATTAGGGATGCCAGGTGGGGCATCTCCTAAGGTAACCACTTCCTGCATTCCTGGGGCTTCAGTCCCCTGATAATGCTTAAGGCGTTGTTCGTTGACTTTGAATTGGTGCCCGTCTTTTAATGATCGGATTGTGATGGCACCATGGGGAAAAACTTGTACGACTTGGAATGGGCCAGACCATCTAGATTTCAGTTTCCCTGGGAAATGTTTCAGTCTAGAGTTGAACAACAATACAAGCTGCTCTGGGCAGAACTGTCGTGGCAGCAACTTCCTGTCATGCCACTTCTTAGTTTTCTCCTTGTAGATTCTTGCATTGTCGTAGGCCATTGTCCGTATTTCTTCAATCTCGTTCAAATCTAACAACCTTTTCTGCCCTACCCTGTCCAAGTCCATATTCACTGCCTTGATCGCCCAGTATGCTCTGTGCTCTATCTCGACAGGCAGATGACATGTTTTCCCATAAATCAATCGGTATGGAGACATGCCCAATGGAGTCTTAAAAGCTGTCCTATATGCCCATAATGCGTCATTGAGGAGTAAAGACCAATCTTTCCTAGTTGGCTTAACCATCTTCTCAAGAATGTTCTTAACTTCCCTAAAAGCTGTCCGATGCTTGACACCATATTTCTTCAAGGCGGCAACAATAACCCTATTGTCGAAATGTCTCCCTTCATCACTGATAATCGCCTTAGGGATGCCAAACCTAGAGAAGATGTTTTTGTGTAAAAACTTTTGGACTGTCTTGGCATCATTCTTTTGAGTTGTGATAGCTTCGACCCACTTAGAGACATAATCCACTGCTAGGAGGATGTATAAATTTCCACATGAAGATGGAAAGGGTCCCATAAAATCAATCCCCCAAACGTCGAAGATTTCAACTTCTAGAATGTTCTGCAGCGGCATCTTGTTTCTCCTTGAGATGTTTCCTGTCCACTGGCACCTGTCACAGTTCTTGTAAAAGAGTTGTGCATCTTTATACAGTAACGGCCAGTAAAACCCTGACTGCAGCACCTTGGCAGCAGTTTTGTTGCCTCCTAAGTGACCTCCATACTGTGAAGCATGGCAATGATGAAGTATGTCTTCTTGTTCTTCTTGTGGTACACACCTCCTTATAACCTGATCTGCACAAATTTTGAAAAGAAGAGGTTCGTCCCAATAATAATGCTTTACATCATTTTGGAACCTCTTCCTGGCTTGATAATTAAGATCAGAAGGAATTATTCCGCTAACTAAGAAATTAACGAAATCAGCATACCAGGGAAGTTCAGAAGACTTACATGCCGCCATGGTTGTCGCGGCAGTGACTGCGGCAGCAAAGAGCTGCTCATCTGGGAAGGTCTCCAGTATGTTTGTCTCATCTATGGGTAGACTTTGTCCCTTCTCCAATCTTGACAAGTGATCTTCCACCTGATTTTCTGTCCCTTTTTTGTCCTTGATTTCAAGGTCGAATTCTTGCAATAGCAGGATCCACCGTATCAATCTAGGCTTTGCATCTTTTTTTGCGAACAAATACTTCAAGGCAGAATGGTCTGTGTGCACTATTACCTTCGTCCCAAGTATGTAAGAACGAAACTTGTCAATGGAGAACACCACAGCTAATAGCTTCTTTTCTCTGGTGGTGTAATTCACTTGGGCGTCATTCAGTGTCTTACTAGCATAATATATGACATGAAATAACTTGTCTCTCCGTTGCCCAAGTGCTGCCCCGACATCATAGTCACTAGCATCACACATAATCTCAAATGGCTGTGTCCAGTCTGGTCGCTGTACTATTGAGGCTGTTACCAGTTTTTCCTTCAGAAACTTGAATGCTTCAGTACATTTATCATTAAAGTCAAAGGGTCGGTTCTGCTCCAAAAGATGGCATAAGGGCTTGGTAATTTTTGAGAAATTTGCAATGAATCTCCGATAAAAACCAGCATGTCCCAAGAAACTTCTAATACCCTTGACTGTGGTCGGCGGCGGTAGCTTCTCGATCACTTCTATTTTGGCCCTATCGAGTTCTATCCCACGGCAGCTAATCTTATGGCCAAGGACTATCCCTTCATCCACCATAAAGTGGCATTTTTCCCAATTTAAGACCATGTTTGCTTTTTCACATCTTTCAAGTACGTTTTGTAGATTGCCGAGGCAACTCTCAAAATCGTCTCCAAAGACTGAAAAATCATCCATAAAAATTTCCAGGAAGTCCTCCACCATATCGGAGAATATGGCCATCATGCACCTTTGGAAGGTGGCGGGTGCATTACATAATCCAAACAGCATTCTCCTAAAAGCATACGTTCCGTAGGGGCAAGTGAAAGTCGTCTTTTCTTGATCCTACGGTGCGATAGCAATTTGATTATACCCTGAATAACCATCAAGAAAACAATAGTAAGGTTTACCCGCTAATATATCAAGCATTTGATCAATAAAGGGTAAAGGAAAGTGGTCCTTTTGGGTAGCTTTGTTAAGCTTCCGATAGTCCATACAAACCCTCCAACCGGTCACAGTCCTGGTTGGGATTAACTCATTGTTTTCATTGGTCACCACGGTCATTCCTCCTTTCTTTGGAACACATTGCACCAGGCTCACCCATTTGCTGTCGGAGATGGCGTAAATAATACTAGCATCAAACCATTTGATTATCTCTTTACGCACCTCCTCTTTCATCGCATGGTTTAGCCGCCTTTGAGCATCTATAGTCGGCTTATGATCTTCCTCTAAAAGGATTTTGTGCATGCATAACGCTGGACTAATGCCTTGAATATCTGCTATCGTCCATCCAATTGCCTTTTTGTGCTGCCGCAACATCCCTATTAGCTGCCGTTCCTGTTCCTGCGGCAGCTTAGAAGAAATGATTACGGGCAACGTATCATTTGAACCAAGAAAAGCATATTTTAGCTGCTCTGGCAGGGGCTTCAGTTCTAAGGCAGGTGGCTCAACAGTAGATGGCTTTTGAATTGCATGGTTATCCGAAGTATAATTCAAAGGTTCGAATAACTTACCTGGACGATCGCCTATCCAGTTTACCTCCTCCTGATCTTCAGTATCTGATGTATCGGATTCAGAGGAGTTGCTGTCGTCGGTGCTGTCGTCAGTGCTGTCGTGACAGTCCTGTAGGTGGCTGGCGCGACAGTGACCAATTTTTATGTCGTGACAGCCCGACCTGATGCAGGGTTGATCAAGGGTAACTTCAGTGATAGCCTTGCATTCCTCGTCTGCATCAGCATGCTTCATAGCTTGGAGAACATTCAACTTAATCTCTTGGTCGTTCACTCGCATGGTGACTTCTCCTTTCTCCACATCAATCAGTGATCTACCCGTGGCTAAGAAGGGTCGCCTAAGGATGATTGGTGCGTTTTCATCTGCTTCACAATCTAAAACAAGAAAGTCAACAGGAAAAATAAACTTATCCACTCTTACCAGAATATCATCAATTTTTCCTTCCGGGTGAACATAAGAGCGGTCTGCCAGCTGCAGAGTTACTGTCGTGGGCCGCGCCTTTCCAATACCTAATTTCTGAAAAACACATTTTGGCATTAAATTAACACTAGCACCAAGATCACAAAGTGCCTTACCCACATATTTATCTCCGATTACACAAGGTATGATGAAGCTCCCCGGATCCTTCTTTTTCTGGGGTGGCTGCCGATGAAGAATACTCATGCAACCTTCTGTCATCTTTACCGTTTCAAATTCCCCAAGTTTATATTTCTTTGACATGATATCCTTGAGAAATTTGGCATAACCGGGCATCTCCCTAACGACATCTAACAGCGGAATATTAATATGAACCTGCTTAAAAATATCATAAATCTTTTTGAGCTGAGATTCTTGCTTAGCTTGTTGTATCCGTTGAGGAAAAGGAGGTGGGGGACGATAATTAGTAATACGTCCTTCCCATTGCATACGAATCTGAGGAGGTTTAGGTTCATCAATTTTCTCCTCTGTCGCTTCTGCTGTCGTGACAGGCTCATCGGCAGCAGTCTATTTATTACCTGTCGGGGCAGCTTCCTCGGCAAGTTTGTCCAAGGCTGGTTTCCTTACTGTTTCAGCTTCCTTTTCCGGCCCTAGTAATTTCTTCCCACTCCTAGTAGTAATAGCCTTACATTGCTCATGTGTGGGCTGCCTAGCATTTTTAGTATTACTAGGAAATCCTCCAGTCTGCCTCGGCTAAATATGTTGGGAAACCTGACCCATTTGTGTCTCCAAAGATTTCAGAGTAGCTTCATGATTCGTCATCCGCATCTCTGTTTTATCCATGAAATTCTCTGTCTTCTTAACAAACTGATTCATATTCTCAATATAAGTACTTGTCTGAGACATAAAAGTGGCCAGAGTCTGTTCCAGTATACTGCGCGTGGCAGCTGGTTGCTGCTGTTGTTGCTGCGGCGGCAGTTGTTGTCGCGTCAGCAATCTAGGTCCTCCCTGATTCTGATTGTGTGTTTGGGGATTCAGGGCATTATTAGGATTGCTCCAAGAAAACTTGGGATCCTTCCTCCAATTGGGATTATAGTTGTTGGAGTTGTAATTCGGCTTGTAGTTTCCAACATATTTTCCCTCTTCTAATTGTATAGGACACTCATCCGAACTATGATTTCCCTCACAGATTTCACATACCTCCTCAACAGCAAATCCATGTTGTGCATCATCATTCAATAACCTTTTCATTGCTTTAGTAAGGAATGCTACCTGTGATTTCATCGTGCTGTAAGCTTCATAATCCTTGACAGCTAGTACCCGTTTACCCCCTCTTCTTGCTGTCGGAAACTGCTCCTCATTCTTAGCTAGATTTTTCAATACTTGCATTGCCTCGTCCGGATCTTTATCCAATAATAGTCCGTTTGCTGCTGAATTAATTCGAATACGAGTTTGTAAGTTGGCAGCATTATAAAACTTAGTTACCTGATTCCAAACAGGGAATCCATGCATTGGGCAGTTCCGTAGAAGAGTAGTAAACCTGTCCCGGGCCTCGTGCATCGGCTCGTCATCTTCCTATTAAAAAGTAGCAATTTCATTACGTAATAGCTCAAATAAATGCGAAGGATTAAAACGAGATAAAAATTCACGAGATAAATCTGCCCAAGTTCTAATTGAACCCGACGTAAGTTTATTCCACCAAGTCTTTGCTCTGTCCCTCAACGAATGGGGAAATAACCGAAGCCTCAGTATCTACGGATTAACTCCTGGCAGTCTAAACGAACCACAGATCTCCTAGAACATTTTTAGATGCTTCCTAGCATCCTCTGTAATAGCACCACTGAATTGACCGGCATTGTTGATCATACTAAACATGACATGTTTCAGCTCGAAGTTGTCAACATCAATATCCGGCAGCGTGGTCTCCAGTTCTACATGATCGTTCAACATGTAGTCACGACAGGACCGTCGTCCGGCAGCGGCGGGCGGGTCGCCGACAGGCGGGTCGTTTCCATTGTGGGCCATCTTCTCTAGCTGTTCCTCAAGGTACTCGTTCCTGGCTAGTAAGTGACGAAGTTGTTTCTTGAGATTGAAGGAACATTCGATTTCCGGATCTAATTGATATTCAGGATCTTTACCTCGATTCGATCTGCGCATAAACAAGAAACCTTGTGAAAAGCAAGAGTTGAATGCACCAAGCGAAAAACAGAGAAAATAAAAAATAAAAAATAAAAACAAAAAGTGCAGTAAAAGAAGAGGTAGAGTTATGTTGCCAATCCCCGGCAACAGCGCCAAAAACTTGTTGCGTGTAAAATAGTCTATCGCAATGGTAGTGCAAGTATACACGACGCAAGTAGTAAAGTGATACGAAGTATCGGATATCGTCTCCACAAGGATTGGGCTAATAGCTTCACCTTAATTCACTGCACGAAAGTAAATGAAATAATTGAGAGATGTCACGAAAATATTGAAGTAAACGTAAATAAAAGAGTAAAGATATCAAGATAGAGAGAATGGGCTGGTAATGAATTGCTCAGTAGTGCAGGTATTGCAGAGTTTAGGAAATTCAGTTCTGTCGTCGTCACCCGTCGCGGTAGCACCTGTCGCGGCAGCAGTCCGTTGATTGTCGCAGCAGCAAACACTCAACTCAGTACTTTCAAGTTTGGCAAAAATCCCAGATCTGCCTTGGCCTATCCCTAGGTCCAAGTCTGTCGATGATCACGTCTTTGATGATACCTCCCGGCGTGAATCGAAGGATGAACACCGATGTGTATGAATTCTTCTTTAGCCACTTAACCTCACCCTATCCCTAGGCACGAGATAATTCAACTATAAACTAGAGAACTTGCTCTTATTTCTTTCGTATACTTAACTCTCCCGATGCTAAGTAAATAGATAACCTCCCGATGCTCTTGCAAGATATTAATAACCAAAATTAGAGAACTTGAAGTTTATTTTATTGAACTGAAAATTCCTAAAACAAAATAGCCCTTGCAACTACTTTACAAATCAACCCGTGGCCCTAGGAAGGATTTAGAACATGTCGAGGGCAGGAAAACGGCTAGGGGTTTTTGGTTATCGATTATGGGGTATTCGATATTCCCTAGGTTAAAATACATGCCCTTATATAAACTTTGGGCTCAAGTTATCTAAATTAGCAAGAATACAACTTTAATTGAAAGTATGATTCTAATAAAGACTAAATCTCCAAGGAATCTACTTTCCAGCCGTCATCTTCTTGCTTGGGATTTTCCCGCCTTGAACTTTGGGCTTGACATATCTTTTGATCTGGGGCTTGGAAAAATATGAGGTTTTCACACGACAGACGGGCTGAATTTTCTCTATCTGTCGAGGTCCACTTTGCTTTTTCTCCACAAAAACTGCTGGCGTCCTCTGCCGTCACGACAGCATCATGGCAACATCGTCATCTTTGTCTGCTTGTCCAGTTCAGCTCTTCTGCTTCTCTGCCCAGCGCCTGCCTTCTCCGTCTGCTACGGCGGCAACCTGCAAAAATAGCCATTCTTAGTAGAATCTGTGCCTTTAATATATTTGTGATGTTTTGCTGTAAACTATCCTAAATGCAATGAATAATGCTTGAATGCAACAGAAATATGGGTTAAAAAGGGTGTAAATAATAGAACTTTTACACACTCAACACGTAGCCTTGAAAGTATCCATTATATTTTTCTAACTAGTTAAAAAGTTTTAAAAATATATATACATTTCACACACTCATACACTCATCCTTAGCGAAGAAACACGAACCACACTACGTTTCGCAAGCACATCGGCTACACTGTTCACCTCGCGATATATGTTATGAAAACACACACAATATAAGGAATCGTACGCCCCATCAATCCTAAGAAGCCAATAATCAAACCTCCAAGGCTGCCTTTGCATGATGAAAAATCCAAGACATCGCCATGAATGAGTCTGATTGTAACCCCCTAAACCCGACTTAGAAGAAAAAGCCAAATTTAAGAAGTTAGGTTTGAAAACTTGTCTCACAAGAAACAATTTAGGTTAAATATAATAAAATGAAAATTGAATTAAATAATAATAACTAACGTAAAATTACTTAAATATTTATGAAACTCGAATATTAAAACATGTACTGAATATTTCATAAACACATCTGAACTAAATTCAAATGCATGCAAAACCATAATCCCAAAATAAAAGTCTCAATGTCCGAAATTAAAAATTATTCTAAATTTTGCTAAACAATAGCTTGAAATAGTCAAAGAGAGTTCATACTGAAAAATAAATTTCCGAGTGTAATATACGAGATGCTCCAAGTACCGAGTCGCCTAATAAGTCTGAGTATCTGAAAAATAAAAACTAAAGGGTGTAAGCTAAAGAGCTTAGTGTGTCCTTTTGTATAAACAAAACACAGAATCAAAACAGTATTTTATTTTTCCGATAAATTCATTTCCGAAAATAGAGTGTATCCGATAAATCAAAATCATAAATGTTATGATGTCTGTTGCATGATGCAATGCCCGAATATCCGATATCATACAGAGTGGAGGTTGCCCTCGCTAGAGTTGAGATTTCTCTCACTTTTTCCGAACACAATTTCGAACCATGACACATGATATGATTTGTAAAATCATAAATCCGAACTCTTACGAGTATCATATTTTCCGAAAATCAGATGCTTGATTTAAAACACATTTCATTACGCTATACATGATGTTTCAAATAGTCTCAAATCATAATTAATCAAATAATAAATCAAGCAAGAATAAAACATTTACTAAAAACACCCCAAGAAACACACCTTAGCCACAGAAGCTCTAATCTCGAGAAGGGTGAGCCTCACGCTCGGATCTCACTGAATCAGGACCTACGAGATATGAATTCTATATTAACATTTATTACTAACGTTAAGCCACCGACTAAAACACTGAAAACCGAACTAAGATATACCCATGTGAAGATCTCAAAGAACGTGCACGATTAATCTGAACAACTGGAGAAGCATGTAACTCGTCAATCTGAAGGTTGGTACCTAAACACGAAAATATTCTAAATCAAATTCTAAAATCTATAACTTACTGAATTTCAAGTAACGATTAATTAAAATTAGCAAAACAGAGCTTTATGGGTCTAATATGACAAAAAGGGCTACGAATTCGAATTTGGGGCGCCGAGAAAGGTTAAGGTGGACGTTTTCTGATAAAGTCAACTCTGGTCAAAGTCAACCTTGGTCAATGTCAAACTAGTCCAAGGTTAACGATCAAACTAGTCAACGGTCAACCTTGGTCAAAAGTCAGATCCGGTCAACAGTCAAGGTTCAAATGGTCAACTGTCCAGTTTAATACACAATTTGGTCAACCCGATTCACTGATCCGATTTGGGTCCAAAGGTCAGAACTAGTTCAATTCGGTTCACAAGTTGGTTTATAAATTCAGTTCCGATTCAACTACTAGTTCGAATTGGTTCATAAAAGGGCTCACTCGATTTGGGTCACAAGCTTTGGACTCGTTCCACAAGCCCAAAGCATGCACTTGATTGATTTGGGTTGAGCACACACATGGGCTTGCCATATTAAAAGATAACTAGGGTTTGGGACTAGCCCAAAACCTTTTCCCCACTCATATTCTGAAAATAGAATTAGGGTTGAGCAACCTCCAGAGACGCAACTTCACAAGGACACTAAAGCGACGACAGCAACAAACCGACGAAGATGACGATAGAGATTCTGATGGCTCTACAATACAAATTCCCACAATGGTTATTCATGGCCACAACAAACGGAGAAGGGAAATAACAAACAACCCAAAAGAATGGACAAGAAAAAAACAAATAAATTTTTTTTACCCAACAACAACGATGAAGATCTGACGGCAATGCAAAGCCCTCAAGGTTCGAACGACTCAAAGTTTGTTTTCTCACAAACGATGGTTGGAAAGAACAATTCGGTGATGTGGTTTACTCACGATGAGATGCTGGTTGCAAAGGTGGCGGCAAGGAGCGAGACGGACAAAGGACTAAGCTTCAATGAGGCTTGATCGGGAAATATGGGCGAGGCTAATGGTGAGATGAAAACGAGAGAGTTACTGATGCAATCGTGAAAATGCCATTAGAGAGAAAAGAGGGGTGCGGCTACCAAAATGTTTTATGAAATTGAATAGTTGAAAATGAATTTAATTACCCTAGGAAATGGGTAAATTACTGAGTCGGGGTTTGAACTATTTTAGGGTTAACACAAACGACATGATGTTTAATCCACCTTGCAAAGCAGCCCTCAAATTTTGATCTTAACTCAATTAAGTTACCAATTCATATTAAGGCACAAAGCAGTTTTCCAAATTAAATTAGGGTTTCGAAAATAATATCCTTAAATTTTAGGTTTTCAAATTAGGGAATTCAAAATTGGGATTTTCCAAGTTGGAGAAAAATCGGTGTGTTACAATTTTGCCTCCTTTAATGAAATTTCGTCATCGAAATTTTAGGACTTAACAACAGATCTCATAACCAACTGAAACACGCATATAGTTTCCCATTCTGAATACATGATCTATTATAACCGAAAATACTAAAACATAGAACTGAAAACATAACTGAAACATATTAAAATGCACCTGCCATGTCATCATTAATATCATCATATCTAACACGAGCCCTAGTGGGATGTACTGAACTTGGACGTCTAATCCCGAATCTAGCTGATCCACTACTCTGAGCATGACTATCTCTACTAGCAGTACCAGAAGCAACTGCTCTAATCTGCTCTCTACCTCGATGGGGTGTTTGAACTGATGCATGTCTCTATATCTGTACAGATGAACCGATAGTTGAACATGGATAATTCGTTTAGGTAATGATCATGAGAACCACATCTAAAACACATTCTGGTCATTAATTGGCACTCTCCGTTATGCTTTTACCGCAAAAATCATATATAGCAATAGACCGACGAACTTTTGAACTACCCTGGCTGCTAGATGGAATTGTCCATATTGTAGGACTTACATTCTGATAACTATGAGGAACAAACTCATCTCTAGGCCTCTTTCCAGACGAGTTAACAAAACTCGGTTGTACTGACGTGTTCGGTTGCTTCCCAACTTGATCAAAATTCCGAGGTTCCTTTTTTTCCATTAGTGCAAGAATCCTCTCAGCAGTTTTAGCCTGACTAAACATGTTGCTAAATACTTTATCATGATGTGTTGCAACATCTCTCTGAATTGGCAGTCGAAGTCCCTTCAAAAACCAGTCACATTTATATTCCTCAGTCGCAACTAACCTAGGAGCATACATGGCCAACCTCCGAAACTCTATCTCGTAGTCATTCACTGACATGTTGTTCTGTTTCAGATTCATAAATTCATCACGACACTTTGCTAGGAACTCAACTGTAACGCTCTAGGTTTAGGGGTCAGATGTTACTCGGGTAAATCAGGTTCGAGTCGTGGGCTTGTTTTAAAATTTAATTAAGCTTTGGTTTAAATTAAAAAGGTTTGGTTTTCATTAATGACAAACTTGTAATTTTTGAAAACAAGGGAGAATATGAGATAAAGAGCCTTTTGAAACATTTCACCATCTTCTTCCTTGGCTATTTCATTTTAACGTTAAAACCTCCCTAAAACCCAATCACTATTCCATCAAATCCCTCCACCAATTCAAGTGCTTTCTACACGGTAAATATATTTTTGTTTTCTCCTCATCATTTCCAACATGTCTATAGCTTTAGTTTTTCATAGAAATCTCTTTTAAAGTTTTTGAAGTTTTCAAGTTTTGAAGTAAAAGTAGGAAACTTTAATGGGTGTTTGATGGAGTCTTGATTTGTAAAACTAAATTATGTTTAAGTATTGCCCTTTGATGTAATATATCTCAATTTGGTTGGTTTTTATTAAGAATCCGGAAATGTGTATTCATGGGTATTTTTAAAGGGTAAAAACTTGTGTTTTTGGTGTGGTTTTGTGAAAGAGAGTTGGGCTGGTGTTATAGTGATACTAGAAGGTTGGTTTGAAGGTGTTTAAAGGTGTTTTGGGTGTTGGAATCAAAGGTTATCTGCTGGGTTGTTGGGGAGTACGAAAATAGGAATTTTGGGTATTAGCTTTGGTTTGGAATTGTAAGATTTTAGCTTGTGGTTGTAGCTTGTGGTTGTGACAGTGTTTGGTGATGATTTTGGTTGAGTAATGTATTGTTTTGATTGACTAGACTCAAGGGAAACCATCGGAGAAGCTTCAGTCACTATTCCGGGGAATTTGGAGACTTGAGTTTGGTGTTTCGGCTTTCGGTTGGGCTTCATCAGTGAGTGAAAATGTTTTGAACTTGTTTTGATTTCAAAAAGGGATTCTTGGGGGTTTGGGTGGAGCTTAGAGGGATAACCTAAACCCAAGTGTAAGTTCACTAACTATGCCTTGATTTGTTAAGTGTTGGTGCATGAACAATTGTTAAGATATTGTGTGTGGTTTGAGGATTCTCTTTACTTCCATTGATGTTGTGTAGTCATTGTTGGTGCCGAGCCTCACGTGATGGTTGTCGTAACTACGGTGATGTGTGGTCCCACCGGTAGTGACTAGTAGTAGAGTAAGGTGATGTGTGGTCCCATCGGAAAACTACTAGTCGAACGGTGATGTGTGGTCCCACCGTGTTTTGGTTGTGCATGTGCAAACCATGTAGTTGTGTTGTTGTGTTACTTTTCGTGCATTCAAATGGTTTACTTATCATTTAAGAAATGTGTTTTGAAAACTGCATGATTGATGAGTTTTTAGAGCTTCGCTCACTAAGCTCCAAGCTTACGCTCTCTTTTTTCCAACATGCAGATCGCTAGAGTTACGGTGGGCAAGAGAGGAATTTTTCTGAGTTCTCAAGTAGCTCATGTATGGTTTAAGTCTTTGTAATAATGCCTAGACAATGGGGCTACTAGACTTGTATGGACTTGGTGCCAAACTCCTTAGTTTGATTTTGTTGATGTTTTAGCATGTTGAGTGATGTTACATCGTTGAATATGTTTATGCTTCTATGTCGTGGATTGTAAACCATGTTTATTTTGTTGCTTAAATGCTTTGTGTTTGAAGGCTTAGGACCATATTCCATGAATGCTATGTGTGTTTGTTTAAAGGCATGTAGACTTGATATGTAATGTATTTTGGTGAATGCTTGAATTCCTTTATGGATGGCTTTTTATGTATGTTGAGTGTTCGGACATGCTTGAAGTAGGAAGTATGCCTCTAGAGTATGTATATGCACGTTGTATCTTGATTCTTGATGTTTGAGGCATGTTGGGGTCGTTTGGAGATGCTTAGAACTGATTTTAGAAACACACAGACTGTAGGCGTTTCAGAACGTGTAAGGTTGTTTCGGAACGGGTTTGGTTCTACGGATACCCGTAACGGAACGCGTTCTAGTACGGTTTGGCTACTGTGAACCCCTATTCCGATAGGCGTACTGAAACGGTTTGGCTACAGTGAAGGCCTGTTTCGGAACGTCTAGGTGAAAAAGGACCCTGTACCAAAACGGGGTGGGCCTTATTGGCATGGGTAGTCTGGCTTATAAAACTGGGCCTGTGTATCGAAACGGGCAAGCTTGTTTCGAAGCACATGCCAGTAATTTGGGCTTTTGGCATCTTTGGAGGTCCTCAAGTGTTGGGCTTGGGTCCGAGTTGTTGTGTGCTTTCTTGTGAGCCTTGTTTGTAGTCGTTTATGTTTGGTTTGGGCGCGTATGTAAGAAAACGGACTAACTTGAATACATGGTAAAATTTATATCAACTCACGCTTCGTCTACAAAGTCTTGTCTTGTTTATCCGCTGCCGTTTCACACATAGGATTTAATGATCCATCTAGATAAGATAATTGAAGAAAATTTCCTAGGGCTGCTAACCGAGGTGGGACCTTAACGGGTTTCACTTCAGTTTTCCCTGTGTGACTTGCTCGGTCCGGTCAGTCTTCCAGACCAGGACGAGAGGGGTTACATTTGGTGGTATCAGAGCTTGAGGTTTCCGAGACCTCGAGTACGCAAGTGAGGTATGTTTGATGTTTTATTTTGTTGCTATGTCTCTGTGAGTGTTTTACCTTGTATGCTTGAAGTTTGCTTGCTAATACGGTGTTTGAAAGCATGTTTTAGTGGCCTTGTTGTTGGTTAAGGGTTAGTCAAATGTCCCCATTGTTAGGTGTTATTGTCAAAAAAATGGTTTTGGTTTAACGAGCTTGAGAACCTAAGTCCGTGCCCTTTTGCTAACCTAACATTTTTCTTGTATGTTGTGTGTTTGATGTTTTAGATTCTATCTTGATATGGTGAGATCGAGGGGGTGACCTAGAGCGGGTGACCAGGCACCCGAGGGTGAGCCACCTGTTCCTCCTGCTCCCGGTGGTAATGGAGTAGGTAGAGAAGGTAACGTGCCTCAGGCTGGTGCGCAAGTCGTTGGTGATGGTAATGGGCCTCAGGCCGGTGCCAATGTTGGGGGTGTTGAGGCTCAGGCGGGTCAGGGTCCAACAGGTACGGACATGACCTATTTGATTCAGACCATAGCCGGAGCTTTTCAGACAGCTTTGGCCGGTGTACAAGCTGCAGCACCACCTCAGGGTGCGGGAACATGATTACCCCTAGAGAGGCTCTGTAGTTTGGGCAGAGTCGAGTTCCATGGGTTGACTTCCGAGGGTTCAGAGGTGTGGCTTGAGAGTACTACACGTATCTTGGGTCAATTGGAGTGCTCAGACGCCCGTAATCTGGGTTGCATTGTCTCCTTGCTTCAGGGGGACGCATATACTTGGTGGACCACTGTTACTTCGGGTATGGCCAAAGCGGATATCATATGGGAGTTTTTCAGAAATGCCCTCAAGAGGAACTATCTCGGAGTTTGATATTTGGATGAGAAGAAGAGAGAGTTTATGGCCTTGGTTCAGGGTAACAGGACCGTGTCTGAGTACGAGGTTCAGTTTGTGAGATTGATCCAGTATGCACCTGAGTTGGTTCCTAATGAGAGGGAATGGGGTGAGCGCTTCCGGTATGTGTTGACTAGAGATGTGAAGACCTACATGCTTGCCTCTGACTACACTGAGTTCGATGTTTTGGCCTCTAAGGCCAAGGATATTAAGCAGAACTTGGGCTCCAGTGCTCGTGCTAGTGGGTCCGATTCTGGGAAGCGACACGCGAATTGGGACAGAGATCATGCCAAGAGGCATAGAGATAGGAGGTACCTGTTGAGTGTGTAAAAGTTCTATTATTTACACCCTTTTTAACCCATATTTCTGCTGCATTCAAGCATCATTGCATTGCATTTAGGTTAGTTTTCAGTAAAACATCACAAATGGATTAAAAGCACGGATTCTACTAAAAGATGGCTTATTTTGCAGGTAGCTGTCATAGTTGACAAAGAAGGCAGGCGCAGGGCAGAGAAGCAGAAGAGCTGAACTGGACAAGCAGACGAAGAAGACGAAGCTGCCATGGACCTGTCGTGACAGCAGCTTTATGAAGAGGAAAAGTAAAGTGGACCTCGATAGATAGAGAAAAATCTGCTCGTCTGTCGTGTGAAAGCCAAATATTTTTCCAAGCCCCGGATCAAAAGATATGTCAAGCCAAAGCTCAAGGAGAGGAATTCCCTAGAAACAAGGATGGCGGCTGCAAAGTAGGATACTTAGAGATTAAGTCTTTATTAGAATCTTACTTTTAATTAAAGTTGTAATCCTTGTTAACTTAGAATACTTGAGCCCAAAGCTTATATAAGGGCATAGGTTTTAACCTAGAAAAATATCCCTCATCTTACCCCATAACCGATAACCTAAACCCCTCTGTCGTTCACCCGTCACCGACATGTTATAAATTCCCCCTAGGGCTACGGGTTGTTTTGTAAAGTAGTTGCAAGGGTTGTTTTGTTTTAGGATTTTTCCAAGTTCAATAAAATAGACTTCAAGTTCTCTTATTTTGTTTATTAACATCTTGCAAGAGCATCGGGAGAGCATTGTGAGGTTATCTATTTACTTAGCATCGGGAGAGTTAAGTATACGAAAGAAATAAGAGCGAGTTCTCTAGTTTATAGTTGAACTATCTCGTACCTAGGGATAGGGCGAGGTTAAGTGGCTAAGGAAGAATTCATACACATCGGTGTTCATCCTTCGATTCACGCCGGGAGGTATCATCAAAAACGTTATCATCGACAGACTTGGACCTAGGGATAGGCCAAGGCAGATCTGGGATTCTTGCCAAACTTGAAGTACGGAGTTGGTGTGTCTGCTGCCGCGACAGCCAACGGACAGCCGCTGCAACAGGTGCTGCCGCGACGGGCACGACGACAGAACTGGAATTCCTAAGCATCGCAATACCTACACTACTGAGCAATTCAATACCAGCCCGTTTTCTCTATCTTGATATTCCAACTCTTTTATTTACATTTTACTTTATTATTCTCGTGACAACTCTTAATTATTTCTTTACTTTCGTGTAGTGAAATAAGGTGAAGTCATTAGCCCAATCCCTGTGGAGACGATATCCGATACTTCGTATCACTTTACTACTTGCGTCGTGTACACTTGCACTACAATTGCGATAGACTCTTTTACACGCAACAAGTTTTTGGCGCCGTTGTCGGGGATTGGCAACATAACTACATCTTTCTTTTATTGCACTTTTCGTTTTTATTTTTATTTTCGTTTTCGTTTTTATTTTTATTTTTCTTTAATTTTTCTTTAGTGCTTTCAACTCTCGCTTTTCACGAGGTTTTCTTGTTTATGCGCAGATCTAAAAGAGGTGAAGATCCTGAGTATCCATTAGATCCAGAAATCGAACGTTCCTTCAGTCTCAAGAAGCAACTTCGCCGACTTTTAGACAGAAACGAATACCTCGAGGAACATCTAGAGAAAATGGGCCATAACCAACCTGCTGGCGGTGGCATACCACCCCTTGGCGATAACCACCCGCCTGTCGGTGACCCGCCTAGGGCAGATGGACGACGATCATGTCGAGACTACATGCTGAATGATCATGTAGAGCTGGAGACCACGCTGCTGGATATTGATGTTGATAACTTCGAGCTTAAACCTGTCATGTTTAGTATGATCAACAATGTCGGGCAGTTTAGTGGTGCCGTGACAGAAGATGCTAGGGAGCATCTCAAAACGTTCCAGGAGATCTGTGGTTCGTTTAGACTGCCAGGAGTTAGTCCGGAGATACTGAGGCTTCGGTTATTCCCCCATTCATTGAGGGACAGAGCTAAAACTTGGTGGAATAAACTTACACCGGGTTCAATCGTAACTTGGACAGATTTATCTCGTGAATTTTTATCTCGTTTTAATCCTTCGGATTTATCTGAGCGATTACGTAACGAAATTGCTACTTTTCAACAGGAAGATGACGAGCCGATGCACGAGGCCTGGGACAGATTTACTACTCTTTTTCAAAACTGCCCAATGCATGGATTTCCCGTCTGGAATCAGGTAACTAAGTTCTATAATG
This sequence comes from Hibiscus tridactylites, assembly GCA_958450335.1. NCBI lineage: Eukaryota > Viridiplantae > Streptophyta > Magnoliopsida > Malvales > Malvaceae > Hibiscus > Hibiscus tridactylites. The sequence goes on from OY288279.1 coordinate 39,366,652, forward strand.
CTGCTAACTTACAAACTCGCATTCGAATTGATTCTGCAGCAAATGGATTATTATTGGATAAAGATCCGGACGAGGCATTGCAAGTTTTGAAAAATCGTGCCAAGAACGAGGAGCAGTTTCCGACAGCTAGAAGAGGGGGTAAACGGGTACTTGCTGTCAAGGACTATGAGGCCGACAGCACTATGAAATCACAGGTAGCATTCCTTACTAAAGCAATGAAACGGTTATTGAATGAAGATGAATTACAAGGATTTGCTGTCGAGGAAGTTTGTACAATCTGTGAAGGAAATTATAGTCGGGATGAGTGCCCAATACAAATAGAAGAGGGAAAATATGTTGGAAATTACAAGCCGAATTATAATTCCAACAATTACAATCCTAATTGGAGGAAGGATCCCAAATTTTCCTGGAGTAACCCCAACAATGCCCTGAATCCGCAAGCACATAATCAGAATCAGGGAGGACCTAGATTGCTGACGCGACAGCAACTGCCGCAGAACCTGCCGCAGTACCTGCCGCCGCAGCAGCAACAGCAGCCACCACCTGCCACGAGCAGTATATTGGAACAGACTCTGGCCACCTTTATGTCTCAGACCGGTACGTATATGGAGAATATGAATCAGTTTGTCAAGAAAACGGAAACCTTTATGGATAAAACCGAGATGAGGATGACAAACCATGAAGCTACATTGAAATCTCTAGAGACACAAATGGGTCAGGTTTCTCAACATATTAAGCCGCGGCAGAATGGAGGATTCCCTAGCAATACTGAAAATGCTAGACCACCCCCACATGAGCAATGTAAGGCGATTACTACTAGGAGTGGGAAGAAACTACCAGGGCCGGAAAAAGAAACTGAAACAGAAAAGGAACCTGCCTTGGATAAACCTGCCGAGGAAGCTGCCCTGACAGGTGATAAACAGACTGCTGCCGATGAACCTGTCACGACAGCAGAAGCGACAAAGGAGAAAAACGATGATATTCGTCCTCAGATTCGCATGCAGTGGGAAGGACGTATTGCTGATTATCGTCCTCCACCACCTTTCCCTCAACGGATACAGCAAGCTAAGCATGAATCTCAACTCAAAAAGATTTATGATATTTTTAAGCAGGTTCATATTAATATTCCGTTGTTAGATGCTGTTAGGGAGATGCCCGGTTATGCTAAATTTCTCAAGGATGTTATGTCGAAAAAATCTAAACTTGGGGAATTTGAAACGGTAAAGATGATAGAAGGTTGCATGAGTATTCTTCATCGGCAGCCGCCCCAGAAAAAGAAGGATCCGGGGAGCTTCATCATACCTTGTGTAATCGGCGACAAATTTGTGGGTAAGGCACTTTGTGATCTTGGTGCCAGTGTTAATCTAATGCCTAAATCTGTTTTTCAGAAACTAGGTATTGGCAAGGCGCGGCCCACGACAGTAACCCTGCAGCTAGCCGACCGCTCTTACGTTCATCCCGAGTGAAAAATTGAAGATATTCTGGTAAGAGTGGATAAGCTTATTTTTCCTGCTGACTTTCTTATCTTAGATTGTGAAGCAGATGAAAACGCACCAGTCATCCTTGGGCGACCCTTCTTAGCCACGGGAAGATCATTGATTGATGTGGAGAAAGGAGAACTCACCATGCGCGTGAACGATCAAGAGATTAAGTTGAATGTTCTCCAAGCGATGAAACATGCTGATGTGGACGAGGAATGCAAGGCCATCATTGAGGTGACCTTTGATCACCCCTGCATCAGGTCGGGCTGCCGTGATATAAAATTTGGTCACTGCCGCGACAGCCACCTACAGGCCTGTCACGACAGCAACAACGACAGCACCAACGACAGCGACTCCTCTGAATCAGATACATCTGATACTGAAGGTCAGGAGGAGGTAAACTGGTTAGGCAATCGTCCAGGTAAGTTATTCGAACCCTTGAATTATACTTCGGATAACCATGTAATCCAAAAGCCATCTATTGTTGAACCACCTGTCTTAGAACTTAAGCCCCTGCCAGGGCAGTTAAAATATGCTTATCTTGGTTCCAATGACACACTGCCCGTAATCATCTCTGCTAAGCTGTCGCAGGAACAGGAACGGCAGCTAATCGACATGCTAAGGCAGCACAAAAAGGCGATTGGATGGACGATAGCAGACATACAAGGCATTAGTCCGGCATTATGCATGCACAAAATCCTCCTCGAGGAAGATCATAAGCCGACTATTGATGCCCAAAGGCGGCTAAACCATGCGATGAAGGAGGTAGTGCGTAAAGAGATAATTAAATGGTTAGATGCTGGTATTATTTACGCCATCTCCGACAGCAAATGGGTAAGCCCGGTGCAATGTGTTCCCAAGAAAGGAGGAATGACCGTGATAACCAACGAGAACAATGAGTTAATCCCAACCAGGACTGTGACCGGTTGGAGGGTTTGTATGGACTATCGGAAGCTTAATAAAGCTACCCGAAAGGACCACTTCCCTTTACCCTTTATTGATCAAATGCTTGATAGATTAGCGGGTAAACCTTACTATTGTTTTCTTGATGGTTATTCAGGTTACAATCAAATTGCTATTGCACCAGAGGATCAAGAAAAGACGACTTTTACATGCCCCTACGGAACATACGCGTTTAGGAGGATGCCGTTTGGACTCTGTAATGCACCTGCCACCTTTCAAAGGTGCATGATGGCTATATTCTCCGACATGGTAGAGGACTTCCTTGAGATTTTCATGGATGATTTTTCCGTCTTTGGAGACGATTTTGAGAGCTGCCTCGGCAATCTTCAAAAGGTACTTGAAAGATGTGAAAAAGCTAATCTTGTTCTAAATTGGGAAAAATGCCACTTTATGGTGGACGAAGGGATAGTCCTTGGCCATAAGATTAGCTGCCGTGGGATAGAAGTCGACAAGGATAAAATAGAAGTCATAGAGAAGCTGCCGCCGCCTACCACAGTCAAGGGCATTAGAAGTTTTTTAGGGCATGCGGGTTTTTATCGGAGATTCATTGCAAATTTCTCAAAAATCACGAAGCCCCTATGCCATCTCTTAGAACAGAACCGACCCTTTGACTTTAATGAGGAATGTACTGAAGCATTCAAGGTTCTGAAAGAAAAACTAGTGACAGCCCCCATAGTACAGCCACTAGACTGGAGACAACCATTTGAGATCATGTGTGATGCTAGTGATTATGCTGTCGGGGCAGCACTTGGGCAGCGTAGAGATAAGCTGTTTCACGTCATATACTATGCCAGCAAGACGTTGAATGACGCCCAAGTGAACTACACCACCACAGAAAAAGAGCTGTTAGCTGTGGCGTTCTCCATCGACAAGTTTCGTTCTTACATACTTGGGACGAAAGTAATAATACACACCGACCATTCTGCCCTAAAGTATTTGTTCGCAAAGAAGGATGCAAAACCTAGATTGATACGGTGGATCTTGCTATTACAAGAATTCGACCTTGAGATCAAGGACAAAAAAGGGACAGAAAATCAGGTGGCAGATCACTTGTCAAGGTTGGAGAAGGGACAGAGTCTACCAATAGATGAGACACACATACTGGAGACCTTCCCTGATGAGCAGCTCTTTGCTGCCGCAATCGCTGTCGCGACAGCCATGGCGGCAGGTAAGTCTTCTGACCTTCCCTGGTATGCTGATTTCATTAATTTTATAGTTAGCGGAATATTACCTTCTGATCTTAATTATCAAGCCAGGAAGAGGTTCCAAAATGATGTTAAGCATTATTATTGGGACGAACCTCTTCTTTTCAAACTATGCGCAGATCAGGTTATAAGGAGGTGTGTACCACAAGAAGAGCAAGAAGACATTCTCCATCACTGCCATGCTTCACAATATGGAGGTCACTTAGGAGGCAATACAATTGCTGCCAAGGTGCTGCAGTCAGGGTTCTACTGGCCGACACTATATAAAGATGCACAGGAGTTTTACAAAAACTGTGACAGGTGCCAGCGGACAGGTAACATCTCGAGGAGAAACGAGATGCCACTGCAGAACATTCTAGAAGTCGAGATCTTCGACGTTTGGGGGATTGATTTTATGGGACCCTTTCCATCTTTGTGTGGAAATCTTTACATCCTCCTAGCAGTGGACTATGTCTCTAAGTGGGTCGAAGCCATCGCCACTCAAAAGAATGATGCCAAGACGGTCCAAAAGTTTTTACACAAAAACATTTTTCTAGATTTGGCATCCCTAAGGCGATTATCAGTGATGAAGGGAGACATTTTGATAATAGGGTAATTGCTGCAGCCTTGAAGAAATATGGTGTCAAGCACATGATCGCGACAGTATACCACCCACAGACCAATGGACATGCTGAGATTTCTAACAGGGAAGTGAAGAACATTCTTGAGAAGAGGGTTAAACCAACTAGGAAAGATTGGTCTTTACTTCTGAACGATGCATTATGGGCATATCGGACAGCTTTTAAGACTCCATTGGGCATGTCTCCATACCGATTAATTTATGGAAAAACCTGTCACTTGCCTGTCGAGATCGAGCACAAAGCATATTGGGCAATCAAGATAGTGAATATTGACTTAGACAAGGCAGGCCAGAAAAGGCTATTAGATCTGAACGAGATTGAGGAATTACGGACAATGGCCTACGACAATGCAAGGATTTACAAGGAAAAGACTAAAAAGTGGCATGACAAAAAGTTGCTGCCACGACAGTTCTGCCCAGGGCAGCTTGTGTTGTTGTTTAATTCTAGACTTAAACTCTTCCCAGGAAAGCTAAAGTCTAGATGGTCTGGCCCGTTCCAAGTGGTACAAGTTTTTCCCCATGGTGCCATCACTATACGATCATTAAAAGACGAGCACCAATTCAAGGTCAATGGACAGCGCCTCAAGCATTATCGGGGGACTGAAGCCCCAGGAATACAGGAAGTGGTTACTTTAGGAGATGACCCACAAGGCATCCCTAATTTAACCTAAATTTTTTATTTTTACTATTTATTTTTATTATTTATTAGTTATTAGGAAATTAGGTTTATTTTATTTGAATAATGTTTTATTTTTTTATATTTTCTGTTTTTAGGAATAAAGGAGTCAAGAAGAAAAGGAGAAGTGATCCAAGCCCACCACCCATCCATCAGCCCAACAAAGCCCATTTATGGAAGCCTGTCGTTTCGGCTGCCGCCGCAGACAGATATGACAGGCTGTCAACAGACTGACACGGCAGACGCAGAAGCGTGTGGCAGACGCGTAACAGACGCATAAATGCGTGTCAGACGCGTCAGACACGCTAAATCCCATCCGTCGCCCCGTTATTCACGCCTGCCGTTACAGCATTAAACGGGCAGCAACTCGACCACTATAAAACCCCGTTTTCATTTTCATTTTTTCTCACTTCTGCTTATTCTTCCTTGCTTTCTCCTCTAGTTTTATTTGCTTTCTTCATTTTTCACAACCCTTGCAGCTAACATGTCGTCTAGACAGACCCGCCGTAGTGCTGCCTCAGCCTCTTCTTCGGCAGCAGCAACGCCCTTCGCCACAAAGGAGTTATGGGAGGAACGGAGTTTCGTGTACATCCGAAAGGCACCCAACATGGGACTCCGGCCGTTCATTGTAAAGGCCATCACAGCTCAACTATGGGAGCACTTCGCGGAACAACCGGCATAACTAAACGACACATTAGTCCGGGAGTTTTATGCTGCCATAGACAGCAGAACGGCAACATCTGTCACCGTTCGAGGAGTGAAAGTGCCCTTCACAGCTGACAGCATCAACCACATGTTTGGTCATTACTTTGGCCACGATGATGATGCCCACTAGAAATTTCTCGACACCCTCGATGCTGCCGCCTATGGTGCTGTTATGGCGGAGGTGACAGATGAAGGAACAACATGGACGACCAGCAAAAAGAACCCCCACTCTGTAAAAAGGGGGCAGCTCCTCCCTGAAGCTAAACTCTGGAACGCTTTTATCAAAAAGCGCATCATGCCTTCTTCCCACCACACGACAGTCAACCAGCAGCGGCTCGCCCTTATTCATTCCATCATGCACGACAGGCCTATTAATGTAGGCCGCTACATGAGGGACAGCATCCTGGACTGCACCTTCCGCTCCGACTCCCGCCTCTGCCTGCCGTTCACAATAACCTCCTTATGCCATTGTGCTGCTGTCCCCGAGGAACCCTCCGACAAACTCATCAAGGGCAGAGGCTGGACAGACAACAACATCAACAGCCTCATGGAGCTGGTAGTGGCTACGCCTATCTCGTCTTTCAATCCAGCTGGCTCCCCAGAAGAATCATCAGAGGAGCCTGCCCCTGAACCTGCTGCCGCCACCGCTCCGACAGACCAGTCTGCCCACATCCTTGTTGCACTACAACGGGTAGAGGAGAAACAAATGGGAATGATGACCTTCATCCGGGATTTCACGAATTTGACGGTAAACTTCATTACCCAAACTTTAAATTTTCCCGATGTTCAATTCCCTACTTTTCCTGCCCATTATTTCCATATCCCTACTCCTGTCCACACCCCTGTCCACACACCTACACCACCTGCCTCCCCACATTCCCACTCTACTGCCTCCACTACATCACCTGCCCCGACGGCAGCAGGCAGTCCACCGGCCGACACCTCTGCCAGAGGAACAAAGAGGCCTGCCTCCGATGACAGCCCTCTGATCAGGAGGAATTTGGAGAGAGAGTTTACGCCTGTCAAAAGGCAGAAGCACGTGGCAAACAGGAAGTTGATGCCCAAGGCTAGCACCACCACTAGCAGCACTTGGGACAGTGGCAGCAGTTCCGACGTCCAGATCGTGGAGCAACCTGCCCCTGCACCTGCCCCTGAACCTGCCCAGCCTCCTCCACAGCCCAGACGCTGCCGTCAGATCCGTGTCAGCAGCAGCAGCGAGGACAGCGACTGAAAATTTAAGTTTTTATTTTCCTCTTATTGCTGCCTGCTTTTATCATTTGTGATGTACTTTTCTTCATATTTTTGTTTTTTTTCTGTCATTTTGCATTGAGGGCAATGCAACCCTCGAGTTTGGGGGTGGCAACCCTCCATCATTAATGGAGTCTTAAGTACATCTTTTTATCAATTGTTGTGTCTTCTTTTTAAATAAGTTCTCTTAAAAAAATCATCAGATAATTTAAAACTGTTGGCTTAAAACTGTGAAGTTAACTTACCTGTCATGACAGCTCTGTCGTGGCAGCATCTTTAGGACAGTTTAAGGAGAAGTTTAGAGCCTTTCTATAGTTCTGAAAACTTAAACACCTTTGTGACTGTTATATTGCTTAGATTTCTTTTAGCCAAACTAATATAGGATGCTTAGTACTTGAATAGCCCCTAGAGGTGCCTAACACTGGCTCTAGGAAAGAAGTTTAGCAAAAGAAAATTCAAAAACCTAGAGGTGCCCGAAACTGGCTCTAGGAAGCTAACTAGAGGTGCCCAAAACTGGCTCTAGAAAAATTTAGCTTGAAAATAGAAGAAAAAGAAGCATGAAAATGTGCCTTCTAAAAAAATAAACTTTGGCATAAAAATTCGAGTTAAAAAGTTGAATATTCTAGTGAAACTAAGAGAGTCTTAGCATATAACTGTTCACAAGCATGCACACACTGCACGAGAGCTATAGGGAGATTCCGGATAGATCCTAACCTTTCCGACAGGTTGCTGCCGCCATAGAGAGTGAGCGACGGGTAAGGGACAGTTCATTGTTTGAAAGCCAACACAAAAATTTTCATTTTTCTTTTAGGTTTAATTGCTTGAGGGCAAGCAAAAACTTGAGTTTGGGGGTGTGTTGAGTGTGTAAAAGTTCTATTATTTACACCCTTTTAACCCATATTTCTGCTGCATTCAAGCATCATTGCATTGCATTTAGGTTAGTTTTCAGTAAAACATCACAAATGGATTAAAAGCACGGATTCTACTAAAAGATGGCTTATTTTGCAGGTAGATGCCATAGTTGACAAAGAAGGCAGGCGCAGGGCAGAGAAGCAGAAGAGCTGAACTGGACAAGCAGACGAAGAAGACGAAGCTACCATGGACCTGTCGTGACAGCAAGGTGACAGCAGCTTTATGAAGAGGAAAAGTAAAGTGGACCTCAATAGATAGAGAAAAATCTGCTCGTTTGTCGTGTGAAAGCCAAATATTTTTCCAAGCCCCGGATCAAAAGATATGTCAAGCCAAAGCTCAAGGAGAGGAATTCCCTAGAAACAAGGATGGCGGCTGCAAAGTAGGATACTTAGAGATTAAGTCTTTATTAGAATCTTACTTTTAATTAAAGTTGTAATCCTTGTTAACTTAGAATACTTGAGCCCAAAGCTTATATAAGGGCATAGGTTTTAACCTAGAAAAATATCCCTCATCTTACCCCATAACTGATAACCTAAACCCCTTTGTCGTTCACCCGTCACCGACATGTTCTAAATTCCCCCTAGGGCTACGGGTTGTTTTGTAAAGTAGTTGCAAGGGTTGTTTTGTTTTAGGATTTTTCCAAGTTTAATAAAATAGACTTCAAGTTCTCTTATTTTGTTTATTAACATCTTGCAAGAGCATCGGGAGAGCATTGTGAGGTTATCTATTTACTTAGCATCGGGAGAGTTAAGTATACGAAAGAAATAAGAGCGAGTTCTCTAGTTTATAGTTGAACTATCTCGTACCTAGGGATAGGGCGAGGTTAAGTGGCTAAGGAAGAATTCATACACATCGGTGTTCATCCTTCGATTCACGCCGGGAGGTATCATCAAAGACGTGATCATCGACAGACTTGGACCTAGGGATAGGCCAAGGCAGATCTGGGTTCTTGCCAAACTTGAAGTACAGAGTTGGTGTGTCTGCTGCCGCGACAGCCAACGGACAGCCGCTGCGACAGGTGCTGCCACGACGGGTACGACGACAGAACTGGAATTCCTAAGCATTGCAATACCTACACTACTGAGCAATTCAATACCAGCCCATTTTCTCTATCTTGATATTCCAACTCTTTTATTTACGTTTTACTTTATTATTCTCGTGACAACTCTTAATTATTTCTTTACTTCCGTGTAGTGAAATAAGGTGAAGTCATTAGCCCAATCCCTGTGGAGACGATATCCGATACTTCGTATCACTTTACTACTTGCGTCGTGTACACTTGCACTACAATTGCGATAGACTTTTTTACACGCAACAGTATCAGCCTGATTCGAGACACATGGGTGGTAACTATGGATGGGGCCATCAGGTCCAAGGAGCTTTGTACACACTCCAAAGTGCACTAGATGCGGGAGACACCACCAGGGCGAGTGTACGGGTACCTTTGGGCCATGTTGGAACTGTGGTTCCAGAGATCACATGAGGCGTAACTGTCCACACTCGGCTAGGGTCGGACTGACTCCAGTTAGGGGTTTTGAGCATGAGAGAGGCCGTGGGTGCGGTCATGGTAACTTTCAGTTAAGGAAAGAGGGTCAGAGGAACTTGGCTCATGTAGTAGCAGTTCAGCCCGAGGGAGGAGGACCGACTAGGGTGTATGCTCAGCGAGAGGCTGGGAATGACACAGATGTCATTGCAGGTAATTTCTCGTTACAATCTTTGAGTTTTCTTTCTTTCATAGTTTCGAGGTCGACACATTCATACATTTTGGGTGAGCATGCAAGGTCATTAGGGTTACCATGTGAGTGGTTAGAGGTAGGTTTAAATGTTACTAGCTCTTTTGGTGATACAGTGGTAGTTAGGAAAATGTATAGGAGGTGTCCCTTGATGGTTCAGGGCCACGTGTTTCCGATTGATATGATGGAGTGACCGTTCTATGGTTTTGACGTGATTTTGGGCATGGATTGGCTCGTAGAGCATAGGGCTAAGGTTGACTTTGAGACCAAGAGAGTCTCCTTGAGGCTTACAGATGACTTTGAGGTTGTGGTGGTTGGTGAGAACGTTAGGTTCTTGTCCAATGTTGTTTCTTCTTTGGAAGCTCAGAAGTTGTTGAATTTGGGTTGTCAAGCTTATTTGGCTTATGTTATGAATCCTAATATGAGTGAGGTTAGACCGCAAGGCATCAGAACATTATGTGATTTTCCGAGTGTCTCTCCAGAAGAGTTGTCGGGTTTCCCTCCAGATAGAGCAGTTGAGTTTGATATTGAGACATATTCCGATTTTGCACCTGTAACCCCCTAGACCCGCCTATGCGTTACAACGGATCCTAAAAAGTCACATTAGGGTCACAAGAGCGACCCACAATAAAAATACACATAAAAACATTTTTTCTCAAACACTTATTAAATTGTAACAGTAACCTCTTTTTAACATACCCTTTCCTGAAATCTTTTAAACATATAACATGATTTAAAAAACGTTTTACAAACACTATCATAAAATAATACATAACATGCATGCCCACTAACGATGTCGGTACCGTACTCCAAAAGCAACACCGAGACAACTCCAACGCTGTTGTCGGTCATCGAGCCATGTTAGGTTTCTTTTAACCTGCGGTGGTAAAAACATCGTGAGCTTCGAAAAGCTCAGTAATACAGAACTACCAATGGATGCTATAAGTAACATGTAGATATATGGTAGGCATAACACTGTCATAATGTTTCGTGGAACAAAAGGCTCCAAAAATCCGGTTAGATATTTCAAAGAAGCGGTATACATGAAGATAATAGAATTGCTCTTTATTCAATCACTGAGTATCCTGCTAGGAATATATAGACCGAAGAGTTGGACAAGATATGGATTGCGATAGTTAAATCAGAGGCTTAGTGTGTGTTCCAACAATGCAAAGTTAACACATACAAAGTAACAGTGTGGTGAACGCTATTTCATGGTTATATAATTTTAACGATAAGATTCATTTTAGATTTTCTATCTACCCTCCAACCAAACGGAGTATGCAGTTCCCCAGAACTGCAACTATAACGAGCATTAACCCAGGCCCATTGGGCGTAGGTGCCAGCCTAAGGGGATACCTTAGGTACGGTAAGGAATTACCCTAGCCGATGCATAGGAACCTGAAACGGTAAGGAATTACCAGCCTGATCAGGGCTGAACCTACGATAACTTCATACTCTATCCCAAAATATCCCGGTAACGGTATAGGTAGTGACAATAGTAATCGGTGATAGTCGATAATGATCGATAATAATAATATTCGGTATCAATCATTGTTAATCAGTAATAACAGTGAATATAAAGTAAACTTTAGTTTTCGATTAAATGATAACTAGCGAGCATATAAATTTTTATTTTATTTTCTTTTTCTCTTTCTTTCTTTTTTTTTGTTTAGATACATAGGTATATTTCGGTTTGATAAAAGCCATATTTCGTATCGAAAGACAGCCTAGGGTTCAGGACGGTAGAATATTTATGTGCACTTGGAACACACAAAAAGGAACCATTTATCTCTTAGAGATACTTGGTATTTACAAGGAGAGATGAAACACTGAACTTTTGACAATTTCTGAACCGATTTCAGAAATGATGTCCCTATCTCAAGGGGGCCTCGTAATCAATGTCTTCAATCAAGCATTCAAAAATTGATACGATACGATCGGTTAGGATCTCAAATATGTCAAGATTGTTATGATCATTTGACTAATAAGGGCATTTTGGTCATTTAACACTTCGAGGCAGTTCCATAATCTGATCCCGAGAGGATAGGTCAATGATTTGTCGCGCTGAAGATTTCTGACGGTTTACTAGGCTTCAAAGACCATTCCGCTATACTCATCTCGCCGATACATTACTTTCAAAGAATTCAAATCGATACATTACTCATCTCGCCGATACATTATCTCGAAACATGCCACGAGGGGTTGAACATGCATTTATGCCAATTTGGGTATCAAGAAATGGTTGACATACTTAACCCAAACTTCAATCCATTTTAATATTGCAATCACTTGCGTGCGATCAAAAGTTCAAGATTTCGAAGCTTTTACTTATCTCAGTCGATAGGGCATCCCAATTATTTAATGTGCAGTCGTTCTCGCTCTTTCGGGCCTTTTCAACCACTTAATCATCTTAATCACTAGTTTATATCTCGTCATATGGTTAATTCAGTAGTTTTAGGTACCCGATGGCATCTTAGTCTCTTTTAGCCAATTCGTACATGGTATTTTCAGTTCTTTCAATATTTCGATCCTTTCGATCATTTTCCAACCATCAATTATTTCCAAAACACGAGGATAGACCCATCATCTCTGTTTATTTAGAAATTCAAATGCCTAAGCACATTTTGGTCATTTGATGACTCGATTGTATCAGTATTTTCAATTCTTTTACTCGATTCAGCCATTAATAGCAATTATGTATCTTCTGATAGTTTGATTGATCCGAACATATAAAGAGTTCCCCCCACAAATTTATCTTCAGAGGTTTATTCAGGATTTACGCTAAATCCGAGTGCTTATATTTCTTGAATGTCTAAGTCTTACTATCGCATCTCTCTGAGTAATTCGAGACTTTTAGATGAATCAATTGTTTTACCAGATTTAGTGTAGGTTTCAAGACCACTTTCATTATCAAGGGTATTTCTATCATTTTCACATGGAGGGTATTTTCGTAATTATATACTTCAATATTTCTGTCGTTTGACAAATTTATATTATTAATCGGGTTTGGAGATTGATCGCCTCATCAATTATTCGTTAGATTTCAGATTCTTTGATTTATCATCTTTCTCATTCGATTATTCCAAACTTATCTATAACGTCATACATTTTCATATCCGGTTAGACTTAAGCATAATTAACGGTACTCATCAGCATATGTGTGCATGTGTTAACCGAATACTAACATGTTCACGAGCATACAAGAGGTAGCAGTGTATTACCTTGAATCCTTGCTATATAGGTCGACCGTGGTACTCCATTCGATCAAACTCGAACCCGAATTCAACGTCCTTTACTTCTCGGATACGAAGACACATGAATACATTCAATTAAATATAATTTATAATAAATCCTTAATTTGATCAAATAACTCTTAAATAAATAAAAAAACTAAACACATGCTTTCTCGGGTTCAAAGTCCAATTCGGAGGCTTTCGGGTTAGAATTTCATGAAATGGGCTTTAAAATCAAACTCAGGACGTCGAAAAACATAAAGTAGGGCTTTTCGGGAAAAGTTTACTTTTTGGTCAAAGTCAATGCTGACGTCAGCGGTCAAAGTCAACGCTGATGTCAGCAGGTTAACGGGCTGAGGTCAACTGAGTTGACTCGACTAACTCACTGTGCTGACTCCGAGCTGAGTTGACTCGACAGACGGGTTTGGGTCGGACACGGGTCGGGTACGGGTACAGGTCAGACTCGGGTTGGACTCAAATTGGGTTGGACCGGTTCAGACCGGGTTGGGGCGGTTCACTCTCCCAAAAACTTCTGGTGGCCGGAAGGTGGCCGGAATAGTCGCCGAGACCCTATAAGCCTCGATTTCGCCGGAAAAACAGAGAGGAAAGCATTGTTAGTTCAACCCATACGATACATGTTGAAATAAAACCTGAATCAAGCCAGAAATTACCTCAAACAAAACCGAGAAGGTCTGAGTCGACGAAGCACCGATGAAGACCTTCCCGGCGTCGGAAAAATGATCGGCCGATAGGGTTTTGCTTGCCATTATGCAAGGAGCTCAGATCTAGCGGCCATGCGACAAGGTGACGGCGGAGGCGGCCGAAAATCATGGAAAACAGTGATGCGAGGTGAGGGTTCTCGCTAAACCTTTGTCGCAACTTTCACAGTAGACGACGGTGAACTACAACGAGTGGTGGCCATGGGCATGATCGGGAGAGGGTGGCGGTCCGATTGGTGGTAGCGGTGGCGGCCACGGACCGGCGGTGGCGCAGATCGGGGTTAGAGAAGCCGAACGGTCTTCCACCGTTTTCACACAAACGATGAGCTGCAACGGAGGTTGGGTGGTCAAGTTATGATGGTGATGGTGCGACGGTGGCGATAGCTTGGGCGGTGCACGCCACCGGCGAGCGGTGGAGGAAACCGGCCAAGCCAAAATCTGGAAACTCGCAACCTTTTTTTGGTGTTCTCACAAACGTGATGCAAATGGGATTAAGGGGGTAGCTGGAGTGTCAGATCAAACTTATTAAATTTTGGTATAATCACCGAATATAGTTTAAAATTTAATTTGGGTAAGGTATAACCGGAAAATGACTTAGCTCAGATGGTTAAGCCTTTATCTCACAAGGCCAAGGGGCACAGGTTCGAAACTCCTTGGCAACATCTCTTTTCAACCATTTCATTTCTTTCTTTCTTTCTTTTTTCAGGGTGTTACAACTCTCACCCCTAAAAGAAATTTCGTACTCGAAATTTACTAGAGCCAAACAAATGCAGGAATTTCTCTTTCATCCATTTTTGTACTGAAAGTTATCCATTAGAACATCATTGTTTCTCGAGACTCACAGACAATCATGGATCCATCTGACAGTGTCCTCGGTTACACAAATCGACTTTGGACCCATCATACATATTGGACCAATTAATCAGAATATAACATTTGAATCTATACCGAACTCCACATAATGCAAAACAAACATTTGTCTCATATCTTTTATTTTAAACAGACTCGGTCGGGGATAGAAAACCTTCCCTACTATTACAGAAGTCACTCATACGACACATTGTGTATTTCCTAGAATAGGCATAATTCTTATGGATTAACTAACAGTTTGCGGATGAATGACTGTAACTATAGTTTAGAAAAGTATTTAAGGCCTCCAATGGGCTCTTCCAGAATTAAGGTGTAAACATCATATTCCGATCAGTAAAATGCACATAACGGTACACCATGTTACATTTTCGCAAACCATCTTTCTCCTTGCTAAACAAGCATAATTAAGGTCTTGAACAGATAACGTCGACCTTCAACGTGATATATAGACAACTTTTTTCTTCGTATAACAAGGCTACCACAGAACTTAAACTTTTCCCACACTTACGGGCAACTTTCTTTGAACTTCACAATACTTTTATTGAATTTCCCACCAGAATATTCTCAAACATAAATATTCTCACCGGATAGCCTTACATGAAATCTTATATCGGTTACCTCATAAGGTCAAATATTTGCTCTCAATCTGTATCAATTTTTTTCACGTTCATTAACCATCTAATGTTCTTTTTTTTTCAGATCCAAATCCACCAAGAAAATCTGGATTACAAACGAATGTTACAAGCATTCATTGCCAGTGCAGATCGAGCTGTTAAGAGCAGAATGGTTGGATGCACCTAATATAGGAAAGGATTCGACATTAGAGTCTCGACACTGAGGAGTACGGTTATGATCTAGGGGCATGCACGGACCAGACACCCTATGACAGACGATCGGCCGATCTACCCAGAATGACGCAACTCTAAGCTCTCATACCACTAAATGTAACCCCCTAGACCCGCCTATGCGTTACAACGGATCCTAGAAAGTCACATTAAGGTCACAAGAGCGACCCGCAATAAAAATACACCTAAAAACATTTTTTTTCTCAAACACTTATTAAATTGTAACGGTAACCTCTGTTTAACATACCCTTTCCTGAAATCTTTTAAACATATAACATGATTAAAAAAAAAGTTTTACAGACACTATCATAAAATAATACATAACATGCATGCCCACTAACTATGTCGGTACCGTACTCCAAAAGCAACACCGAGAGAACTCCAACGCTGTTGTCGGTCATCGAGCCATGTTAGGTTTCTTTTAGCTTGCGGTGGTAAAAACAGCGTGAGCTTCGAAAAGCTCAGTAATACAGAACTACCAATGGATTCTATAAGTAACATGTAGATATATGGTAGGCATAACACTGTCATAATGTTTCGGGGAACAAAAGGCTCCAAAAATTCGGTTAGATATTTCAAAGAAGCAGTATACACGAAGATAATAGAATTGCTCTTTATTCAATCACTGAGTATCCTGCTAGGAATATATAGACCGAAGATTTGGACAAGATATTGATTGTGATAGTTAAATCAGAGGCTTAGTGTGTGTTCCAACAATGCAAAGTTAACACATACAAAGTAACGGTGTGGTGAACGCTATTTCATGGTTATATGATTTTAACGATAAGATTCGTTTTAGATTTTCTATCTACTCTCCAACCAAACTCCGGTATGCAATTCCCCAGAACTGCAACTATCACGGGCATTAACCCAAGCCCATTGGGCGTAGGTGCCAGCCTAAGGGGATACCTTAGGTACAGTAAGGAATTACCCTAGCCAAAGCATAGGAACCTGAAACGGTAAGGAATTACCAGCCTGATCAGGGCTGAACCTACGATAACTTCATACTCTATCCCAAAATATCCCGGTAAAGGTATAGGTAGTGACAAAAGTAATCGATAGTAATCGGTGATAGTCGATAATGATCGATAATAATAATATTCAGTAGCAATCATTGTTAATCAGTATTAACAGTGAATATAAAGTAAACTTTAGTTTTCAATTAAATGATAACTAGCAAGCATATAAATTTTTATTTTATTTTCTTTTTCTCTTTCTTTCTTTCTTTTTTTGTTCAGATACATAGGTATATTTCAGTTTGATAAAAGCCATATTTCGTATCGAAAGACAGCTCAGGGTTCAGGATGGTAGAATATTTATTTGCACTTGGAACACACTAAAAGGAGAGATAAAATTCTGAACTTTTGACAATTTCTGAACCGATTTCAGAAATGATGTTCCTATCTCAAGGGGGCCTCGTAATCAATGTCTTTGATCAAGCATTCGAAAATTGATACGATACGATCGGTTAGGATCTCAAATATGTCAAGATTGTTCTGAGCATTTGACTAATAAGGGCATTTTGGTCATTTAACACTTCGAGGCAGTTTCATAATTTGATCCCGAGGGGATAGGTCAATAATTTGTCGCGCTGAAGATTTCTGACGGTTTACTAGGCTTCAAAGACCATTCCACTATACTCATCTCGCCGATACATTACTTTCCAAGCATTCAAATCGGTGTACTTTCCCTGTGTTCACTATTTAATTCTGACTGTGTTATACATCTATATGAATCACTATCACATTATCTCGAAACATGCCTCGAGGGGTTGAACATGCATTTATGCCAATTTGGGTATCAAGAAATGGTTGACATATTTAACCCAAACTTCAACCCATTTGAATATTGCAATCACTTGTGTAACACCCGTGTTTTAAGGTTAGGAGTTAGCCGGGTTAGTGGTCCGAGTCGGTAAAATTAAATTTAATCATTTTGACCATGGCTTGAGTTAATTGGGTTTTAAATAGTGAGGAGGGACCAATTTGGTAATTTAGCCACAAAATTTTAAAAAGGAAGACAACTTTTTGAAACTAAAGGAACAAACAAAAAAAGGCATCATCTTTGTCCCCCTTCTCCCCCCAACGTTGGAAAGCTTTCAAAACTCCCCTAATACCCTAAATCATTATTCCATTGATTTCTTCTTCAACCCAAAGTCATTTTTCAAAGGTAATTGCATTTCTCACTCTCCTCTTCATTCTCTATCCTTACATGGTTGTGGATTTTGAAACTACCAACTTTTGAAAAGTTTGGGTTTAATGAAAGTTTGGGTTTTTACTTAGTTTTTCAATTGATTTTAAATTATCAAGTTGGGTTTTAGTTTATTCACCTTGAAATGCACCTAATATGTTAAAATGAATGAGTTTGGGTGAAAACCCGAAATGGGTCTTTGTAGCCAAGTTTAAAGTGTCTAAAATTTGATTTTTGGTGGGTTTTAGGATAAATTTGAAGGGCTGATAGTTTAAGCATGATAGGAAGGTGTTTTGGGGCCAATTGGGCGTCATTTGGGTGTTTGAAAATAGGATTTTCAGCTAGGTTTTGAAGGAGCACGAAAATGGGCATTTTGGGGGATTAATTTGATTGGAAATCGTTGAAGTTTGGCTTGGGCTTAAGAGTTGAGTTGATGACTGAGTTTTAGCATTGATTGAAAGCAATGGATGTGTTTTTGATTGGCTAGAAGCAAGAGGAGACGTTGGAGAGGCATCGGGATCGAATCCGGGCTTGTAGGAGGCTTGCTTTGGTTGTTAAGGAAGGGCGGTGAGTGACTTTAAATGTGTTTTAAAGTTGGTTCAAGTGTGTGTAGTGTATGAGTTGGAATGTGCTTGGTAGGCCATTTCATTGTGGAGTTAATTGGTAACTTAGCTCTTTGATTCCATTAAATGCTATTTATGCTTTGCCTACTTGTAATTGTGAAGTGTGGTTGGGTTGTATATGTATGCCTTGCTATGTATATACATTGTGTATGAGACATGAATGGCGGATATGTGATGTGATAACTGAAATTGGCACTAATTAACTTACCGAGTGTAAATGATCGATCATTAGGATTAGTGTGCACACAAATTGAGTCAAAACGTACGTGGCCTTGATGGCGTTGAATTATCATTGAGGAGTATGGTGATGTAATATTCCACCGGAAATTTATTTATATTCTATGGGATAATGAGTGGAATCCCATTCGTAGGGCATGTGGTGATGAGTGGAATCTCGCCCATGCAAGGTCTGGTGATGAGTGTAATCCCACCAAGGTAAAGTGATTGTTGAGATTAAATCTGCACATCCGGGTAAACTAATAGTGGCCAATTGAACTTGTTCTTATAATTGTAATGTATGATATTGATATGTGATGTTTGAGCTTAGTATGATGTGGGATGTCATATTATGACTCTTGAAAGACTAGCTAGGTCTACTTGTGGATTTACCTATGCATGTTGTATATGAGAATTAGGGAATACATGCTTGAACCCTGCATTGTTGATGTTTTCGATTTTAGAGCATCCTCACTAAGCTTCTAGCTTACGCTCTCATTTTCAACAATACAGATCATTAGCGTGGTGTTAGCTCGGAGCAAGGCGAAGGGGATATCCAAGTTTTTGTTGCTCAAGTACGGTTAAACAATTATGTAGTAGCTTAGCAATGTGGCAAGAGTGTGTTTTTGTGTGAGCTATGTATGACTCCAATATGTGTTGATGTTTAAGGATTGACTTGTTTGTAAGCATGTGATGACTTGCCAAATGCTCGTGTGATGGTATGCCTTGTGGATGTTTATTTTACTTTTGAATGACATAAATACCTATTTGAAATGTATTGTGCCTTTTGGCATTTAATGTCTTTAAGCATGTCTTATAATGAAATGTTGCTAATGTGTAAATTCCATGAATGAATGTTCCAATCTATGCGTTGTGTGTGTTTGAGCATGCTTGACATAGGATATATGCCTCTAGGCCTTGTTTGCTTGTATTGAGTGCCTTCAGAGGTCGTTTGGGACCTTTAGATTTGTTGAAAACGCCTAAGTCTGGTTTTCAAAGGTTGCAGACAACCCGCGTTTCGAAACGAGCTGGGCCG
Organism: Hibiscus tridactylites; assembly: GCA_958450335.1. Classification (NCBI taxonomy): domain Eukaryota; kingdom Viridiplantae; phylum Streptophyta; class Magnoliopsida; order Malvales; family Malvaceae; genus Hibiscus; species Hibiscus tridactylites. The sequence continues at coordinate 39,385,929 of OY288279.1, forward strand.
TATCAGAACGGGTAAGGCTTCAGGGACCCCGTATCGGAACGTGTTTCGATACAGTTTGGCCACTGAGAGCCCCTATTCCGATACGAGTTTCAGAACGTTTTGGCTACTGGAAATCTGAGAAAATGACGAGATGAAAGCGTTTCGAAACGGGTCTAACGGTTTCAAAATGGTCAAAATCTCGTTGACCACGAGAAGTTGACCGTTGAGGGTATTTCGGAACGGTTGACCTCTATTTCGATACGGCCTCCCCGTATGGCTTGGGGCAGTTGACCTGGTCAAGGGCGTTTCGATACGCCTCAATGGAGTTTCGAACGGCCTGTCAAATGAAGTAAAATTGGGCTGGTTAATTGTTGTTTTGGGTTCAGATGTTTGCCTTCCTCTTTTATTTCGTTGTTGTGATCACATAGGACTTAAATGAGCCTTTAGAAAAGATTAATTTAAAAGAAAAAAAATTAGGGTTGCTAACCGAGGGGGAACCTTAATGGGTTCGCTTCGGTTTTCCCCGTGTGGCCTACTCGGACCGGTCATCCGACCAGACCGGGACGAGGGGGTTACATTTGTTGGTATCAGAACCTGAGGTTACCGAGACCTCGGGCAGGTAAGTGAGGTAAGCTTGATATGTTAAGTGATTGTATTGTTCGATGCATGCATTGCCATGAATTCTTATTATTTGACTGTTCGTATGATGTTTTGAAGCATGAGTTGTTGTGTTTGGTATAGAGTGTGTGCCCATTGCTACTATTACTTAATTTAAAAAGATTTTATAGTAAAGGGAGTATTTGAGCACTATTGGACCCTTGCTTTGTCTAACGTAATCCCTATCTGTTTGTTGTTGTAGTTATTACCTTGCTAGCTGTACCATGAGACCACGTGGGAGGCCTAGGATGGTTCGACCGGAACCACGGGCAGCCGCTCCAGGAGTTGAGCCAGTAGTTAGAGTTGAGGCTCAAGTGGGAGAGCCTGTGGTTGGAGTTGGAGCTCCTCCACCACCAACACCTCCTCCACCAGGAGTAGAAGACGAGGCCGGGGCCGAATGAGAGGGACCTCAGGGTGGCCAAGGTGGCCAAGGACCGGTCGGAATAGACTTAGCTCTTTTGGTTCAGGCGATAGACGGGGCATTCTAGGCTACAGTAGCTGGGGGTCAGGCAGAAGCACATCATCAGGGAGAGGACACTGGCTTGCCATTAGAGAGACTCTGTGGTCTAGGGGCCGAAGAGTTCAGAGGGTCTACTCCAGAGAGATTAGAGTTGTGGTTTGAGAAGACTGTCCGTATCCTCCCTCAGATGGGGTGTACTGGTGAGCGCAAGTTAGGATGTGTTGAGTCCTTGCTTCAGGGTGATGCCTACACTTGGTGGGTCACCATTACTATGGGTATGGATGAGGCCGATATTACTTGGGAGTTCTTTGAGTCAGCATTCCGTAAGAAGTATCTGGGTCCGCGATACCTCGATGAGAGGAAGAGGGAGTTTATGGCATTGCTTCATGGGAGTATGACCGTGACCGATTATGAGATCCGATTTGTCATGCTGAGTCAGTATGTATCTGAGCTTGTTCCTACTGAGGTGGAACGATGTAACCGTTTCCGTTATGGGCTGAATGAAGAGATCAAGAGGTACACTCTAGCTTCAGACTACACTGATTTTGATGTCTTGGTCGCGAGGGCCAAGGACTTAGAGCACAATTTGGGTTTGACCAAACGATCTAGTGGTTCTAGTTCGGGTAAGAGGTCCAATGACTTTGATAGAGGTGATGCCAATAGGCATCGAGATAACAGGCATCATTATGATCATAGGCGTGGTCGCGGTAACCACGGTAGGGGCCAACAGGGCCAGAGAGCTGGTGGGAAGTTTCCCACATGTGCTACTTGCGGGAGGAACCACACCGGTGAGTGTTGGGGAAATTTCCACTCGTGTTGGAGTTGGGGAGCTAGAGACCACATTAGACGTGACTGTCCACATCAGGTGGGGCAGGCACCAGCTCAGGCTCCTGCTAGAGCCAATGACTTTCAGAGAGGCCGCGGGCGCAGTAGAGGTAACTTCCAGCCAAGGAATGATGGTCAGAGGAACATAGCTCATGTAGTTGCAGTCCAGCCGGAGGGCGGAGGACATGCCAGAGTTTACGCTCAGCGCGGGGATCAACATGACACTGATGTGATCGCAGGTAACTTCTCGATACAGTCTTTGGGTTTTCTTTCTTTGATTGACTCTGGGTCTACACATTCCTACATATTGAGTGAGCATGCACAGTCGTTGAACTTGCCTTGTGAAATGTTAGAGGTAGGAGTTAGTGTTACTAATTCCTTTGGGGACACAGTAGTAGTTAGAAAAATGTACAGAAGGTGGCCGTTGATGGTTCAGGGGCATGTGTTTCCAGTGGATATGATGGAGCTTCCTTTCTATGGGTTTGATGTAATTCTAGGTATGGACTGGCTCACGGAGCATAGAGCTAGGATAGACTTTGAAACTAAGAGGATTTCTTTGAGGCTCACAGATGACTATGAGATTATAGTGGTGGGTGAGAACGTGAAGTTCTTGTCCAATGTAGTTTCAGTTCTAGAGGCTAAGAGGTTAGTTGAGTTGGGGTGTGAAGCATACTTGGCATATGTGATGAACCCAAACATGAGTGAGGTTAGACCTCAAGACATCCTGACAGTATGTGACTTTCCTAGTGTGTTTCCGGAAGAGTTGCCAGGGTTACCACCGGACAGAGAGGTAGAGTTCACCATTAAGACTTATTCTGATTCAGCTCCCGTTTCGATTGCTCCGTATCGCATGGCACCGAAAGAACTGAAAGAGTTGAAGACTCAGTTGCAAGAGTTGACAGATAGAGGCTTCATTCGACTTAGTTCCTCACCTTGGGGTGCACCAGTTTTGTTTGTGAAGAAGAAAGATGGAAGCATGAGAATGTGTATAGATTACAGACAGTTGAATTAGTTGACAGTGAAGAATAAGTATTCGTTGCCTAGAATTGATGACTTGTTTGATCAGTTGAGAGGAGCATCGGTCTTTTCAAAGATTGACTTGAGATCGGGTTATTACCAGCTAAAGGTAAGAGAGGTTGATGTACCGAAGACGGCCTTTAGGACTAGGTATGGTCACTACGAGTTTATAGTCATGCCTTTCGGGTTGACTAATGCACCTGCTGCTTTCATGGACATGATGAATAGGATTTTTCATCAGTACCTAGATCAGTTTGTAGTTTTTTTATAGATGACATCTTGGTGTATTTGCGAACTAAAGAAGATCATGATCGACACTTGCGACTAGTTTTGAAGACTTTGCTAGATCATCAGTTGTATGCGAAGCTAAGCAAGTGTGAATTCTGGATCCGAGAGGTAGTCTTCTTAGGACACGTAGTGTCAGCCGATGGGATTAGAGTTGATCCGAATAAGATAGAGGTCATTGTTGAATGGAAGCAACCGAAGTCCGTAACAGAGGTGCGTAGCTTCCTAGGCTTAGCTGGATACTATAGAAGATTCGTAGATGGTTTCTCTAAGTTAGCCGCTCCATTGACACAGTTACTTCAGAAGAGTGTTCAGTTTTAGTGGACAGATGCAACACATAGAGCCTTTGAGAAATTGAAAGAAGCTTTGACCCAAGCACCGATCTTGATTCAGCCAGAGTCCGGGAAGGACTAAGTAGTTTACAGTGATGCTTCTTATGTTGGGCTAGGTTGTGTTCTTATGCAAGACAAAAGAGTGGTGGCTTATGCCTCAAGACAGTTGAAGACTCACGAGCGCAACTATCCGACTCATGACATAGAGTTAGTTGCAGTTGTGTTTGCTCTGAAGATTTGGAGACATTATTTGTACGGTGAGAAATGCACAGTGTACACCGATCACAAGAGTTTGAAGTACATTATGACTCAGCGAGATTTGAATCTCAGACAGCGTAGGTGGTTGGAGTTGCTAAAAGACTATGATCTTACCATTGAATACCATCCGGGTAAGGCCAATGTAGTGGCCGATGCATTGAGTAGAAAGATAGCCGTGGATTTGAGAGCCATGTTTGCTAGATTGAGCTTGTTCAGAGATGGTGGCTTCGTAGCCGAGCTTCAAGTTAGACCTACTTTAGGTCAGTTGATTAGAGAGAAGCAGCTCTTAGATAGATCTTTGGCACCTCACGTGCAAGATATAGCTGAATGTAGATCTTCATACTACAGTTTCAGTACCGATGGGGTTTTATGTTTCAAAAATAGGATAATTGTGCCAGAAGACAGTGACTTGAGACGTACGATCTTGACTGAAGCCCACAGTAGTCCGTTTTCTATGCATCTTGGAAGTATGGAGATGTACTGTGATCTGAAGAATGAGTACTTTTGGGTTGGCTTGAAGAGAGATGTAGCCGACTTTGTGAGTAAGTGTTTAGTATGTCAGAGGGTGAAGGCGGAACATCAGGTTCCCTCAGGATTGTTGCAACCGTTGAGAATTCCGGAATGGAAATGGGAGAATATCACCATGGATTTTGTTTCGGTTTTGCCTTTGACTCCTACGAAGAAGAACTCAGTGTGGGTTATTGTGGATCATTTTACGAAGTGTGCTCACTTCTTGGCAGTCAATACTACTTACACTTTAGATAGATTGGCCGACTTGTACATTGGTGAGATTGTTAGACTGCATGGTGTGCCGAAGTCTATTGTGTCAGATAGAGATCCGCGGTTTACATCTCGATTTTGGGAGTGTCTGCATACAGCTTTAGGTACCCGTTTGAACTTCAGCACGTCTTATCATCCTCAGTCAGATGGTCAGTCAGAGAGAGTTATACAGATCTTAGAGGATATGTTGCGTTGTTGCATCATTGACTTTCAGGGTACGTGGGAGAAGCAATTGCCTCTAGTTGAGTTTGCTTACAATAATAGCTTTCAGTCGAGCATTCAGATGGCTCCGTATGAGGCTTTGTATGGCCGGAAGTGTAGAACTCCAGTTTGTTGCGCCGAAGTGGGACAAAAGTTGTTACCTATGCCGGATTTGCTCAAGGGGACAACTGACAAGGTGAAATTGATTTGTGATCGATTGAAGGCTGCTTCGGATAGGCAGAAGTCCTATGCCGATTTAAAGAGGAAGGAAATTGAGTTCTCAATGGGTGAGAAGGTGTTCCTGAAAGTGTCTCCGTGGAAGAAAGTAATGAGCTTTGGCCGAAAAGGGAAGTTGAGTCCGAGATACATAGGACCGTACGAGATTGTGAAGAGGGTTGGTTCAGTTGCTTATCAGTTGCGTTTGCCATCCGAGCTAGAAAAGATACACGATGTATTCCATGTTTCGATGCTCCGTAGGTATAGGTCCGATCCATCACATGTTTTGCCTGTAGAGGAGATTGAATTGAATCCGGATTTGAGTTATGAGGAAGAACCAGTTGAGATCCTAGCATCTGACAGGAAGGTGTTGCGGGGTAGATCGATTGAGTTAGTAAAGGTGCGGTGGCAACGTCGAGGTGTGGACGAGGCCACATGAGAGAGAAAGGAGGATATGGAAAGCCAGTTTCCGTATCTCTTTCAGTCAGGTAATTTCGGGGACAAAATTCCTTTAGTGGGAGAGAGTTGTAACACCCGTGTTTTGGGGTTAGGAGTTAGCCGGGTTAGTGGTCCGAGTCGGTAAAATTAAATTTAATCATTTTGACCATGGCTTGAGTTATTAAATAGTGAGGAGGGACCAATTTGGTAATTTAGCCACAATATTTTAACAAGGAAGACAACTTTTTGAAATTAAAGGAACAAACAAAAAAGGCATCATCTTTGTCCCCCCTTCTCCACCCAACGTTGGAAAGCTTTCAAAACTCCCTTAATACCCTTAATCACTATTCCATTGATTTCTTCTTCAACCCAAAGTCATTTTTCAAAGGTAATTGCATTTTCTCACTCTCCTCTTCATTCTCTATCCTTACATGGTTGTGGATTTTGAAACTACCAACTTTTGAAAAGTTAGGGTTTAATGAAAGTTTGGGTTTTTACTTAGTTTTTCAATTGATTTTAAATTATCAAGTTGGGTTTTAGTTTATTCACCTTGAAATGCACCTAATATGTTAAAATGAATGAGTTTGGGTGAAAACCCGAAATGGGTCTTTGTAGCCAAGTTTAAAGTGTCTAGAACTTGATTTTTGGCGGGTTTTAGGATAAATTTGAAGGGCTGATAGTTTAAGTATGATAGGAAGGTGTTTTGGGGCCAATTGGGTGTCATTTGGGTGTTTGAAAATAGGATTTTCAGCTAGGTTTTGAAGGAGCACGAAAATGGGCATTTTGAGGAATTAATTTGATTGTAAATTGTTGAAGTTTGGCTTGGGCTTAAGAGTTGAGTTGATGATTGAGTTTTCTCATTGATTGAGAGTAATGGATGTGTTTTTGATTGGCTAGAAGCAAGATGAGACGTTGGAGAGGCATCGGGATCGAATCCGGGCTTGTAGGAGGCTTGCTTTGGTTGCTAAGGAAGGGCGGTGAGTGACTTTAAATGTGTTTTAAAGTTGGTTCAAGTGTGTGTAGTGTATGAGTTGGAATGTGCTTGGTAGGCCATTTCATTGTGGAGTTAATTGGTAACTTAGCTCTTTGATTCCATTAAATGCTATTTATGCTTTGCCTACTTGTTATTGTGAAGTGTGGTTGGGTTGTATATGTATGCCTTGCTATGTATATATAATGTGTATGAGACATGAATGGCGGATATGTGATGTGATAAATGAAATTGGCACTAATTAACTTACCGGGTGTAAATGATCAATCATTAGGATTAGTGTGCACACAAATTGAGTCAAAACGTACGTGGCCTTGATGGCGTTGAGTCATCAAGGAGGAGTACGGTGATGTAACATTCCACCAGAAATTTATTTATATTCTATGGGATGATGAGTGGAATCCCATCCGTAGGGTATGTGGTGATGAGTGGAATCCCGCCCATGCAAGGTCCGGTGATGAGTGTAATCCCACCGAGGTAAAGTGATTGTTGAGATTAAATCCACACATCCGGGTAAACTAATAGTGGCCAATTGAACTTGTTCTTATAATTGTAATGTATGATATTGATATGTGATGTTTGAGCTTAGTATGATGTGAGATGCCATATTATGACTCTTGAAACACTAGCTAGGTCTACTTGTGGATTTACCTATGCATGTTGTATATGAGAATTAGGGAATACATGTTTGAACCCTGCATTGTTGATGTTTTCGATTTTAGAGCATCCTCACTAAGCTTCTAGCTTACGCTCTCATTTTCAACAATGCAGATCATTAGCGTGGTGTTGGCTCGGAGCAAGGAGAAGGGGCTTTCCAAGTTTTTGTTGCTCAAGTATGGTTAAACAATTATGTAGTAGCTTAGCAATATGGCAAGAGTTTTTTTTGTGCGAGCTATGTATGACTCCTATATGTGTTGATGTTTAAGGATTGACTTGTTTGTAAGCATGTGATGACTTGAAAAATGCCCGTGTGATGGTATGCCTTGTGGATGTTTATTTTTCTTTTGAATGACATGAATACCTATTTGAAATGTATTGTGCATTTTGGCATTTAATGTCTTTAAGCGTGCCTTATAATGAAATGTTGCTAATGTGTAAATGCCATGAATGAATGTTCCAATCTATGCCTTGTGTGTGTTTGAGCATGTTTGACATAGGATATATGCCTCTAGGCCTTGTTTGCTTGTGTTGAGTGCCTTTAGAGGTCGTTTGTGACCTTTAGATTTGTTGAAAAACGCCTAAGTCTTGTTTTCAAAGGTTGCAGACAGCCCGCGTTTCGAAATGAGTTGGGCCGTTTCGGAACGTGTAAGGCTTCAAGGACCCCGTATCGGAACGTGTTTTGATACAGTTTGGCCATTGAGAGCCCTTGTTTCGATACGGGTTTCGGAACGTTTTGGCTACTGGAAATCTGAGAAAATGACGAGATAAAAGCGTTTCGAAACGGGTCTAACGGTTTTGAAACGGTCAAAATCTCGTTGACCACGAGAAGTTGACCGTTGAGGGTGTTTCGGAACGGTTGACCTCCGTTTCGATACGGTCTCCCCGTATGGCTTGGGGCAGTTGACCTGGTCAAGGGCGTTTCGATACGCCTCAATGGTATTTCGAAAAGGCCTGTCAAATGAAGTAAAATTGGGCTGGTTAATTGTTGTTTTGGGTTCAGATGTTTGCCTTCCTCTTTTATTATGTTGTTGTGATTACATAGGACTTAAATGAGCCTTTAGAAAAGATTAAATTAAAAGAAAAAAAATTAGGGTTGCTAACCGAGGGGGAACCTTAACGGGTTTCGCTTCGGTTTTCCCCGTGTGGCCTACTAAGACCGGTCATCCGGCCAGACCGGGATGAGGGGGTTACAACTTGCGTGCGATCAAAAGTTCAAGATTTCGAAGCTTTTACTTATCTCAATCGATAGGGCATCCCAATTATTTAAAGTGCAGTCGTTTTCGCTTTTTTGGGCCTTTTCAACCACTTAATCATCTTAATCACTAGTTTATATCTCGTCATATGGTTAATTCGGTAGTTTTAGGTGCCCGATGGCATCTTAGTCTCTTTTAGCCAATTCGTACATGTCGGTATTTTCAATTCTTTCAATATTTCGATCCTTTCGATCATTTTCCAACGATCCATTATTTCCAAAACACGAGGATAGACCCATAATCTCTGTTAATTTAGAAATTACAATGCCCAAGCACATTTTGGTCATTTGGTGACTCGATTGTATCAGTATTTTCAATTCTTTTACTCGATTCAACCATTAATAGCAATTATGTATCTTCTAATAGTTTGATTGATCTGAACATATAAAGAGTTTCCCCTACAAATTTATCTTCAGAGGTTTATTCAGGATTTACGCTAAATCCGAGTGCTTGTATTTCTTGAATGTCTAAGTCTTACTATCGCATCTCTCTGAGTAATTCGAGACTTTTAGATGAATCAATTGTTTTTACCGGATTTAGTGTAGGTTTCAGCACCACTTTCATTATCAGGGGTATTTCTGTCATTTTCACATCGAGGATATTTTCGTAATTATATACTCCAATATTTCTGTCGTTTGACAAATTTACATTATCAATCGGGCTTGGAGATTGATCGCCTCATCAATTATTCGTTGGATTTCAGATTCTTTGATTTATCATCTTTCTTATTCGATTATTCCAAACTTATCTATAACGTCAAACATTTTCATATCCGGTTAGACTCAAGATGAATTAACGATACTCATCAGCATATGTGTGCATGCGTTAACCGAATACTAACATGTTCACGAGCATACAAGAGGTAGCAGTGTATTACCTTGAATCCTTGTTATATAGGTCGACCGTGGTACTCCATTCGATCAAACTTGAACCCGAATTCAACGTCCTTTACTTCTCAGATACGAAGACACATGAATACCTTCAATTAAATATAATCTATAATCAATCCTTAATTTGATCAAATAACTCTTAAATAAATAAATAAAAACTAAACACATGCTTTCTCGGGTTCAAAGTCCAATTCAGAGGCTTTCAGGTTAGAATTTCGCGAAATGGGCTTTAAAATAAAACTTAGGACGTTGAAAAACATAAAATAGGGCTTTTGGGAAAAGTTGACTTTTTGGTCAAAGTCAAAGTCAACACTGATGTCAGCGGTCAAAGTCAACGATGACGTCAGCAGGTCAACGGGCTGAGGTCAACTGAGTTGACTTGAATGACTCATTGTGCTGACTCTGAGCTGAGTTGACTCAGACTGAGTTAACTCGACAGACGGGTTTGAGTCGGACACGGGTCGGGTACCGGTACATGTCAGATTCGGGTTGGACTCAAATCGGGTTGGACCGGTTCAGACCGGGTTGGGTCGGTTCACTCACCCAAAAACTTCTGGTGGCCGGACGGTGGCTGGATAGTCGCCGGAGACCATATAAGCCTCGATTTCGCCAGAAAAAACAGAGAGGAAAACATTGTTATTTCAACCCATACAATACATGTTGAAATAATACCGAAATCAAGCCGGAAATTACCTCAAACAGAACCGAGAAGGTCAGAGTCGACGAAGCTCCGATGAAGACCTTCCCGGCGTCGGACAAATGATCAGTCGGTTGGGTTCTGCTCGCCATTACGCAAGGAGCTCAGATCTGGTGGCCATGCGACAAGGTGACGACAGAGGCGGCCGGAAATCATGGAAAAAAGTGATACGAGGTGAGGGTTCTCGCCGAACCTTTGTCGCAACTTTCACGGTAAACGACGGTGAACTACGGTGAGTGGTGTCCATGGGCATGATCGGGAGAGGGTGGCGGTTCGATTGGTGGTAGCGGTGGCGGCCACGGACTGGCGGTGGCACAGATCAGGGTTGGAGAAGTCGAACGGTCTTCCACCGTTTTCACACAAACGATGAGCTGCAACGGAGGTTGGGTGGTCGAGTTTTGATGGCGATGGTGTGACGGTGGCGATAGCTTGGGCGGTGCACGCCACCGGCGAGCGGTGGAGGAAACCGGCCAAGCCAAACTCTGGAAACTCGCAACCTTTTTTTTGGTGTTCTCACAAACGTGATGCAAATGGAATTAAAAGGGTAGCTAGAGAGTCAGATCAAACTTATTAAATTTTGGTATAATCACCGAATATAGTTTAAAATTTAATTTGGGTAAGGTATAACCTAAAAATGACTTAGCTCAGATGGTTAAGCCTTTGTCTCACAAGGCCAAGGGGCACGGGTTTGAAACCCCTTGGCAACATCTCTTTTCAACCATTTCATTTCTTTCTTTCTTTCTTTTTTCAGGGTGTTATAGCACCAGTGTCTATTGCTCTATATAGAATGGCACCGAAAGAGTTGAAGACACAGCTTCAAGAGTTGTCCGATAGAGGTTTCATTAGACCTAGTATTTCTCTGTGGGGTGCTCCGGTATTGTTTGTGAAAAAGAAGGATGGTAGTATGAGGATGTGTATAGATTATAGGCAATTGAACAAGGTGACAATGAAGAACAAGTACTCTTTGCCTAGGATAGATGACTTGCTTGATCAGTTGATAGGTGCTTCAGTGTTTTTGAAGACAGCCTTCCGTACACGTTATGGGCACTATGAGTTCTTGGTGATGCCTTTCGGGTTGACTAACGCTCTAGCAGCTTTCATGGATATGATGAACCGTGTGTTTCACGAGTTTTTGGACAAGTTTGTGGTAGTGTTCATGGATGACATCTTAGTATACTCTAGGACCGAGGAGGAGCATGATGAGCATTTGCGGTTAGTGCTTCAGACCTTGCTTAATAATCAGTTGTATGCCAAGCTAAGCAAATGTGAGTTTTGGTTTAGGGGGGTAGTCTTTCTAGGTCACGTGATCTCTGCTAGGGGATTAGTGTGGATCCTAAGAAGATAGTAGCCATAGTGAGTTGGAAACAACCTAAGTCAGAGACAGAAATCCGTAGTTTCCTAGGTTTGGCGGGATATTATAGAAGATTTGTCGAGGGATTTTCTAATATACCGGCTCCGTTGACTAAGTTGCTTCAGAAGAATGTCCCATAGGAGTGGTCAGATGCAAGACAACAAGCGTTTAAGAAGTTGAAGAAAGCTTTGACCGAAGCTTCTATTTTGATTCAGCTTGAACCGGGAAGAGAGTTCGTGGTTTACAGTGATGCATCATATGTAGGTTTAGGTTGTGTGCTGATGCAAGATGGTAAAGTGGTAGCTTATTCTTCGAGGCAGTTGAAAGTTCACGAGAAGAACTATCCCACTCATGACATAGAGTTAGCCGCAGTGGTGTTTGCTTTGAAGATCTGGAGACACCATCTTTATGGTGAGAAGTGCATCGTATATACCGACCATAAGAGTTTGAAGTACCTGATGTCTCAGAGGGAATTGAACCTTAGACATCGTAGGTGGTTAGAGCTTCTTAAGGACTATGACCTTACGATAGAGTACAATCCGGGTAAGGCAAACGTAGTGGCTGATGCTTTGAGTAGAAAAGTGTCAGTTGAGTTGCGAGCTATGTTTGCAAGATTTTGTGTGCCCAAGGATGGTGGTTTGATAGCCGAGCTTCAGGCTAAGCCTTCGTTAGTCCAGTTGATTCGAGAGAAGCAGTTGCGAGACGAGTCCTTGGCACCTCACGTGCAAGATATAGCCGAGGATAGGCCTACTGATTATTGTTTTGGTGAGAATGGGATCCTATGTTACAAGGATAAGGTAGTGGTTCTGAAAGATGCCGAGTTGAGACATACGATCTTAAACGAAGCTCATAATAGTCCTTTTGCAATGCATCCGGGTAGTATGAAGATGTATCGTGGGTTAAAAGGGAGAGTACTATTGGGTTGAATTGAAGAAGGATGTGGCTGAGTTTGTGAGTAAGTGTATGGATTGTTAGCGAGTTAAGGCCGAGCATCAGTTCCTTTCAGGGTAATTATAGCCGTTGAAGATTCCGAAATGGAAGTGGGAACGTATCACCATGGACTTTGTGTCAGGTTTACCGTTGACTCCATCAAAAAAGAATTCAGTGTGGGTAATAGTCGATAGATTCACTAAGTGTGCGCACTTCATACACGTTCATACTACCTATACCTTAGATAAGTTGGTCGATCTGTACATCAGGGAGATAGTGAGGTTGCATGGGGTACCAAAATCGATTGTGTCAGCCCGAGATTCGAGGTTTACATCTAGATTTTGGGAGTGTTTGCATCGTGCCTTGGGTACATGGTTGAACTTCAGCACTTCGTATCATCCGCAGTCAGATGGTCAGTTAGAGAGGGTGATTCAGGTGTTGGAAGACATTTGTTGAGATGTTGTATCATCGATTTTCAGGGGTCTTGGGAGAAACATCTACTATTAGTAGAGTTTGCATACAACAACAGTTATCAGGCTAGTATTCAGATGGCACCGTATGAAGCTTTGTATGGTAGTTGGTGTAAGATTTCGATTTGTTGGGCCGAAGCCGAACAAAAGCTTGTACCGATGCCTGATTTGTTTAAGGGCACTACCAATAAGGTAAAGTTGATCTGTGATCGCTTGAAGGTAGCTTCAGATCGATAGAAGTCGTATGCCGGCTTAAAGAGGAAAGATATAGAGTATGCCGTGGGGGGAAAAGTGTTTTTGAAAGTCTCACCTTGGAAGAAAGTTATGAGGTTTGGTAGGAAAGGTAAGTTGAGTCCGAGATTCATTGGACCTTATGAGGTAGTTGAGAGGATTGGTCCTGTTGCCTATAGATTGAGACTCCCGACCGAGTTAGAGAAGATCCACGATGTATTCCATGTGTCGATGCTCCAAAAGTATAGATCGGATCTGTCTCACGTAATGCCCGTAGAAGAGGTTGAATTGAATCCGGATTTGACATATGATGAGGAACCAGTGGAGATCTTAGCCTCAGACAGCAAGGTGTTGTGTGGCAGATCAATTGAGTTGGTCAAGGTGAGGTGGCAACATCGAGGGGTGGACGAGGTCACTTGGGAGAGAAAGGAGGATATGGAAAGGCAGTTTCCTTATCTCTTTCAGTCAGGTAATTTCGGGGATGAATTTCCTTAAGTGGGGGAGAGTTGTAACGCCCCAGGTTTAGGGGTCGGATGTTACTCGGGTAAATTGGGTTCAAGTCGTGGGCTCGTTTTAAAATTTAATTAAGCTTTGGTTTAAATTAAAAAGGTTTGGTTTTCATTAATGGAAAACTTGTAATTTTTTAAAACAAAGAAGAAGATGAGAAAAAGAGCCTTTTGAAACATTTCACCATCTTCTTCCTTGGCTATTTCATTTTAACGTTAAAACCTCCCTAAAACCCCAATCACTATTCCATCAAATCCCTCCACCAATTCAAGTGCTTTCTACAAGGTAAATATATTTTTGATTTCTCCTCATCATTTCCAACATGTCTATAACTTTAGTTTTTCATAGAAATCTCTTTTAAAGTTTTTGAAGTTTTCAAGTTTTGAAGTAAAAGTAGGAAAATTTAATGGGTTTTTGAAGTTTTCAAGACTCGAGTCTTGATTTGTAAAACTAATTTATGTTTTAGTATTGCCCTTAGATGTAATATATCTCAATTTGGTTGGTTTTTATTAAGAATCCCGAAAGGGGTATTCATGAGTATTTTTAAAGGGTCAAAACTTGTGTTTTTGGTGTGGTTTTATGAAAGAGAGTTGGGCTGGTGTTATAGTGATACTAGAAGGTTGGTTTGAAGGTGTTTAAAGGTATTAGCTTTGGTTTGAAATTGTAAGATTTTGGCTTGTGGTAGTAGCTTGTGGTTGTGACAGTGTTTGGTGATGATTTCGGTTGAGTAATGTATTGTTTTGATTGACTAGAATCAAGGGAAACCATCGGAGAAGCTTTGGGCACTATTCCGGGGAATTTGGAGACTTGAGTTTGGTGTTTCGGCTTCCGGTTGGGCTTCATCGGTGAGTGAAAATGTTTTGAACTTGTTTTGATTTCAAAAAGGGATTCTTGGGGGGTTTGGGTGGAGCTTAAAGGGCTAACCTAAACCCAAGTGTAAGTTCACTAACTATGCCTTGATTTGTTAAGTGTTGGTGCATGAACAATTGTTAAGATATTGTGTGTGGTTTGAGGATTCTCTTTACTTCAGTTGATGTTGTTGTGTAGCCATTTTTGGTGTCGAGCCTCACGTGATGGTTGTCGTAACTACGGTGATATGTGGTCCCACCGGTAGTGACTAGTAGTAGAGTAAGGTGATGTGTGGTCCCATCGGAAAACTACTGGTCGAACTGTGATGTGTGGTCCCACGGTGTTTTGGTTGTGCATGTGTAAACCATGTAGTTGTGTTGTTGTGTTACTTTTCGTGCATTCAAATGGTTTACTTATCATTTAAGAAATGTGTTTTGAAAACCGCACGATTGATGGGTTTTTAGAGCTTTTCTCACTAAGCTCCAAGTTTAAGCTCTCCTTTTTCCAACATGCAGATCGCTAGAGTTACGGAAGGCAAGTGGGCAAGGGAGGAGCTTTTCGGAGTTCTCAAGTAGCTCATGTATGGTTTAAGTCTTTGTAATAATGCCTAGACAATGGGGGTACTAGGCTTGTATGGACTTGGTGCCAAACTCCTTAGTTTGATTTTGTTGATGTTTTAGCATGTTGAGTGATGTTACATCGTTGAATATGTTTATGCTTATATGTCGTGGATTGTGAACCATGTTTATTTTGTTGCTTAAATGCTTTGTGTTTGAAGGCTTAGGATCATATTCCATGAATGTTATGTGTGTTTGTTTAAAGGTATGTAGACTTGATATGTAATGTATTTTGGTGAATGCTTGAATTCCTTTATGTATAGATTTTTATGTACGTTGAGTGTTCGACATGCTTGAAGTAGGGAGTATGCCTCTAGAGTATGTATATGCACGTTGTATCTTGATTCTTGATGTTTGAGGCATGTTGGGGTTGTTTGGAGATGCTTAGAACTGATTTTAGAAACACACAGACTGCAGGCGTTTCGGATTGTGTAAGGTTGTTACGGAACGGGTGTGGTTCCAGGGATACCCGTATCAGAACGCGTTCCGGTACAGTTTGGCTACTGTGAACCCGTGTTCCGATACACGTACCGAAACGGTTTGGCTATTGTGAGGGCCTGTTCCGGAACGTGTTTCGAAACGTCTAGGCGAAAAAGGACCCTGTATCGAAACGGGGTGGGTCGTATCGATACGGGTAGTCTGGATTTTAAAACTAGGCCCGTGTATCGAAACGAGCAAGCCTGTTTCGAAACACAAGGCTGTAATTTGGGCTTTTGGCATCTTTGGAGGTCCTCAAGTGTTGAGCTTGGGTCCGGGTTGTTGTGTGCTTTCTTGTGAGCCTTGTTTGTAGTCGTTTATGTTTGGTTTGGGCACGTATGTAAGAAAATGGACTAACTCGAATACATGGTAAAATTTATATCAACTTAAGTTTCGTCTGCAAAATATTGTCTTGTTTATCCGCTGTCGTTTCATACATAGGATTTAATGATCCATCTAGACAAGATAATTGAAGAAAATTTCCTAGGGTTGCTAACCGAGGTGGGACCTTAACGGGTTTCACTTCGGTTTTCCCCGTGTGACATGCTCGGTCCGGTCAGTCGTCCAGACCGAGACGAGGGGGGTTACATCAGCTCCCACATACCGATCCTGAAAAGCCTTTCGGAAAAACTCCCATGTGATCTGACTAGATGGAACGGTATCAACCACTGACTCCCACCAATTCTGAGCTTCACCCTCTAACAAAGATACAACGGCTCGCAATTTCTGATTAATTGGATAATCCATCTCAACAAACAGTCGTTGCAACTTCTTTAGCCAATATGATTAATTGGATAATCCATCTCAACAAACCCTCGAACCCTCCGACTGATGAAGATAACAGAGTAACTCACTATGAACCGTGGCACTGTCCGGGTTAACTGTCTCTGTGTCATCAACATATGTGCGTCATCACTTCCAATATGATGTCCTTTCAATGGTACTTTCTCATTATTCGGTATCTCACTCTGATTTTCCATTTGTCCAATAGAAGGCAGATGATCACTACCAAGAGCAGCAATACGACCTCGGCCACGACCTCGAACATACGATAGATTAAGACTCCTACGTGGTGGCATAATGAACTATCTACAAAAGGTAATAACCTAGAGTCAAATTCAGTACTCGAGTCTCGGATTTAAAACAATTCAAAATCACTTAATACCGTAGTAAATTTTTTTCTTTCAGAAAATTCCCATTTATCCCAAAATATTTCAGATGCATGCAAAAGTCGAAAGCATTTTAAAAACAACCTTTGTGAGTCTCACGGTCCGAGGGTTAAACCGGGCTCTGATACCACTAAATGTAACCCCCTAAACCCGACTTAGAAGAAAAAGCCGAATTTAGGAAGTTAAGTTTGAAAACTTGTCTCACAAAAACAATTTAGGTAAAATACAATAAAATACAAATTGAATTAATTAATAATAATTAACGTAAAATTACTTAAATATTTGTGAAACTTGAACATTAAAAGATGTACTAAATATTTCATAAAAACATCTTAAATAAATTCAAATGCATGCAAAAACATAATCCCAAAATAAAAGTCTCAATGTCCAAAATTACAAATTATTCTAAATTTTGCTAAATAATAGCTTGAAATAGTCAAAGAGAGTTCATACTGAAAAATAAATATCCGAGTAAAATATATGAGATGCTCCAAGTACCGAGTCGCCTAATAAGTCTGAGTATGTGATAATAAAAACTAAGGGGTGTAAGCTAAAGAGCTTAGTGTGTTCTTTTTTTATAAACAAAACACAGAATCAAAACAATATTTTATTTTTCCGATAAATTCATTTTCGAGAACATGGTGTATCCGATAAATCAAAATCATAAATGTTATGATGTCTGTTGCATGATGCAATGCTCGAATATCCGATATCATACAGAGTGGAGGTTGCCCTCGCTAGAGTGGAGGTTTCCCTCGCCATAGTGGAGATTTCTCTCACTTTTTCCGAACACAATTCCGAACCATGACACATGATATGATTTGTAAAATCATAAATTCGAACTCTTACGAGTATCATATTTTTCGAAAATCAGATGCTTGATTTAAAACACATTTCATTATGATATGCATGATGTTTCAAATAGTCTCAAACCATAATTAATCAGATAATAAATCAAGCAACAATAAAACATTTACTGAAAACACCCTAAGAAACACACCTTAGCCACAAAAGCTCTAATCTCGAGAAGAGCGAGCCTCACGCTCGGATCTCACTGAAACAGGACCTACGAGATATGAATTTTATATTAACATTTATTACTAACGTTAAGCCAACGACTAAAACACTGAAAACTGAACTAAGATATACTCACGTGAAGATCTCGAAGAACATGCACGATAAATCTGAACAACTAGAGGAGCATGTAACTCGTCAATCTGAAGGTCGGTACCTAAACACGAAAATATTCCGAATCAAATTCTAAAATCTATAACTTACTGAATTTCGATTAACGATTAATTAAAATTAGCAAAACAGAGCTTTCAGGTCTAATATGACAAAACGGGTAGCGAATTCGGATGGGACATGTTTAGCATGTAGTGTTACAAAATTTAATTCTATCACACCATTTCAGTGTTTACATGACATTAATTAGTTTTTAAATTGTTTTATTAGGATGGGACATGTTTAGCATGTAGTGTTAATTTGGGGATGGAATTAGAATGTTCAAATGTTTGGGGGGCATTATAATGAAGCTCATAGTATGGGGATGAAACTGAAATGCTCAAATGTTTTAGTACCAATTTAGAACGAGATTAATAGTTTGAGGATGAAACTAGAATGTTCAAAAGTTTATGGAGCAATTTTGAATAAGTGTTATAGTTTTAGGACGTGTTGAGCAATTTACTCAGAATATAACGATGAACATATTTCAAATAGAATATATTTTTCATTTGCTTGAGATTAAATACTTTATACACATATTCGAATGTGTTGGATGATGGGGTTTTCTATTGATGAGTTCTCAAATATGACATGTTTCATTTGTTATTTTTCTAGCTATTGGGACTTCTTGCTGCTTAATACATGTTGTTTTCGTTATATTTTGTGCAGGGACCCAATTCTGGAAATAGCAGTGAAAATGATGCATTTCTGCAGTTTTTATTATAATTCTGTCATGACGGGCATCATTGGCACGACACCGGGCACGACGCGTCTGACGTGGCAATGACGTGGCGACTTCTAGAAGCTTCTGGAACGTTCTGGAAGATGTTATCAGCTTATCCGATTAGATTCCTGCATTTAAATTTCAAAACATTTGAATTGTTTTATCTTTTGTTTATTATTTTAAATTATATCATCACTTTATCTTTGTAAATCTAAGCCTATAAATACCACCCTTGGTAAAGGCTTAGATAATCATTCATTTTAGTTTTCATCTTCTAGCTTAAACATTTTTAGTTTTAATAAAAGTTCTTTTTCTTTATTTTCTTGTTTTATTTATTTTATGCTATTTAATTATTTTCCAAAAATCAAGTTAAGTATGATAATTAATATCATGCTTAACTAAATTTCTTGAGCCAAGAGCTAGCCAAATCAATTCTAATCGTGAGAATTGAACATTGCCTAAATTCTTTCGGGAATACATTTTTATCTTTCTGTTTAGATAGTTTGGCAATCGGCCTTACTAAAGTTTTTAATCGTTTTTCAAGTCAAAAAGAGCTCGTTGATATGGAATCGTTTAAAGACATAGTTGGGAGGAAGAATCGGCCTGTGGCAATTTCGACTTCCTGTGAACACTCTTAGCGGCGGTCCGCTAAGGAAAGATAAAATCAGAAGCGATTCTTTTTAAGACAATTTCTGAGTCGGGCTTTTCCTGCTTTCAAAACTAAACACTTTAACGGCGATAGACGTGGCTAATTTGTTTAAGAATCAACCTTCGAAGATAGTCTTGGGAGGATTGGTTACTCGAGAGAGAAGCAAGTTGCGACGGGTTGGGCCTTGCAGACTGTAACCGACATGATCCCCGAAATAAAAATCTATTTCAATGATCGAAGGAATTGACAAGGCTAGCTCGAGGCTAATTTGCACATTTGGTTTTTCTTATTATTTTTAATTTGTGCATTTTATTTGATTACTTCACCACAAATCATATCACCCCCTTCTTTTATTTCTTTGCTTTTTCAGATATTCCTGGGATTTCGGATTCAACAAATTCAAGTCAACAATTCCAGCTAATCTCCCTGCGGATCGACCCTCTTCCCCTATATTACTCAATTTCTTTATTTTATTTATTGTTGAAAGAGGTTAATTTATTAATTTATTTTGACCGGTTAAACGACGACTTGTCATCTATACATCAGAATTTTTGTAAAATTTAAATTAACGGTTAACCGTCAGAAATGTCCCGAAACCAAACTTTTTTTCAGTTAGTTGTCTGAACTATTTTTCGGGTCAAATAGGTGTCTAACGTTTCATTCCGTTACTCAAATAAGGTTTTATAGTCACAACTATTAAAAAATAGGAGACCTTTCATGTTCTTATTGGGGGGCATAATTTTTTTTATTGTCGTTTCGAAAAAGCTTTTTTTTAGTACCGAAACGAAACATTAAGCACCTATTCTACCCAGAAAATAGTTCAGACACCTAACTAGATAAAAACGGTATAGTTTAGACACTTATTTGATGATAAAGCCTTTAATGAAAGGACCAAGAAAAGGCTGTCAATTGTCTCCATTTTAATATCGATAGTGTTTATAAGGAACGGTTGGGGGGTTTTTGATGAGGCAGGTTGGATTGGCAACGCTGGTTTTGTAATGGAGTTCATGTTCCAAATTTTATTAGGGTTGTTTCACAATTCGAGTTCAAGACTTCCACAACACCTGAGTACTTTTATTGATGTGGATTATCTTTCATGAAAGTTTGGCAATGTGCGTTTTGTTTATGAAGCTCGGCAAAGAAACTCTTTGGCTGATCAAATCACACACCAAACTCGGGGATAAGGGATTTTGGTTAGATAATTTAGGTTAAGCAATATTTATAATCTCAAATTCGGGATCAATTCGAAAACTTTGAAAGTTTAGGAAATTTTCTATAAATTTTAGGGACGTAGTCATGAAAGTTTCCATTATAATTTTCTAACTAATTAAAAGGTTTTAAAAATATATATACATTTGTGATTGTGTGTAAAGTAGATAACTAGTGGTTAAATGGAACTATGGCGTTTACGCTTTTTCGGTTAAACCAATTTTTTTAAAAAACTTAATTTTAGTAATTATTTACAAATTTACGAAAAACACTAAGTTACTGGCCTTTTTTTATTGTTACTTATGTTTTTATCGTGCCGAATACTATCTATACTGAAGACTTTAATTGGGTTTGTTAACATTGATATTTTTTAACTACTAAAATTATTTGTAATAAATATGTATATTTTTTAATAATAATTGTTGTAAAACGATTTGTAGTTATCCGAGTAACCGTACCGAATAAATCAATTAACCACTTAGACGATAACCGATTTAAACAAAATGATAACGGTTCATTCAAATTTTGAACTAAGACTTCCGGTAACCGTACAAAAAAATCAATCTGGTACGGTTAACCGCTCCTAAACACTCCTACATGAAATAATCTAATGCTAAAGTATTTACAATATTTTATATAGTGAAAAGAGAGATTAATTTAGTTATAACAACCACATATTAAATACTTAAAGTAAACTCAACATGTGGATCACAAGCTAATATTCAAATATCTAGTCTTGCAATGTTGTTATAACAACCACGTATAAAAAAATTTAAAAGTAAAATGAAACATGCACGTGGTAATGATGTTCCCGGGCTCGAGAGGCCAGCACATGGAATTAATTCAATTATGCCGTTGGAGATGTAATTTCCAGATAAAACAAATGGATACATATATTTCCAGATAAAACAAATGGATAAAACAAATTGAAAAATAAAAAATATATATAGCTGCTTGTTGTCATTTTATGGGCTGTAGAATAGTATATATATCGGTATCTAGTAAAGCAGTCAGAGCACAACAAAACCAAACCAATAGCTTAAGGTATTTCGACTTATCAAATTAAGGTGATGGCTCACAATGTATTTAGCAGTTCGGGTCCTGCATTCTATACAGACGCGACTCTTCAGAACATTTCCAATGACAATGTCAACCTTGCTGACCAAAAGGATTGGTATGGCTCTGGAAACCGCCCATTTGTTCTTCAAGCAAAGTGGTCCGATAAAATTAAGCACGACGCCGATCCCCGAGCTGGAAGCTCGAAAGGCGGGGCTGTGTATGCGACCCCAGCTGGCATTAAGTGGGTTGTTGCCTGGAGCAATATGAACGGTGAAAGCAACAAGGTATTCATCAATTCAATGTTATTCTCTTTCTTAAAACTTATGGCACCAGAGGCATACATAATTTCTGATGAACCCTATTTGTTTCATTATTTTTCTTAAAAAAAACTTCGGTAAGAATTTTATTGTAACATGCAAAAGAAATAATTCGATCAACTTTCACATAAATCAAATCTCTGTCAACTGCAGGTGTATATTGACATTACTAGCACTGATGTCAATTGGGATGTCGTAGAATCACTTCTGGACACATCTTCCGCTGCTCCTCCTCCGGTGAACAAACTTGGATACAAGGCCACGGCTACGATTGACGCGGACAGCCCTTCGCCAAGTTTGACAACAAGTTTCCAGAAAATAATTTGAAATATTGTTTCTTTGCATGCACTAGTAATTTTAAAATAAGGAAGGTGGTTTAATAAAAAGACTGGCTTCAAGTCTTGAGTTAATATTAGTCTCGGGTTTGATCCCTGGACAACCCCAACCCCTTCCTCGTTTATCTCTAGAAAAGGTTTAAAAGGCCTAAATGTTTAAAATCAATTATGCCATATTTATGATAAATGCGTGGCTACTTAAAATCATTATATGTGGTGAATAAAAGGTCTTTCTATTATGCCATTTTATTGTTATTATTTTTATAAAGTCCGTATAAAATTTATAGAAAATAAAAGACTTGAGATAGAGAGAGACATTTAGAAATATTAAAAGACAAGATCGACTTAACTATATATAAAAGAAGGCGGCTTAGAAGCAATCAACACAAATCAATAGAAGATAAAAATAAAATAAACCCATCCAAAACCATGAATATGGCTCACTCGTTCGCTAATTACACATGGTCTTTCGTCACATGTGCAATTTGGTGCAAGAACTTTGCTTTTGTATAATTGTATACATTAAGCTTCGATTTGAGACAATTTTCTCAAATTAATTAATTCATTATTGATGTTGCATCATTTTACGTGTACATATTGTGTAAAAAATTATATTTATGTGTTACAAAAAATATGTAAATGAATGTATTTATTTATTTTAAACGTTTGTAATCGAACCAAAATAAAATTTATATGTGTACAATTGAACCAAAATCAATTATTTGTATGTATAGCAGCACAAATCCAAATGTCATATATCAAATTACACATTTTTTTTGCTCAAATGTATGATCTTTATTAATCAGAAGAATCATACAAAATATCCGCACCGGGCCTCATTAAAAACCTCCCTAATCCTAGTTGGAGGAAAAGAGTACCCGGGACAGATAGACGATACAACTCAAAAGAAATAATGAACCCCAAATGTCCCTACACCGCTCAAGACAGCTCTCGGAGCCCAGGCTCCCATGTCTGCCCAACGTTGCCGCACACACTCCTCCTCTCCGCACCCTGCAGGCGTGTTTCCCGACCTCGTCCAAACACCAACATTAGGCAGCACCCATCCAGCACACACCCCACCATACGACCCCATTCCTCCCATATCCAGCCTCTAAACCACGCAGCATCAGCCGCACCTCTCCTTAGATCCCCACCCGCAACCACGCCTTGCGAGCCACCCCCCCCCTTGGCTAGAACATCGGCCACCCCATTCACCTCCCTCACCACATGGTTGAACACAAAGTTCCCCCCCAAGCATGCCTCGTCAATCCGACTAAATAAGGCATATAAACGCCATGGGCGTGCCTCCCCTCGTCCCACCCATGACGTCGCAACGAGCGAGTCGGACTCAATAATACAAGGTAATGAACCCCACTTAGAACCCCTAAAAAATTCCACTGCCATTAAAATAGCATATACCTCAGCTTCGTTAGAGTCCAGCACGCCCAGCGGACCCGAGAACAATGCCAAAA